>JACXSJ010000425.1:0-387409 GCA_014851325.1 Pentalonia nigronervosa | reverse complement strand
TCTCATCAAACCACATAAACCACCTCAGCTCAACACTTTAATGTTATATTGAATCGCAATATACATGCATTGCCCTTTGAATATTATGTAATATAGAAAAAAACCCACGACGAATAGTTATTTATTGTCATTATATTATAATATATTAAAATATTGTTATTTATATTTATTTATTTAGACGCCATGTGGGCATTTGTGCAAATGTACAATTTACAATAAGTAATGTATATAAACGAACAGTTTAATATTATATTCGTGACGTTTTAAAAAATGTTTAAGCCCTGATCTTAATTACTATCAATGACTGTCATTATTAACACCTAAATATCTAAATACCAAATAAACTTAACGACATTATGATCAAAATGATCGTGTTCAAATAATATACAATATTTTCGTTAATTTTATTTTTGTCATTATTCATTTGCGGTTTTTACATTAGATTTTATTTTTTCTCTATTTTAGCCGAATACCTAAGCAATAAGGTAACTCGCCATTAGTTAGGAAATTTGGTAGCAAATCAGTGTGTATAAAATAAAGCGTGCCATGTCTAATAATTTACAATCACAGATATACGAAATCGATCATATTAATCGATTAACGTAAGAATATGATAGCCGAAAAACTAAAATGATTTAAAATTATACCGCCAAAGCGTTCTGCGTGTGGTATAATCGGATACCATACGCTAAGTGAGATGGAACGTAGAAAAATTATTCCTTGTCGGATAGGTTGCGGGGTCATAGAGTGAGACTGATGTGAATAGATCGCAAGAGCTTTTGTGGTTACTGTCAAAAGTATACGTATATAGTGACGAGTTAAAAAAATTATCGGAATCATACGGCAAGAGGCAAAATAGTATTATAATTAAAAACCAATATGCATAAAAAACTAATTAAATCAAATCATATAATATGTGCGGAGTAAATAATATTATAATCTTGACAGTTATCCGACGAAATAATATATTAAATGGCTTCAAAGAAATGGAAAATCAACACGGGCGCGTGTACAGACGGCGTTGGAAACACATTCTTCGTTTGTATGTTTAGTTTTTGTTTCATGAAAATAATTATTACGACGAATCAAGCCGAAGCAACTAATTGTTGAGAGTGCTTTTACGATGTTCGCGAGAATTTACAAAAAACTTTTTAGATGCAGCGGTGGAAAGACGAACGCGCCAAGTTCGTGCGATTTAAACGGCGATTCGTTGTCGACGTGTCACGAAAGGGCGAAACTGGCCATCAAAGATTTGGAGGTGGACATAGAGCGGCAAAGGTTGGCGGCGGCGGAGGCGATGGCGGCGAAGGCTCGAAAAATGTCATCGGCGGACCGGGACGTGGAGATGGAAAACCGATGGCTGGTCCAGAAGCTGTGCAGCATGGAAGATGAGAACCGTTGGCTGATGGCGAGGTTGCGGATGATACGGCTGGTGAACCGGAAGCTCGGCGGGCAACTGCGCGATTCACGAGATGAGAACCTGAAGAGTTGTGAATTAAACGCCAAGCTCGAGAAACGAGAAGCTGAGCGCTCCGCTTGCTTCCGACTCTTAGAAGAAAAGTGCGTTATCTTGTCGTCGGTAATCACCGATATGCGAGGGCTCATCGACTGAAAATAATATTTATTTTTTTCAAATCGGATCTTTTTTTTTATTTTTAAGATCATTTTTTCAATTGTTTACACATTATTTTGATAGTGGTCATGTATTTTTGTAGTAAAAAATCAATAATTCCTTTTTTTTTTTTATATAAAGACAATCCAAACAATATTAAATAACAGTGACCGTAATATATCGATATCTATGAATATTGTTCTGGTACCTATTTCGTAAATTTTTTGAGTTTCGGGAGTGCTTTTCAATTTATTTGCGATAATACAACATACCAAAATAATGAAAATTTTTTGTGACGGAATTTAGTGCCGATGACTTTTTTACTAATGGATTAGCCTTTTACCATTTTAAACAGATTGACTCTTGTGGTCAATACAATACACTGGAGGATTAAGTAAATTTGTATAATAAACGATGCTGCTAGGGTGGAAGTAATAATAATATGTTAACGCAATCTTCACTGCAACCGTGATACCACAACAAAAAAGGGTTTAAGCAGTTTTTATTTTCTACCTAGGTAACCCTTTTTTATTGTGGTTTTGAAACATTGTGTTCAAGAAAACAAAAACTAAATGGGATTATAATAACACAATTAGAGCTGTGTAATGTGGCTTTATGAAAAAAAAATAGATGAAAATAACGAGAAGTGTTATTTTGAGAGTCGTATGTGAGAATGCCTGTATTTATGGACAATACTATTCATATAGAAATGCGAGTAAATTAAAAAATGTATAAAATTTTTTTTTTTATTTTTACAAGAATATATGCGTATTTTTGTTATAGATATATTAGGTGAAATATGAAAGTTACGTATGTCACACTAAAATACTAAATTAATCGTTCTGTCATTGGATTTGAAAAATAAAATACCAGCTATAAATTATAATTGTATCTTAGGAGTCATAATGTGTATTTCTGTAAATTAAACGCGGCGAAACAACGACAGCGTTTGGGTTAGGTATTCGAGGTTACATATTTTATATAAAATATGCATATGTATTTTAAGTGAAAGCGTAAATTTGAGTATCAAATAATACGAAAATATACTTGCGTATAGACTTCGACTCTTTCGGCAAATCCCCGAGCCGTAAAGCAGTGCACTACTACCATGCCAACGTGGAACACGCTTTAGCTTATTTGAACTGCAAATGTTGTGATTTATAAAAAATTAAACCGTACTTAACACGATATGTTTTTTGTTATTACTGATTTAGCTTTGCATGAAATTTTAGCATGAAATTGTTAGTCGACTATGTTCTTTGTAACGATTCTGGCAATTGCCATAGATAATACTACACAACGATGGTCAAAGCCAAATGTCAGACACCATACAAACATAATTTTACGAGAGACATTTTAAACATGATATTTACCAACATAATCGTTTTTTATCCAAATTTGTTTTATTTTATTTATTATGTGATACCTGGATAATCGATAATCTTAAGAATGGAAAATTGGTAATAGTAATTTACACTTAAATTAAACATTTAAAAATGCGATAAATAAAAACGTATTTTTTGGTGGAAAATGTTTACAATACCTAAAAAATTATAAATAATTGGTGCTAATAATTTCGCGTTTATTTTAGAAACTATGACAAGTATAAAATTACAAAATATCAATAATTCAAATTAGGAAAAAAATAAAATTGATCATTTATTGAAATAAATACGATAATAAGTAATTAAATAATAGTATTTGATTTTCAAATACAAATTCATCTAAAACAGTATTTAACACATTTACTCAAATACTATTTACAAGGCTGCTAGATTCATTACATTCGACACCAACTGTAAAGCAAAGCGGTTACTTAATATTTATATAATTTTAGATACTTACTTGTAATACCTTATACTAACTTAAATAAATATTTTATTTATATTAATTATAATTTTAATAAAATGTGACGAAGACAACTGGTTATCGGTGATCTGGGTATTAGCGAATTGGTTGTCGGAAATCTGGAAAATCACCAAGTACAATGGACTAGAAAGACTATATGAGTTAAATTTCGTGGTGCTATTTTGTGAAGTTGAATTATATTATAATTATATTTGGCACCTGATGATATATATTGTAATACAATCAAGTATCACTCGTCATACAAAAAACAGTCATTTAGTTTTGGCCACCCGTAATTCAAATTCACAATCATCAGATCCCTCATCTATTAATTGAAGACCCGAGAGTAACAACATGAAATTTCTTTTCAATTACCACAATTTTTCATTAGACACTTACAACTGTTTTAAAAATTAACAAATAGTTTTATGTTTTAGTACATTTAGACCAATATTTGTATAAGTAGTAGCCAGGTGATAAATTGTCAAATCGAATTTTTCATAACCAAAAAATACAACTTGGAGATATCTGGTTGTTGCACTAAGAAATTATATACCTACTTGTACAGTCTTAATGAATAAATATAACGTAATTGTTATGAAAAAAAGTAACTTATGTACGCGATTTAGTGTTATTAATGCAACATCAAGAAATCTCCGTAAATGTATTGTTGTTGAGCTTGAATAAAAATCAAATATCTCCATTTATATGATTTATTTGTATTAACAATCAAACATGTCTAGTTGTTACACTAATCGACGTAGTTTTTTTTTCTTAATAATGTGCAATCAAAAACTTATTTTGACCAAAGTCATGAAGATGTTTTGTTGTTTCTCCTTCAATTTAACCGCACACATTTGGTATTTATCTATTATCTGCCAATGTTTAAAATTGTCTTGACAGGATTACAGAACATTTTTAATAACTTATTTCTATATATAATATATTAGGTATATATTGCTATTATTCCAATTATCCAAGGTCTTTTTAATTAAATAAACAATTACTGACGTATGCATGTAGTACAAATAGTAATTTCAAAATATGTAAGCAAAATTGTTGTGGATTATGACTAATCAAAATAGTTGATTTTTATGTTCGCTAAATAAAACAAAAATAAAAATATATTTTTAAAGGTGCAATCAAATCAACCGTCTGATAAACCTATGTACAATTAAATAAGGATATAATTTATTTTTATTTTAAAAAGAATTAAACATAAATAATGTTATTTGTAAAAAAAAAATACTATCATATGTTAATTTATTTAAATTTTCAAGATCACAAATGTCAGTACGTAATATTTGCTATCTGTGTTTTTAAAAAAAATGTTTTCCATCAACAAGTGTTATTGTCAATAATAAATTTATGTCAACTTGGGATCTCCGACACGGTTTACCGTACACGAAAACCAGTCGTAATGAAGTTTTGTATAGTTTGTATTAATGCATGTGTTGATTTCTGTGTATAGTAAACGGGCTGTAATAGTTTCAAAGGCTAATCATCAAACTGATGTGCTTTCGTAAATTTTGATTTGAGTTCACTTTCTATATTATCAGCCAGACAGGTTAACGGACAACAGTTTTCGGCTAGTAAAAAGTGTGGTATAATTATTCACTATATTTTGTTAGGTTGGGGTAGGTATCTATTAGGAGTAGGTACCTATTACTATAATTAGTAATAGTCTAAATATTATTTCCCTCTGTAATCTATAAAAAATCTTACCTAAATTACTGTCCGCCATGAGATTAACTGTATTGTCACAATAATTACTCTTGTACACGTACACGCCCGGTTCCTTGTAACTGTATAAAGATTGCCAATAATAATAATTTTATAATATTTAAATGTTACATAAATATCATAGTCGGTATTAGTCGTCAAAGGTAATACATGCATATTTGTGTACACGGCGATTATTTTAACAATAAAACACTCACTATCCCGAAAAACATTGACTTTTATGGAAATATATTGAAGTCATTGAATATAAACAATTTTTGAAAAAACTAAATTGACAGAATAATTTTTATTTAAGTACAAAACAAAGGTTTTTAATTTTGTATCTTGAAGTAGAATATTTTTACGAGAATTTTGATGTGAGTACAAACATTTTGAATTTCGAACAAAAGTACCTAATTAAAAACGTATAACTAATACGTGTTTAAGGTTTAGATCAGCAGAGTTATGTGGCACTTGTGTACTCCACCAAATGTTGGTATACTACAAGTCTGATAATCTAAGCTTTGAATACATTACTAATAAACTTTTAGCAAACTAACTACTCCTTTTATTTTTATATACAGAAATTCCCAAAAAACAATTTTCCGCTTAGGAATATGAAATTAAAAATGTATACGACCTTTCGAAAAAATAAAAAACAAAAATGATATTACGATAACAATAGAAAGAATTATAAGACTTTTTTTTCAAAAATATCATTTTTAATGATTTAAAAATATTATCAAAAACCATAATATTATTCAAGACCAAGATAATGTGTATTTTTTGTTACAGTAATCATTCTCGTTTTGAGAACTATTTTTGTCAAGTTGAAAAATATCCGATTTTCATGTATGAAATATATACTGACTTAATTTTATACAATTCGATTAAAGGCAATTGTTATTATTATTATTATTTTTTTTTATATTATTTTGATACTATAATTGAGTTTACTTTAATTTTGTTTACTTAATATTCATAATGTTAATCGATTTGATCAGCTTTTCATTTAAAATGTTTGAATTTTGTCAGCGAAAATGCTTTTTCATTAAAAAAATCGTGCATGATAATTAGTTACTTCACACATTTTGCGGTTTTATTGTGTTGCAGTAAGATATAAAAAATTGAAAAATTGAAAAACAAAAAAATTTACCTGTAGTTATACATTGTACAATTATCCATAGAGTTTTTCGGTTTGCAATAGCCTGGTTTTGCAGCCCACGGTGTTCGAATTTTTTCCTGTAGTCTTATTTTCTTGTAGCTAGATCTATGAGTCGTGTTTAAGTCCATTTCTTCCACGGGAACGGTATAACTATGTAATATTTAATTGCTAACGTATATACATATAAATATTGGCATAATAAAAATATGTTTTATTTTACACCCAGGGCGGTCCTTATAGGATTTATAAAGTCCAGGGCAAAAGTAAAAACTGTGATAACAGGCACGAAAATAATTGCGAAACCAAACATAAATATAATTTACAGATGTATTTAAAATACCTACTTTTTAGTTTTTATACTATTATTAATATGGATTCAAAATTAACATACTTTAGAAAAACTGTAATTATATTTTAATAGTCTTTGAATTAGTAACTACACTACAAAAAGGTCATAACAGTTGTTATTGTCGATACCATTTTACCAGCTGATAACTCCTATAAGGAAATTAAGTGGGACATGTCTCTTTTTCGCAATAAAACTATTCCCTGATTTAATTTTTCGCCAAAATGTATTTTTTGTAAACATTTTCCGCTAATTATTATTTGAAAACCATGTTCAAATCACGTATAACAATCACGCGTATACTCGAAATTAAGGAAATGTTCTAATAATTATATAATTGTATAGGTACCACGTATTTAAATATTTCAAAGTGTCAGAACAAATATAATACAATATATAATAATAATACCAAAGTTAAACAATGCAATATTAAATTAAAGTTTTTAAAAAATTATAATATTCATATCCATTATATTTAAATGTTACAATATGTAATTATCGGTTTGTATATTGTTGTGTGGTCTTCGTGATTATTTACAAAATATGTCATTGGTATTACATGTTACATTATTCTATTATATTTTACCCAGTTTTGAGACTTTTCTAGACAAATCTATCAAGATGCATATTTAGTTATCTTTTATCTAATCTAGATATATTATTTCAAGTTATATAATTAATTATATAAGATGAAAAATGCGCAAATCTAGATAAATTCATCTGTATAAATAATAATATTTAATATCAAAGAAAATGTTCTTTTATTTATTATTATAACATTATAATTTATAATTATTATATAATTCATTTGAACAATGTATTATTCATATACAATTTTCACAAACAATTGATATCTATTACAAACATTAATTTAAACGTATGTGTTAAATCACATTTAAGGTGTACTCTTAAAAAGTTCGTTTTAAATATATTAAAAAAATACGGTTTTTGTTATCTAGATAAAAAAGTATTAATTAATTTTATTTAGATAATATTTCATCGTGTTATCGTTATATATATATATCTCGATAAAAAAAAAAAAAAACAGTATTTGTTATTTAATCCCAAGACTGGTTACACATACCACTAACACTCACATTGCTGAAAAATTAAAAAAAACATTTGTTTCCAAACTTTTTTTTGGCGGAAACGGGAATCGTACCTTTTTCCTTTCTGGCGGAAACGGCAACATTCCAAACAAAGGCTAGTGGCCCACTAGAACAGGAAAAGCCCTAAAGCCCACACCCTCAATTTCCGCCGACGTACGACTCTCCGTGCGACACTGCTGCGCACATCCGAATCCTATCTCTCCCCAATCCACCCCGCCCGCAAACCCAGCCACTCTACCGCACCGATGAACACTGCGGCGGCGCTTACCTTTCGCTCGGTTTAAAATTCTTCTGCCGCGTCGCGCACGCCGGCTGATACGAACAATTGTTAGTGGTGAGCCCCGACATCGGACAGTCGGAACCGACCGCCAGGTTGTCGGGTTGCACAGACCTCTTGCCGCGCCCAAAGCCGTCGTCGCCGCAGGGCCCGTAATAATCGTGTTGCTGAGTGGTCGTCATCCGCATCGGTCCCTGGAACCCCAGACAATGGTCCGTGGGCACGATTTTCTGTACTACCGGTACGCACTGTATCGGATAACTCATCTGTGGCAGTTGCAGTGCGACACACAATTAATACAGCATTATATCGTTAGACACGCACCTATACTCGGTTCAGAATGAGATCGTACCTCGGCGGCGACCAGTTTTCGTCAGCGACGGTCAGATGCTTCCCCCCCCCCCCTTCCCCCGCTATAGTGAAACGAAAGCTCGTGAGGCTAGCGCTGCGAAATGAAGCCACGCCCATGCGCACAACTTGGCCGCCGAGGTACGATCTCATTCTGAACAGCTCGAGTATACATACGCACGCAGTACACAGTGTTTTTTTTTCTTAATTCGTTTTATAATTTGGGAGGGGAGCGGTGACCACGGGGTTGGTTGTCAAAATGAAAATAATCGTTTTTTTACCCGGCACCGCAGAATGTATGACACGTTTTAAGATGAAAAAAGTGAATTCCATAAGTCTGAAAGTAATTTAAAAACAACTAGATAAGGATTTAATTTTTTTTTTCAGTTTTGGTAAGTATTAATTTACATTGTTAATTATAGTAATATTATTTTATTTTATATAACATATTGAAATTGTGATTGCTCGCAGAATACATTTTGTTGGTCGTGAATTTATGACACCATTTTAATCTCAAATCAGTGGTTTTATTTTTAATCTAAAAAACTTTAAGCGACGGATAATCAGGAAATATATGTTATTAAATTTACTATAATTTCTATACTAAATAAAGGGACTAAACACGTGTTGTTTTATTTGTAATGCCGTGAATTTAATTTAAGTTTATCTAGTAATAAATCTTAAAAGCTAAAAATAACACGAACATATGACAATTTTTTGAGTCATAAATATAGATAATTTAAAATATAATTATAAGTCTTAAAAATAAACACGCAACAAACTTCACTAACTCTTTGAGACGTTTGGTCTCGAAATTTTCCGGCCATGACTAAGTGGTCTTTGTGCGTGATGGGCTTCTGCCGATTTTCACACACGTCGTGTTCGTAGTACGAATGATTGTAAACGGTGTCGTCTGTGAACGGCGTATTACACACACTCGGTTGCTATAAATCATAGGTATAAACGTACAATAAATAAACGGCTAATTGAGGATGGTTTTAAAAATCGTAATTGCAACCTGTAACTTGTAAGGATATGAACACAGAAACCATTCGAATATACGTTAGTAACATTAATAATGCAACCCATTTTATTTTTTTATTTTTATATATGGTGTAATATAATAATTTAAAAATGGTATTAATGGTAAAATATGAAAGGTTTTGAAAACCCTCGCTAAATTACTTATATATAGCAGGTTCCCAAACCTCGCTATAATGGTTCGCCTGAAACTGAAAACTATAATTTGTAGAAGATATTATACTTGGTCTATTATGCCTTGATCTACATTAATATTATATAATATAGTTATATTGAGGTACGTTATATTAGCACCACCATATGCAAAAATCAAAAAAAAAAATTCTACGAACGGTTGTTATTTGATTTGTACACATTTGTAATGCCAATTTCAACCTTCCAAAATGCCCCAAAATAACGGCGGTGAAGTTAGTCCCCCCCTCCACAGTATAAAACAATTTCCAAAATTATTGTAACCTTATTTTAACAATTTGTAATTTATTAATTAAAAATATGTTTTAAAATTCAATCCATTAGTAATACAGAATTACCGAGTTTAAGTATAAAAATATATGTATTTTTGTTATCTGGCAAGATTATATGAAAATTATTAGAAAATATGTGTACTGTATTATAAGTCGCCGATTGCATATTATTTTATTACACAGCACAAACAATACAATTTATTATAACTTAGATGCCTCAGAACTTGCAAATAAAATGTGATGTGCGTATAATGTACAGATAGAAGCTCATAGCTTATAAGAGCTTACTAATTGATGAGGCATTAGGTATATAATTTATACCTAAAATGTCGGTTTTTACCAATTAAACTCCTTAATTCCCCCATTTAATCAACCCCTTTAAAATCAAAATTTTGATATCCTTTCTTGGTGCACTGCGAAATTATAATATTAATCTACTATCAAAATTTCAAAGCTATAGCTCTTATAGGTTCGGCCTTTTGTTGATTATGAATCAATCACTCAGGACACTCATTTATATAATATATAGATTATATGAAAATATCATAATTTATAGGTGAGTTCAAAACCAGGTATACATATATTATTTTTTTTAAAACATATTTTTAATTAATTATTTAAAATAAATAACTTAGTATACAAAAAAGTAAAAATGCCATATTTAATAAAAAAATATCAATGTCTGGTGTATAATAAAAATAATTATTCTTAGATACCTGTTTACATTATTTGGTGGTAAAATATTTCGTTAAATGAAATAGTTACAAATTGAGTATTATAAGTTACTAACTATTTTAGACGATTAAATTGAGTTACGCTCATAGGTAAATCGATCAGTACTCGAAAATGGTGAGGTTACAAATTCTGAAAAGTTGGTTACAAATAATTACAAATGGAAAAAATAAGGTTATAATAATTTTGGAAATGGTTTTATACGATGGGGGGGGGGGAGAACTAACTTCACACCCGTTATTTTGGGGCATTTTGGGAGGTGCACAAATGTTGAAATTAGTATTATAAATGTGTAAAAATGCAATAACAATCGTTGGTACCATTTTGGTGTCGAAAAGTCGATTGTAAGAAAATGGGGTACTGGTGTAACGTTATATTAGCACCACCATGAAAAAGTTTATTTTTGGGGCATTTTGGGAGGTGTACAAATGTTGAAATTAGGATAACAAATGTGTACACATGAAGTGACAATCTTTGGTAGAATTTATTTTTTGATTTTCGTATATGGTGGTGCTAATGCAACGTACCTGTATTATATTGTCCGTATCAATAGAACGACGAATAGTCAACAAGTATAGGTGTATGGATATGGATAAGGATTCCGAGGTGTATACAGGTACTTAGTACCGATACTACTTACCGAGGTTGGTTTGCAAGAATCCCGTCGACACGGCTGTACGTACTTGAATTGATTCTGAAAATCAATAACCGCGGTATAATCAAGCGATCGATTCAGGTCGAACATGTTTATTGTATAATGCGAGTAAAACCGATCCGATTTTATTAGAATTTTACTGATTCAGCCAAATAGCATCTATAGCGTTTTTGGTAAGTATCTATAATAATCAATAAGGGGGAGGGGAATTTTCCCCACCCTTGATTTTTATGGACTGGTAAAATGTTTGGACATACGTATAATACGACAGGGCTGGTGGAATGGCGGCTCCGCTCATAGCAGATTGCTCGCCCTTGGGCTAAATTTCATAATTAAAAATGGTTTATATTTTTAAGAAACATACCGATATAGAAAATTATTACTAATTACTTATTATAAATGCTAAAATGCGACACTTTAACAGCTGATTAATATTTTTGCTGTTAGGAATTACGATTAAATTATAGTTATGAAATTGTAAATGTTTTTCGACTTTTCGATGTTGAATTAGAATATCGTCCTTGATTATAATGTATCCTATTTCGTTTTGATAACAGACTCATTTATCAAATCATTGTTTAATAAAACAGATTTGTGATTTTTGAGTTATGTTTGGAAAACTATTGATATACTTGCAGACATATGACATCTTGTAGATATTCTCTAAGAGCTTATTCGCTTATTATTTATTTTTGCTATTGTTTTTTTTTTTCATTACACCGTATGAATCATTATATTGTAACCTATGTTATTTATTTACATTTCATAAAAGCTTTCTAAACTTTAATATTAAAGCATTACTTTTAAATTTATTTTATGAGTACATGCTGCATGCGGATTAAAAAAAAAAAAATAATTATCTATATTAAAGAAAATAACTGATTTTAATCCACTTAATGGTGGAAACAAAAATTTAATAATACATTTATTTGCACAATGTATTCTTATCATTATCATTCAATTATTCGAATAAGTGCTATTATTTTAATAAAACATAGTCACTTGCAAATCTGTTAAATTATCAGATTTTGTTACAACTATACCTAAACTAATATTGAACTGACTACTAAATATAGGTAAAGGCTTATAATATTCGTGTTTTTACTGTCTTGTATATTATTTCTTATTAGGCACCCAGTAATAATATTATGAAAAATAATTTGTTTTATTAGTTACTTATACATTTTGCGAACGTAGCGATCGGCTTTGTAGTATATCAATTATTTTAACCAAATCGGGCCTGTAAAAATATAGTCCCACCCTAAGAAAAACCGATACGATGTCCCTGTTAATACTTATACTCGTATTAAACTGTAACTATTCAGAGAGCTTGGTAGAAATATATTACATAATATATCATATTGGTGCCTACGTTTTATTTTTGTGAATGAGAAATATCCCATATTTCATTTTTTAGTACCTACTCATTTAGGTATAAAGGTGGACTTGATATTATATATCAATATAATATCGTCGTATATGAATCACTCGCAGAGGAAGCAGAGATCTATTGTATCGTACCACCGATCGCGTCTCCAGTGTGTATATTGCACACTATTATATTGCGTTCCTCTTGCGATTCCGTAGTACATAATATTATTATGTAGATAATTTAATGCAACATATAATATGCATGAAAACAGAGAGAATGAAAAAAAATTCCTTCACCAAAAATATCAAACCAATGGTATATTACGGCATCTTCTTTTCTGTTTTATTTGTCGGCATTATACGCAGTCATGTCACATTCTCTAGCTCAGTGGTTCTTAATCGGTATTTCAAGGATTTGGAATAAGTGTTCCGTAAAAATTTTAATATCAGTGGAAAAGATGTACATCATTAAATATATAAAGTATTCCATTTAAATTGTATTTTTATTATTTTTTAGTGATTAATTTGTTTTGTGCTATATAATATGCATTGTTTAATATACTATATTATAAATTTTAAAAACTTTTATAAATACTGTTTTATTTTACGGCTGTGTTCCGCAAAAATCTTGAAAAATGTTAATTGTTCCGTCATTTAAAAAAGGGCTGCTCCGAAATAGGTCTCGTATTTTTTTAGGAGCTACACTAGTTGGGTCCTAGATTGTTTTCGTTAAGTACTACACTACACTAATATTTTCCTTTTCATTTTAAGACTGTCTATGATCATTTTTCACCAAAAATGTGGTTAAAAATGTTTTCTATAGATTGTTTTTTTTTTGTTTGTATGCCAATAAAAATTTAAATTATATTATAATTTTACTTAATATTATGACCTAATAAAAATATAAACAAAAAAATATTAAAAACACTAAAAATCAAATATTAAATATGCATATAATAAGTGTAATATAAATAAAATATTGTTAAAATAATAATTTTTGTGTTGATAAAAAAGTATACGATATTAATCCTAAGTCTATTAAAATGAGAAAGAAAATGTTAATGTAGTTTTGTAGTACTTATTGAAAATAATCCAAGACACAACTTGTGTAGTAGTGTTTGGGACTCAACTCGGATGCGCCAAGAAAAAGGTTAAGAACCATACTGCACTAGCTTTTATTATACTTATTCAAACACAATATATGTATGGGTTTGATCAGCGTAAATAAAATATGGACGTTCGTCGATTTTTCAACAGGGCGAATAATTGCCATAATCATTAACCTTATTCGAATGCCCTTTTCGCGAATCAAGTAAATATAGGAACGGGGAGATGCAATCCACAATTTATTTAAAACAACAAATAGATAAGTATACAATTTTGTTTATAAGTTTTTTTTTACAATTATAAAATTTTTATTTCACTTTTTTTTGTTTTTTACTCAATGTTGTTAAATTAATGACTGTAGGCTTTTGATTTTGAAACGGAAATTTATACACTTTTATCTTTATTATCGAAATACCTATGTAGAATACTTTTCTAAAAACGTTAGCTAATTATTTAGAATTGTATTGACCAAAAATATACAACGCTTATAAATCTACTACGTATAAATTAACTGACTTGTGTAGTTTTTATAATTTTTTTCTTACCTTTAGAGTTTCACATGTCTTTATTCTTTGAAATTTGCAATCTTTTTTTTCAACATTCTGCAAACAGGCTTTAGGAATGGCGTTAGGTACTTTCGAACACTATAAAGTAGGAAGTTATGTTAATTTGTTAATAACACACCACACAAATACATAACGACGCATTGTAATATTATATTATTAAAATATTATTGTATTTTCGTACTTCATATGATCTCTGCAGACACTCTTTTACTTGAGACATCGTATTTAATGTGGGATTTGGTCTGTTGAAAAACAATGCTTCTTAAATCTCAGTCGTTCATATAATGTACGTTTAAATTTTGAGATTGTTAATAAAACAATAATTTTGTTAAAAATTTTAATTAATTAAATGATTAAAATTATTTTTATAGTTGTTTAGTATAAGTTATAATAATTTTGAAGTGTAAACACGTAGTATGTATTATAAGCCAACTACTGAATATTAGAATTTTAGATATTCACATATTGGCTGATATTTGGTCGAATGTCTGATGGATTTGTGGTTTTAACCAATTATTAAAATTAAGCATGTTTCAACTTTAAACTAAGTGTCTGAATAATGCTCCCAATCATTTAGGAATATAAGTATGGGTAATATGTTTACAAATATAAATAAATAATAAGTGATAATATGATGATTTTAGAGTTATAAAATGTAATTGTATATGTCATTGCAGTGTAGACCGGGCTAAGCCTTCCGAAAAGGGATGTCATGAAAAGATTCTGTGAGAATTATCTCAAGTCCCCCCCCCCCCTTACCCCCACCAATAACCGTCTATGCGATATGCGTAAAATACATTTAAGGTTAGCATATTATTTTATAATATACTGGAAAAAATATGATTGTCTCTCATAATATATATGATATTCGTATATTCTAGTGTACGATAGTAGTTATACGCGTTAAGTACCCAATATTAAGTTCAACGAAAGTTTTTTTTTTAAACTAAACTCGATTAGACGTAGATTTGGCGAATTTAGATGAAAATGTCTACGACCACAAAGTTTGGCGTGGAAAAGGGTAGGGGTGCAATTATTATTTAACGCATATTTTAACATTTTAGTGCATTAATAAGATTTTTTAATGCATATTTGGTTGGTTTTTAATGCATATAAATCTGGGCTCTGGTTATTACTATTTGTTATAACTGTTTGTTGTAAATTATTTATACAATACATATTATTATATATAAAATGAAATAAAGTGAACAATTAAAATATGGATTCATATGCGACATTATAGCACCATATTGGCGAACGATATAATTCTCGACGGTGTCAGATTTACAAAAAGTCGAACGAAACATAATTTTAAGTTAGAATTTTATATTTAACTTAACCGTATGGTAATATATTTGCACTGTGATTTTAAGTAAGGAGATTGAATATTGTACTCAAACTTTTGTTTTAAGCCTTTAACGTGCGTTTAAATTGTATTATTTAAACGGTTCAGACTGTTCGTGAACGAGAATGACCATAATCAGTGAACAAAAATCAAAAAAATCGCTTGAATTATTATTAAATATTTAAATGTACATATGTGTGCACATCCATGATACCTATTCCTTTATATTCTCTTAAAATTAAATGCACATCACTAAACTCCAAACATTTGTGTATCGTGATTAAAAATAATCAGAAATGATTGAAAATAATTTTAAATAATACAAGTCAGTTTAAAAGAAAAGCTAAATAAACAATTATCTACCTAATTAGAAACAATCGCATATTGCAATTAAATTGATAAATACTGATTAGAATTTTAAGAAGTTACATATTATTTTTATTATTTAATATTAGAATATGATAATTCTAAATGCATGTATAGTATGTAAATATTTTCATCAACAATAGGTGAAAATAACAAATCATATTTTATAGGTTTACTTTAAGGACATAAGGTAAAATAAAATAAGTCTAATATAATTTATAAATATAAATATCAATATTATATATCTAATTGCATACCTACAGTTTAAAATGTTACTGGCGTGAAAATATCCTATATAATAACAAGTGTCTGGGATATTCCTGGATATCCCCCAATTTTCTATTAGTAGTAAAATCATTATTTTTTTTTTTTATTTTCTTCGTAAAATTATTTGAATTAATTATTTAAAATTGAATCGTTTTAAAAACATCGTGTAAATAAACATAATATTACATCTTTAAATAATAAACGAAATAATATAATTAATACTTTCAATTTCAAATCTTATAGTACAGCTGATATCACAAAGTATATTGTACTATAAAAAAATTATGTATCACAATGGTTCCAAATACATAGATGTATTAATAATGATTTAAGGTCCTTTCACACACGTCCGATCCGAATCCGTTCCGATTTTTAATGTTCCGAGTGTTGTATTCACATACATACGATTCGATCCGATCCGATTCGTTGTTTCACTGTTTATTAGATATATAATTTCAGTGGCAATCAGTACTCACTCTGAAACCGCAGGGAACAGATGTGATTGAGTTTTAAAACTTCAAGTATCTGTTGAGCACAAGTCTGTAAAGACAAGTAAAATGAGTAAATTTAGCGAAGAAGAATTAATTATGATTGCATTAATTCTTGACGAAGAGGAAGAAATAAATTCGAAAAAAAGAAAAAGGAAACGTACTTTATGGGTACATGATTTATGGAAAAAAAGAGAGCAAGAAGGCGAATTTTTAAATTTATATAATGGACTCGTGGATGATGAACAAAAATTTTATGAATATTTCCGAATGACTCGGTACTCATTTCATATTCTACTTGTCTTTTCATACCTTTTCTTTCCATGTACTGTCACTATAATTTGGACTACTTAAGTCATATAGCCCGACATGAAGTTTGACAAGCTCAATTAATTTTTCGCTGTCCATTATGACAGATAGATCCTCTGACGAGTGGAATGAAAATGATGTAAATATAACAGTTGCATATCGTAAACATGAAATGCGATCGGACGCTTGTTCAGACATGTCCGATCCGGCACCGTTCCGTGGCCAAACTTGTCCGAGCTCGGACAGAAAATCGGTCAGCGACAATATTTTTTTGATCGGAGAGAGCTCGGAAAGCTCGGAACGGACGTGTGTGAATACATCCAATTAAAAACAAGAAGTTCATATTTCCGAATAAACGGATGCTATGACGGAACGGACACGGATCGGATTCGGATCGGACGTGTGTGAAAGGACCTTTATTTGTTACACTAATACACTGTGTATTGGGTAGTTAACATCAAAATGTCTATAAATGATCTCAATGAAATAGCTATTAAATTAAAATATTCAATTCCTTTAGTTTCAAAACTTAAAGGCTACTATAGACATTACCAAACAATTTGTCGTAAAATTTTACCATAAAATTATTTCACATAATTTTTATTACCAAATTCAGAGTTGCCAAACATCACACCATTACTAAATCACTAAAATGCTGTTAAAATTATGTCGCGAATTCTTAGTTAATATAATTTTGCACTGCATGACTGTATAGTGATAGTAATTAATTATAACTATAATCAACAATTTTTCAGTTATGATCAAAGTACTTGTATGTTCATATTGAGTCAAAAACTGTCATCTTTAAACTTAATATACCGAGAACAATTAATTTCATAATATGTGAAATATCTTTTTTTTCCACCCTGTATAGGACAATTTCTATGAGCTCTTATCGACTTGCATAATTAGGTACTACACATTATTAGGGGAAGGACAGCCTGCAAGAGCGAAGTACCTCCTCGTAACGCCGTGATACACATTAAAAAAAAAAGGGACCACACATTGTAATTGTTTAGAGTTAGTTTGTTGTACAATAATAAATTGTTCGCATTTTTGCAAATTACTTTTGGAGTTAAGGGTTACATTTTAAGAAACACATTGAGTATTTGAAAATTATTTTTCACACTTTATGTATGTGTAAATTCTATGCCAATATAAGCAAAGTTCTTAATAATAATATATATAATTAATAGGAAACACATTTTTTTACTCAAATTATGTTTCAAAGATAAACACCATGAAAAAATGTAATACAACGTCATCATTGTTTAAAACATTTAAAAATTTTTATTTTTCTTATAAAACATAAAATAAAAAATCACATCAAAAAGCAAAATTTATCTTCAATATTACCTCTGGTAAACATCTATATTTATTTTACACATATAATATTATCAAATACATTAACAACTAGCGTTTTTAGACCATACAGTTGTTTTTACATATAGGTATTTGAAAAAAAAAGAACAAATTTTGTTTCATACAAAATATTACTTTCGGATGTTGGAATTGTCCATGGTTAGAGGAACATGTTTTTGTTAAATTTGTTTAAAAGAACTTGTGGATCCAGGTACAAAGTAAGAGTGCTTTAAATTGTTAAAAATTAAAATAATAAAATAAAATCACAATGATTGTCCGCAAATACAAAAAAAACATATGAAAAAATTACGAAATTTTATCAAATACTTGTTATTAACTTATTATTACATGAAAATATAATACTGATTTTTCGAGATTAAATTTTTAAAATTAAATATTTTAAATAACTGTTGTTTAAATTTCATTTCTATTGATTAACATAATTTTCTTTTCTTACACTCATGCGTTCAAGAAAAACAAAACAATAAGTATAAAAATATACAAATACACTAATACGTAGGTAAATTTTAAACAAACAACTGATTTTCAGACTGAAATTAATGTTACAAGACTTATTTTGATGATCTATTGAATTTTTAATGTAATTAAGTAGTTATTGTTATTTAAAATGGACAGATGTTGTTTTTTTAACTAGGTAAGTACTTAACTAAGTTATTATATATATGGAGTAGAAATTATATTTTAAAATATTGTTTTCAACAAAAAACCAAAAGATCATTAATTATAATATTGATGACGAAATGTGAATATCAATATTTGATCATTGTTATTATTAAAATATTTTAATAGAAGGTTAATAATTAATACGGTCTTAATTTTATACAATCACTTAATTTTATAATATTATAAATTATAATCATACTATGATCTACTAAATACATCACAGCACAATTTTTTTTTTTACAAATTGTTTTCGTTTGAAACGATTTAAAATAAAAATTTAAGAGAAAAATATATCTTACGATTTACTAAGTAACCTTTGCTCTCAGTTTAAATGTATAGAAGCATATTTTATAGATGAAGTACTGTCATTAAGTAGTAGCACCAAATGAGATTACTAGTTTAAGTATGGGACAACTGTATATACAAGTGTCAAATCTGTGACTTTTAAAATGTGCAATTTTGTCACTTTGTTGTCTTATTTGGATGGTGTCTTAGAGACATTATCAGGTTGTAAAAAAAAATCCAGTTAAGTATTAACATGAAAACAGTGAGTTATGACTAGGTACATAACTTAAAAAAAATATATACTTTTTTTAAACAATTAATATTATCATTCATGACAACGATAGAGTAGACGGTTTGGTATCCGACTTCAGATTGGTGTCTGGACGAGTTGTGTCTTTTTCAGTTTTTCGTATTTCCTTAGAATCTGGGCGACTCTCCTAAATATAAAAATACATAGAAAATTGATATAAAAGATATGAGCTTGTGTGTTGTATTAAAATATTATGTATTCACTTACATTGAGCTGATCAGGAATTTGTTTTGCATGCAAGCGGTTTTGCACAATTTTCAAATGCCTGACAATGTAGTCTTCATGCGGTGCCATCAGATGGGCCTTTTGCAAGCAAATTTCTGCCTCTTTTAGAAGACCACGTTCCACATACACCACACATAGATTGTGCATCCCTTGTGTGTTGTCTGGATCCAGTTGCAGTATCCTCTGGTAACACTGTAAAAATAATAAAACGAGGTTTGAAAAGCTCGAGGGTTTGAGGTTGAAGTGTTTCAGCGGTAAACAAACTCACGTTTTCAGCTGCGTCTAGATCTTTAATATTGTTGATGTAGATATCGCCCAGCAATATCAGAGCCTTGACATGGTCTGGATGAAACCTGACCAGCTGGTTGAGAAACGGGGCCGCTTGCAGGGGCCTGTGATCGTCAGCCAACAACAAGGCCAAATTGAACAGAGCGGCTCTAAAGTCCTCTTTAATGAGGATCGCCTGACGGAACCAATGTTCCGCCGCTGGTACGTCACCTTCGTCCATAGCCAGCATGCCTAGGTTGAAAAACACCCGTTCATTCTTCTGACCCTAAAATCACAATAAAAAAAATAATAATATGACTATTGCGCCACAGATGTTGATTTAAACAATGCGTACGTTCGACAAAAGCCTGAGAAGTCTCTTCTCAGCAAGTTTTCTCAAGTTTGCCTGCCCCAACTCTTGGAGCAGTATGGCCGAATTGAGCAACGCCTGTTCGTGGTCCGGATCGAATTCCAGAGCTTTGTCTAAGTAAGCCAACGCCTGTGAATGTTTACCCTGTTCCAAAAGTACAACGCCCAGCTGAAAAGAAATAAGGTAAGAAACAATGTTTTGTAAAGAGTTTTGTCTACAAAGGTCTACGATACTCACATTATAATAAATATCTGGGTTGTCGGTGTCGTAGAATAAAGCTCGTTCGTACACTTCTTGCGCCTCCTTTGTTCGGTTGAGCTTGAGCAAAACATCACCACGATTTATGTACGCTTGTGTGTAATCGGATCGCATGCTGATGGCTTGCCGGTACAGCATGTCCGCCTCTTCTAGACGTGTCTGATTTTTAGCAATCAGATTGGCCAAGTTCAGTAGGACGTTTAGATGGTTGGGCGCTATACGAGCTTGGTACGACTCACCCGGTTTGGCTTTAGGGAGCAATGATTTGGCCTGTGAATACGTAGTCGTTAATTACGGAATCGTTTTAAATAGTGGACACTATATTACGTTACTTACCTCTAAATAAGCGTCTTCAGCTTCCTTGTACATTTTTAGATGGTTATATGTACGGCCGACATTTATGTGAGCTCCAATATCATCATGCTGTACGCTGAAATAGAGAAAGAAAAAAATATATAAATCATATTTTAACGATAAAACAACGTGGTCGCGATAGCAGCAATAATCATTCTTTATTACGACGCCCTTAAGTATTTTTTAAGAATCACGGACCACTCGTGAAATAATTGTAAAAAAAAAATCAAAATTAATAATATGAAGAAATGTAATATTGTAATAATAGATATAAGCATGACATGATTACAATTGTAGAATATATTATGTCATTCATAAACGATATTATATTAATATTATTCACATAAATATGATTTTGAAAATTGATGTTATAATCCTAGAGCTTTTCGGCAATTATTTGTATACAATTTTTCAAAACAAATCCCTAATTAATCTCAATTTTTTCTTTGTTCTAATTAAACAGTTGGACATCAAACCGGTATGGAAATTAAAAAAAGATTGAATAATAATCATTACAACATATGGTTCGTTTTACACATGATTTGTTTGTATAACACTGCCATAAAAAATGTTGGTAGTTTTAATTATTTTTTTATTAATTGAAAAATATTTATGAATGGTTCATATTTTTAAAATAATTTCGAGGCACCCCGATCAGAATTATTTCTACTATAAACATTTGAAACTCACCTGACAGCCTTGTTAAAGTATACAAGAGCTTCTTGGAATCGATTCTCAGCCTCCAAGGCGTGTCCGACGTTGTTGTACAGTTTGGCATTTAGCTTATTCACTTTCAACCCAGAAGTGAATATCGCGTATTCGGATGACCAATCCCAATTTCTCGTGTATGTTTTCACCATGTGGGTGACCATGATGACGGCGACGGCTGTTAAAACCAACCGGGATTTGCTGTGGAACAAAACGTTAATGATCCAATCGGTCGTAACGAACCCATCAAGGTCTCTTACCATTTATCGATTACGAGTCCTAAACCGTAGGCGACGAGCATACAGAATCCCATTGACGGCATGTACAAGACACGTTCCGCTACGACGAATCCTACAGGAAAGAACATGTTCGATGCTGGGAGAAACGGCAGAACAGTCAATCCCAAACTCTGAAATGGTCGAAGTATTGTAGTAAGTACTCACGTATATAAGTTTTTTAACCATTAATTTGATTCGTTATGACTTTTTTTTTTTAAATAGAAATCACACGCATTAACAATTCGAAATATATTATTATTGACTGTTTCGGACTTCCAGGTACAAAATGGAATTGAAAAGTAGACCGTAAGATGATTTAAGTTTAATACTTAAGCAAATATCTCGATAAAATATTTCCTATTAAAATTGTTACTAACCAAAAGTATTTGAAGTAAGTTAAAAGATTCAATCGATTGTGTTATATACTACAATTATTATGACTTCAAAGAAGTTAGGTAGCTGATATAAAATGAAAATACGAGGATAAAAATATATATACCCATTATTATTCGCATTATGCGCCACATCACTATACCGTAGTCATATAATTATATGTGCAGGCCCCTTGAATTTCAATTCCCAGTTTAACGGTTCAAACAAACTGATTTAACTTTTTCTTTAAACGAATCATAAACTAAACCATATTTTAACGGGTATGTTCTTGGTTATCGTGTGTTTGGCAGAAAGTTTCCCACGGATAAACCGATATAATAATATTATAATAACTGAACGGTATATGTATTTACCATAATGACAATGATGCGTTTGGTTCGATTTGGCGTGATGAATGCCGTGTACACAAGCGCGATGATCACAGTGTATGTGGCCAAAGTCGCCAGATTTCTAGGATCTGAAGTGGATTCTACCAGTGGTATGGTTCCCATGGTCCAGTCACAGCACAGGTCGCACGGGAATATCAGTAACCAAGCGTTTACGCTAACCAGATAGTTGTAAGTTAGTTGTCTTGCAGGCCAATCCGACACGCTGGCTGGATTATCGAACCTTAAAAAGACAATTTCACTCTGTTAGACACGGTTGTGTATACATATTATATATTTTATGTTGACAGTCAAATGGCGTAATATAATGTCACGATGGTGCACAAGAATTGATTTTTTATGATGACAAGACATATTGTATATATGCAACAAATATGATTATACGATTCGGCAGAGTAGAAAAAAAAACGAATTTAATTCATATATCTAATGAAAATAATATTTGAAACATTAATTGTATACATTATATTTAAATATTTTCATAATTTTTAATTCGATTTTCTTGATTGAAAACAGATTAGTATAATATGAAGTTATCACTGTGTATACGAATAGTATTTTTTTTTATTTTTTATTTTTAACATAGTCGATAAGATTATTTATCAAACAAACATTTTATTGAGATTAATGACAAATATTTGGGATATTACATTTTTTTAAACTTAAATTGCGTTTTTGATGTTTATGGTCGATAGAAAAATTACGGAGATGCATTATGTTGTTTCAATAAAAAACTATATAAAAAAAATAATATATATATATATATATATATAATGTCGATGAATTTGGCCCTTTCATTTTTAGAGATACTAGGCGAATTTTGAAATGTTTTTTTGTATAGTTTTTATGTACGGAAGTAGTATGTCAATGCCAATAAAACGCACACGCCCATATCCTGTAGGTTTTATTTCGATTTTCATTATAACGCGTACATATACTTTATAATATATAAATATATATATATATACGTATTTTTTATTATTATATACATCAGTTCGAAAATCGATTTATGTCGCATAACTTCTCGTCGTAAATATAGGTACAGTACACCTATACAGTTGATTATATATAAATGACTACGGAAACACGATATATTTTTTTCGTTTCCATATTTTTCTCAATTCTGGAAATGAGTCGTTTCCCTGTTCGAAAATAAAAATCCATCGCGACTCCTCGTCGATCTCCGACGATAGGTGGAGTATGTAATTATGGATTTCGAGATATATGGATGTCATTACAGCCTACAGGTGAGATTTTTTATTAAAGCTTTACACCAAACATGGTTGTATATAATAATAAAAGTAATAAAGGTAAGTTGTTCCTACCAATTGTACCTAGGGTTTAAAAAATTCCATGGAATTTAATTCTTGAAATATTTAATTTATATGAAGATTCTAAATAAATAAAAATAGTTTATCGTTCTAAAAGTTTATAGTCATAATTCATAAGCATACAGCAAGAGAACAATTTTAAAAGTTGATTATTATTGTATCAAATAGTGATTAATAGTTAATAAATAATAGCAAATAGGGAACCAATTGATAAGTGATAATAACTGATAATATAATACCATTTGTACTTAATTTATAACCATTAACACAGTTATTCGAAAACTATGGTTGATTAGCCATTTATTTTTGATGCTTTATGTGTGTAATCAATAATCATTTCTAATTATCTACTAACTGGATATGTTTCAAAGAAAATAACATTTTTCATTTTGAAAAAAAATTTCAAGTTTAGAACTCTAATTATATAGGTACCTAGATAATTGTTTTTTTAAATATTTTTATTAAAATGGAAATAACCCTTTTGGTAAAAATTTAAAATTTAGACAAATGAAAACAATCAAATGATAGGCGCACAAAATGTTATAATGGTTCAAAAAAAAAAAAAAAAAATAATAATAATAATTAAAATGAAAATCATATTTTGTATTAGTAAATGTTGTTATTTTTAACAAATCTTGTATATCTATGAAAACGTAGAAATTCATTTTTATACAAACGCAGCTCATTTTCCATTGTAGTATTGCCAAATATGTATAATATGATATATTGGTAAATATAATGCATTATTTACACCCGTTATACATTATATAATTTAAGACAATTATGTTTGCATATATTTATCATATTTGAGGACACGTTTTAATAAGTAAAGCAACTTTGGGTAAAACAAAATTACCATGTATGAGACCTGCATAATATTACGAATACAACGATACTATTATAACATAACACGGTAGATTCGTATTATTTCCAACGCCGCTATCTCGATTTTTTGGTTATCTCTAAATATACATTGAAATCTCCTTGAATCTACCATTACACTCAATAGCGATTTATTCTCGATAACTCCATAAAAAAATTAATCGTTTTCGTTTTCTCGAGTACATGATTAATATTTTTATTACGGTATGAACAAAGCATTGTGCAAATTGTCCGCATTATCCAATTTGAAAGACATCGTTGAAGATAAAAATAACAAAAAACAAACTTTTAAAACTGCAGATTCAAAAAAAATGTTTTATTAAATATTGTAGTTCGTAGCTATGTATTCATTAGTGTTTTAAGTATTAAAATGATGTATTTTAAGTATTCAAATAACTTACTAATTTTTCTTTTATTTAAAATTTTTTTTTTAACAAAACGCAATATCTCAAACTTTTTCCTTTTTCTCTCAAGATTCGAAATAATGAGAGTTCACTGTAATGTATATAAATTGAGTAGACGGATTTGCGACCACGATATTATTATCTATTATTTTGAGGGGTGTTTTGATGATGACGATTCTGCATTGTGCACAGTGTACCTATGCCGTCACTGCATATGTGACAACAATTAATGTTATACAACCATGAAAAATATATATACGAGCACGTGTCATTACATAAGATACATTAGATAATAATATAATATATATTATACATTTATAAAATATACCAGCTACCGCATAATATGGTATACTGAGTGTTACTATAATAATATTTTCCATTTATATTACTATCATTATTTCTTTCTTTAACATTTTTAATAATTTTAATAAGTAATTAGTAACATCTATAACGTGATGATTATAAATTTTCAGTATCTAATAATGAAATATCTAAGACGCGATGATTAAATCATTTTGTTTATATAGGTACATATGGTGATTTAATTAACGTGAAACACTCATTATATCGAAAAGAATTGGATTTTTTTAAAATTTTGTATTTAAATGGTTGAAATTTGTTACAAAACAACATTTTTTTTTATGAAATTACATTTTTTTTTATTTCTTATCATTATAATTTTTTAAGTTTTTGAATTACGACATACAGTTTTAATTTCATATTTCAAAGCAGACTAATTTTCAGATTATTTCGATAGATACATAAAAATCAAATTTTGGACGAGTTGTTATTGACTTATAAGTATTTAAAGTATAAATGAGCGGATTGGAGTGGTACGCAGTTACCGCGCAAAATGTTGGTCCACTACTCTGCTCATCTTAAACTTTAAATATTTATAGCTCAAAAACTCCTCATTAAAAATTTGATATTTATGTTTCAAAATAATTGGAAAAATATTCTACTTTATGAAATTAAACTGTACGTATCTTGTTATTCAAAAAGTAAAAACTTCAAAAAAATATAACGTTAAAAAATAAGAAAAAAATGTTATTTTGTAGCGATTTGCAACCATGTAATAAAATATGTTTGAAAAAAGTCAATACTTTTTTTATAATAAGTGCTTTACGTTGAATGCATATTATATATTTGTGTGCATAAAATATATAATTGCGTCACTCTCGTACAGTATAGTTCAGCTGAGTTTCCAGCAGACGAACGCGCCCGTCAATGATAATATTATAATATATGAATTAGACGGGTAAAAAAATAATATGAATCTTATAAAGGTAGTAAATTCCGCGGGCTACAGTTTAATTTAACACGGTAGGTAGGTACCAAGTCCACGAGTCCAGTTATACATATTATAGCAAACGCACGCATTACCGAGTTGAAATAATATTATTGGTCGCGCGTACACAATTAAAATGAGAACGAAACACGATATAGGTTTAACATTTCTCCTCAAATTGTTCAACAATAGTAGTGTTATGAGAAATTGAAAAGGACGCTTGACACGTCAATGGGGCGGGCTCGACGTAATTGCCTACTCTTATCTTAAACGTGTAAAAGTTGCTTGCTGCACACGATAATTTACTCACCTACTTTATTTAATGTGTAGCATCGAATTTTCGTTGTACGCATATGATTATGGGTTTTTATGCATTGAAGACTTATCATTTGGAATTATCATTTTTTTAGCATATAGTTTTTTTTTAAATATTTAAAATTTTATAAAAATAACATTTTTGTGACGTACGCCGCTGTCGTGACTTTAGGTCACGTTCGTGTTTTATGAACATATTTATTTTGGTATTTTTAATATTAAAAAAAAAAAAACAAAACGGTATATTAAAATTCTAATACTTAGATATATCGTCTTAAGCACAAAAAATCGCACATTTATACGAAAAACAAGCATAAAAAAAATGTTTAGGTTGGTAAAGCTTTGTGCAAAGTGTGCAACTTTAGCGAGCTATTTTTTTACACGTGCAAGATAATATGGCGAAACCAGCCCTGCAATGATGTCACGCGGCTTATACAAATAATATCTATTCTTAAATAATAATTGTTTTTCAATTAATTTTGACCAAATCGTTTTTTTTTTTTTTTATAGTCCTGACTCTAACTACAATAATCGAACATTAAATAACGATTCGAAGAGAACCTTTTTTTTGCGCTACTCTGAGTGTCAAAGAAATGCTTGCAATTTACTGGTATACAATTACAGGTATATACCTGGTGAACACAGGCAGCTTGGAGCCCATGATTTTCAGCCGGAATGTCAGTAGCGCGCACGTGGACAAGAACAGGAACGCCAGCCGTTTGACCGCGTCCGACGGGATTGTCTGCAGGACACCCGACGAGGCGGAAGCCGCATTTCCGGTGCTGGTTTTTGGCGAACCGCCTCCACTGCCGGTGGCCGACTGGCTGTTCACGGCCACGGACAGTCTAAATGAGTTCATTAAGTCCTTCGGCCGAATCTGAAACAAAAATTTAAATCGAACCTTATAGTACGTTGTAAATACTGAGTTTTGACCCGCTACACGGCGAGTCTTCCAAGACAATCGTATAATATTATGGATTTGATTTAGGTATAATTGTTTAATTTTGAGAAATGTAAACATCATTACTCGGGTAATCTTGAAATGTAACTATTGCAAGAACTCGAGCATAATAATATCAATTATATGTATGCATAATATATACAAGGTGATTCATTTGATTCAAAATACTCAACATACCGAAAATGTAGACTTTTTTGAAATTTTTTTTATTTTCAAGACGTTACAGGACAACATTTTTTTAAAGCAATAATATTTTTTCATATTTTTTTTCCTTATAATCTTTTAGGTTTTTACCTTTTTTCAACTACAACATACAGTTTTATTTCATATTCCAAAGCAGAATATTTTTCTGATTATTTTTAAACATAAAAATCAAATTTCGGACTAGTAGTTTATGAGTTTAAAATATTTA
Source organism: Pentalonia nigronervosa (assembly GCA_014851325.1). Lineage (NCBI taxonomy): Eukaryota > Metazoa > Arthropoda > Insecta > Hemiptera > Aphididae > Pentalonia > Pentalonia nigronervosa. Next base: position 358,798 of record JACXSJ010000425.1, on the reverse strand, counting down.
AATTTTATATGAGCGGAGCAGTGAACTAACATTTTGCGGAGTAACCACGTATCACTCTTGTCCACCTATCTATAATTTAAATACTTAAAACTTATAAGCTACTTGCCCAAAATTTGAGTTTTATGTATCGAAATAATCTGAAAAATATTCTGCTTTGAAGTATGAAACTAAAACTGTATAATTATTATTGCCATTCATGGAAGTAAAAAAACTTAAAAAATTAAAGAAACAAAAAATATGAAAAAATATTATTTATTTAAAATAATGTTGTTTTGTAATAAATTGAAACCATGTAAACATTTTTTTGAAAATATTCAATATTTTACGATATAATGAGGGTTTTACGTTGATTGAATCACCTTGTGTATATAAATAAAAATATTTAATTATCACATCTTAGATTTTTTTTATTATTAGTGTAATTATTTATTAAAATTATTTAAAATGTAAAATAAAGAAAAAAAAGACAGTGATATAACAGAAAAATATTATACGAGCAGTTCTTATTTTCTCTAATAAACACATAATTTAAACCATTTATCACTCATTCAAGATTGGAGTCATTCGCTACTTCCATTTTATTACATTGGAAACTGCATCAGTTTTCCGTAACCGAATATCTTAATAATTTATTATCATTACAGAACGAATTATTATTGAAATCGACATACTGAAATTACTTAAAATTCTTATGCAGTTTGAATATCGAAAAGGTGATTACAGTTTAATACAAACCATAACGTTTTAAAAAAAATGTACACTTATTTTATCTTAAATACTTAGGCAACAAAGGCAAATATTTCCTATATAAAGAACTATTTTGTGTGTTATTTTTTATCATTACAAAGGCATGGGTAATTCCTGAAAAATATGAAATTAATTTATTTATTGAATTAAAAAACTCTTTGCAAAAACAGTAATAACAATTTGAATTACATAAAATTATTTAATATACAATGTAAGTGATTTTTATATTAGTTTATTAGGCTGGAAACATTTTTTTTAAATTTTTATAATTGTCATATTAAAGTAATTAGGTATAAAATATATAGTTATGAATAAATATACAATACTTAAACATTCTTCCCTACATACCATTTACAATAAAAACTGTACCTTATTAATTTATTATATGAATACCATTTAAATAGACGGATTATCGGTACTTATAGAACAACGATGAACAATTTGTTGTTGGTCTGTTGAAGTTCGCTGCCGGGGCAATTTCTAAACGCGGTAATCCCTTAAATATGTGCGACCGTGTGTACGCGTATAAGTTTATTGTACCTTTACCTTTACTGTTATCGAGTAGACCGTTCGTATACAGGGTGATTCACCAAAAAAACTCAGGTCTATTTTTTCCTATACTATGATATATGAATTAAAGTTGTTCAAATTAAGATTTTTGGCATTTTAAAATATAAATACTTAAAAGGACCATATTTTAAAACACTTGAGATTTTTCGTACTACTTAAGAAGTGTCCCGTGACCATAGAAACATCTGTTTTAAAAAAGAACACCATCCCATCATTCCTTTTTACTATAAACTATGTATAGTTTCTACTATAGTAGATATTTATTTTGAAACATTTAGATACATCTAAATCAAAATGTTACTAAAGATAATGGCCCTTAAAGCTGGTTTAACAAAAATTTAAATTGATATACTATTGGGTTTAATATTCATTATACTTGGAATGTTTTTATAAATTGTAAATATTGATAGATTAATATATATTACTTAAGGATTAAAATCGCTATAGATCCAATAGGTATATTTTTCAAACCATTATATGAACCTATTATCCTTGGTACCTAAACAAAATTATATAACTCAAAAAATATTCGTTCAAATTTTGATTTTGATAAGACTATTGACTAAAATGTCCGGAAAAATTATTCGTGACATTATTTACAGTAGAAAAGGGGGATCTCATGAGAAAATCAGATATGTAATCTCCACAGGATAATATCTACATTTAATTATAGAACAAAAAAAAAAAAATCAAGAGTTTCAATATCTGATCTCTGAATAAATTTAAAAATTTCAAAAATCGAATTTTGAATAACTGCATTATATTGAAGAATAATTAACTATTAAAAAATATATTTATATTTTTTTATAGTTATCTTAATTATCATATTTATTTATTTGTTTAATTTTACTAATTTTATCTATACACTTCTTATGCTATATAAAAATAAGTGGGATATGTCATATGCAAATAATAATAATTGAAGAATAAAAAAGGGGGGGGGGTGAGCACGTTTGGTGAAACATCCTATACCTTTACGAGTCTTGGTCGCGGGCGGTCAACCATAACGGACGGTCGTGCACAACACACGCACGTCCATCGTCGTAGGTTTATCACCGAAAATGCGCGTCTATTATTCCCACACGCGCCATTAAGTCTACCCACGCACGCACACACGAAGCAGTCGTATCCTTCAACGACGCAGTGCGTGGGTGTGCGTGTGTGAGGTGCCCCTTTATATAAATTATTACGACCCGACGCGGTGAGAAACAATCCGCGGGCGAGACGAGATTTCCGAGGGAGAACGACGCAAAGAAAATAAGATTAAATAAATTTTTATACGCAGACGATATCTTTCTTATTGTTATTATTTTATTTTTTTTTCGCCCGTGCGATTCTATGCGCGTTTCTTTGTCCTCCCCTCCCATTTACTCCGACCACACTCGTGTTCCGCTCCTCGGTGCGCAATTTAATATTTCGCAAACTTTCAACGCGCGAATCGAAAGTTTCTTCCGCGTACAGTAGTTTTACGTACCGTTATAGGTATAGGTGTAGAAATACGGTGTTTTCGTAATTCGAACATTTTTTTCTCCTCACGGGTACGCAGAAGACGGATATCGACTTGTGATCGCATACGACAAAACGTCGGCGGACAAAAACGTGTTCGGCAACCGCGACAACATACGACATCGTCGATTCATTAAGATCATCTGCGTGGGAGGCGAGTGCACATCGGCCGTGCGCACCACCATCGATTTGTCTAGTCCACACGATTGGTGTTTGCGAAATGTTATTCCCGCAGACACGGTGTGGCACATGATGTGTCCATAGTTTAAGGGATTTTCGAAATTCATAACATTATCGACGAGCGTGACGAATTGTCATCCAAGGGGCTGTCGGGTGGGGTGCACGAAAACACGTCTAAATGATTTTACTCGCAGACGAAATTAAACGAAAAAAAAATTTGAAGGCAAAAACCAGCATAGCATTAACGCTTTTTTTCAATTTAGTTTTCCTATACCCTTTTATTCATTTTTTTGCCCGCGCACGTTTATAATATGATATATATATATATTTGTTTTATTTTGTATATACGAGTGATTTATTGTTTTTGGCATAAACTTGAACCACGGGCGTTGGTAGTAAAGCATTCAAATATATATTTTGGCCATCGAAATACTATTCCAGGAAGCCTTTTTTTGTTCGGTATTATTTATTGATATCTTTATGATTCGTCCTGATTTTATCAGTGATTGAATAATAATAATAATGATAAAAAATGTAATGGTTCACACACCGTGATTAAAAATTAAAACAACGGATATAGGTTTTTAAAAGCGTTATCGGGTATAGTCTAAAAGCGACGAAAAAAATAAAAAATAATATAATAAATCTCATCGGCGCACAAGAATATTATGTAAAGAGGAAACCTTTTATTTTTTCACTGCGGTGTACGCCAAGAAATATATTTATATATATATTACGTATAAGTACGTTACCGAACTGCATGAGACGTATTTTGAACGAATTCTATTAGACTTTTCACGGGCCCCCTAGACCACAACGTTTTTTTTCTTTCTATTTTATTTATTATTATTCATTTTTTCTCTTCTGCCATGCGTTTTAGCCAATCGAAAATACGAGTATATAATTTATTTACCGCATTGTAACGAATTCAGTAGAATAAATGTTGCTATCTTTACGCTAAACCCTAAGGAAATCTGTTCAGAAATGTATTTCCCATCTTTGCGTAAACCCTATAAATCTTACCACGCTGCAGTTTTACCTTCCTAGTAAACGACGAATTTTCATTCGGTTTACACAATATGCATAAATGTTTTGACCTACATATGTAAAAGTCAGATTTGCGTAGCAGCGCGATTGGTTTATTATTCGAGTGAATTTAAGTGCGACTATAGTAAGTCTGCGATGGGATAGATGCCAGCGTAAATGACACACAAACTTGACATTTGGCAAAGAGCCGTTTTAAAGCGGCAAAGGCCTTTTTGTCATTTTAATGATTATCTGTATCGTGGGATATTTGTCTCGCCGACGAGACAGAATCCACTTTTTATTTTGCTCTTTATATTATTATTGTTCACGTTACCTTGAATATCGTTTCTACACACAAGTGTAACACATTTGCCTATATCGAGTGCCGTGTTTGAAACTATAGATCATTATACAGTGTACAAAATAATATAATAAAATAATATTATAATATTATATTATACGGGGCGATTCACTAAGTATGCTCAAACCCCATTTTTTTCATTTAATAATGCATTTATTCCAATTTTGATTTTTTGAATTTTTAAATATAGGTACTTAAAAACTATATTTACAAATTCTTGAGATTCTTTTTTATTACTTAAGGAGTGTTATGTGAAGTTACAAACTTTTGTTTTTCAATTGAGAACCCTCCTTTTTTACTGTAAATTATTTAGCAGATGATAATTTTTCTGAAAACTTTAACGTATTAAAATTCGAACGAATAGTTTTTGAGTTATTTAACTTTGGTGTAATGAAGAAAATTTAGGTACATGATAATGGGTTTGGAAGATATGAGAACTATGCACATTTGAAAATATTAGTAAATAAAATTAATCTTTCAATATTTATAATTTATAAAAATGGTTTAAATCATTTTTAAGGACTATTATCTTTAGTATAAAAATAATTTTAATAATTGAAAAACTATTTGTTTAAATTTTGAATTAAGTTCATAAAAAATTTAAAAATATTATCCACTTAATAATTTATAGTAAATAGAGGGTTCTTCTTTGAAAAGTATAAAAGTTTGTATCGCCACAGGATACTCCTCAAGTAGTTCAAAAAAATCTCAAAAATCTGAAAATATGGTCTTTACGTACATTTATAATTTGGTTAATCATCCTGTGTATAATATATGGAAAAAGTATTTAAACTGAGTGTATACAATAAAGTAATATAATTATAAAAGTTAAAATCAATAACTTTTAGAAAAGCCTGAATTAGGAAAATATATAATCCACACTATCGTAGATATTATTTTATTATTTAAACACGTTTTCCACATTTTTTCGCTCGTTTGAAAGGTATTTTTAAATAGCGTTACACAGAATGTATTTTTTTTTTAAATAAATTATAATTGAATTCAGCAGAACAAACAATTTTGTATCGTAAGAAAAAAAAACAACAAAAACAATTATAGAAAATAAGTTACGAGAAGCTTTGTATTTAAGACAAAAGTGTTTCACGGCTATGCCGTACTTGAGACGACGCTGCCGTCGAAGCAATTGATTCGGTTTTAAATTATTTTCTCTCATAAACGATAATTCTCGTTAAGGAGTTAGTGAAATGTAAATAATAATCATATACATATTATTTAGCCTTATCCGGTACACTCGAATATTAATGATCGTCCGGCGAATCGCTGTCGACCTCAATTTCTGCGCGAGGCTAAGTCTTGTAATTAATCACATTATGCACGCACTAGAAAATCAGTTTAACCATTTAAGAAAAAATAAATAAAAATCGTCTCTTGCGATGAAAAAAAAAAGTAGTAGACTTCGAGAACAGATTCGTTCCGTTCTGCTGTTATTATATTATTGTGGTTAAGCGTACCAAAGGAATAGCATTGTGTACCTAATATTATGTACTACGTGGTTAAATTTAAAATAATACGTTTGGCCTGTTGTTTCAACAGTTTATTTTATCGTTATCGTGACAATAATACTTTATTTTGTTCAGGAGAACAGCCACCGCCGCCACCTCTACTTTTAGAACGTTCCGCATAGCTCTTGGATTATTGTAACGTCAATAATTTGTTTCTGCTGCCGCCCCGGTCGTTTTCGGAACAGCGTCACGGTGAAATATATCATGGCGGTAAAATATAGAGGCAATTAAGTGCGCGGTACTAAATAAGGATGTTTTTCAAGAAATTAATAAATACAATATATAGTAACGAGAAAATAAATTACGGGTTTGATAAAAGAAAAAAATTTAACTTAAAACGTATCACCTCTCTCATATCTATACATACAATTGAATGTGTTCTGACTGACTAACCTAACGTGTAGAACCTAAATTATGATATTTGGAGACTTAAAATTGCCATTGTATCATTCGCATTTTAAAGAAGACATTGAGTTTCACTATTGAAACCGAAATTTTTTTTCGTTTATAATTACAGGTTGCCATTGATTAAAGATTATAACAGTATTAGTTGAAATTAGTATTTTTTGTATATTAAAGATGGTCGCTACTGGTTAAGATAAAATTATACAGCACATCGTAGGCTTTATAGCATCGAATATAGAAAAATTATATCTTAAAACAAATATTATGAGTTTATTTATAAAAATGATTTTTCTATATTATGTCTGTTGTCTACACGAATTCGACCGATTTTGACGAAAATTTTAGATTATTCTTAAATATTATATTATAATATAAATTTAGAGAGTAGTTTGAACAGCGTTCAGAAATATACTAAGAGCTATTATTATATCTGAACTGAGGTACACTAAAATCGAGATACAAACACAACGCCGTATTTAAAATTTGTTCATTTTTATCCGGCCGAAGTCGAGTTATACGGTTAATAATATGTATATGCACATTACGCAAAATTACTGGTTTATAATTGCAACGATATGAGTTTAGGCACTGTTTTCGTTTCCGTTATTGCCATTACAGGATCTTAAGTAGCATCCGGCTGTAGTGTAACTACGATTGTAAATTACTTCAAACAACAACAACGATACGGACTGCGACATTCGAATTTTGTATATATATATATATATACGGGGTGATCCGTTTAACGTAAGACATTCATTATTTCAGAAAACATTAAAGTTTTTGAAAATATTTCTTTTAAAAAATTTTAAGTCGTTTAAAATAACATTTTTGTAAAATATTTTATTTGCTTTACATCTCTTTATCGTTTTCATTTTTTTTTAAATTTTATACTCTTGTGAATGACAGTATATTATATGAATTTCATATTACGCCGATGAAAAATATTATGCAAAATATTCTAATGTATACAAATCTAATTTTGGATGAGTAGTTAATTTAATTTATTAATTTATTTCTATCAGTTATAAGTAATTAAATTTTAGATGAGCGAAGCAGTAAACCAACATTTTTCGGGATGACCTTGTACCACTCCACTACGCTTGCTATAAAATTTAAAATATGCTTTCACTCTTAAATTACTTATTCGAAATTCGATTTTTATTCATAGAAATACTCAAAAAAATATTCTGATTTGGGAATTACAATGCATGTTGTCTTAAAAAAAAATTAACATTTAAAAAATGATAACAACAAAAAAAAAATGTAATTTTTTTTAACGATTTTATATTATGTTAAAAAAATATTTTCAAAAACGTAAATTGTGTTTAAAATAATGAGTGTCGTATATTAAATGGACCACCCGCTATATGCCTATGTACATATATTGTATACACTATACAGTAATTCCTAAACGATTCGCTTACGAAGCAGAGCGTCCTTGCGTCGTAATAATGAACTATATTATGTGATCTGCTCACTCACCCGTATTGTTTACAATGAAAAATAAATGCGACAGAATTTTGTTTTTTTTTGCATATCCTACACTACTTTTGCATTTTGTAATTTTCCATAACCAAATAATAAAACTATGATCAACAAAATCTTAAATCACATAACTATTTTAATTTTGAACATGCGTCGATATCGGGAGTTCTCAATATCTGATCCAGGTCGAATACAGCAATTTAATCATCTCGTTTGTACATAATTATTATGTAAACAATTTAATTATACATCACTTTTAAAATACCAAATATTTTATAATTTATTCATCTTACAAGACCCAAACACCGATAAAAACTTTTCACGAACTTAAAATCAAATCATTTTATTAACTTTTGATATATATATATTTATATATATTTCCATTTTACTTTGATTTCGAGTTTGACATACCATCGTAAAACTTCACAAAACTTTTCCAACTTACTTTTAAGTCACGCGGTTCAAAATAATATAATTTAAGATCAAAGTGCCTGGTGGTATCATATAACATAATATTACGTTTAATAGGTAATTTTCAAACTAATCAAAGACTTTTCTTAAATGTCTATGGCATATCTGTGATCAAGGAGGAGTTAGTAAAAATAGTTTTCTGCTTATATCAATGGTCAAGTAATTTTGTAACATAATATCTGTTCAAAAACTATTAAAAGGCGTACTATTTTCTTTAGACAACTATTTCTGGTGAATGGTTACATCAGTCTTCTCCCGACTGATCAAAGAATTTTTTTCAAACATATTTCTTGTGTTTAATGGACAATTTATTTAATACAGGCAATCGCCGTAATTTTTAATAATTATAATAGTATTAAAAATATATAAATTTATTTGGAATGACATATTATTTATCAAAAGCAGATCATTATTTTTGTTTATTGACGTCACGATTTAAAATAAATAATCAAATTTAAAGTTAGACTAAGAGTAAAATAATATTATGATATATTTATTCATAAAAGCGTATTGAATAGAATACATCACGTACAATCAAATACAGAGCTCAACTTAGAAATTTTAGGCCCGGGTCTAATTTTTAATGGAGCCTTTAACTTAAATTTTAAATTTTGTTTTTTTGCTATATTGATTTTTTATATTAAATTTATTTTTTAAAATTATTAATAAACTATACCATAAATCTATGTTTATAAGTAATTATTTAATGTGGAATAATACAGGTTTAAATTTAAACAAATGTTTACATCATGTACATCGTACACAAAGTCAAAGTGGTAATGCATTTTTCAATATAGTCAATATAAACAATAAAAAAAAAATTACATGATTTAGAATTTAAGACAATGGTTTTTTTGAGATTATAGTTTATTAAACTTCTGAATTAGATCTGAAAAATTAAGTGTGTTAGTTATTTCCCTTTCAGTAGATAGACGAACGAGTGAATTTAATTTTTCTTGGTGAAAGGACGTTCTTCTGGCGTTTTCAATTAGTTCTAATTTTGAATTTGTTCTTTCACAATTCGAAATTGGCAAAGTTAAATTAAGTCGTAGAAAAATATACACATTTAGAAAGACTTCTTTTAAATTAATTTATGTACATATAAGTAAATATTTTGAGGAGAAATTATTGGTAAATTTAATTATATTACATAATTTGAAAAGTGCACAATCTCTTGTTTAATATTAGTTGTATCAATATCATTTTTAAATGTGCTAATGAATATGTAGGCAGAAGTCTCTGATATTAATTGTGAACCGAATTTCGTAATAAACTCAAAAATATTACAAACATTATCATATACATTTAATCTTTTATAAAGTCCAGTAACTTAACGATCAATAATAACATAAAAAGTATCAATCTCAAACTGTTTAACAATGTTTATGTAGAGATAAACTGTAGACTGAAAAGTATTTACTAATTAACAATAATTGTATACCCGTATTTAGACAAGAGCTAAGCGCTTGTAAAAATCTTGATATTTCTAAATATCACGCAGCTTAGATACAGCTGTTGCTAAAAGGTACAAACGTTGACGATTAAGTGACAGAATGGGTTAAACAAATGATAAAGTGCTTTTGGCCAACTTTATCTTAAAACTTAATAGTTTAATAGTTTATTTTATCGTTTATAATCTTAAATTCCATTACGAAACGAGACTAATTTGTTTTATAAATAGTAAATATTTAACGAAAGCAAAAATATTATACCATATTAACATTTCACAATGCCACTTTAATAATTAATTATCAACAGGGACCCCCCCCCCCCCACAGGGCTCAAATAATATCTGGGCCCGGTGCTATAGCCCCCTAACTCCTCTAAGTTGGGCTTTGATCAAATGTTTATTTGCGTTTTATATCAAGATGACAAACCGAAAGCATTTTATGTGTTCAATATTATTGTATTGTTTCCTTGAGAAATCGGCATTCAGTATGATTATAGGCTCCCATAACGTATCGTGTAGGTTCGTATATGATACTCGTGCATTATTATTAACTATTATTATTACCGATTTGACACCCGAAAAATAACCATCCATGTCTTATTATAATATAAGCTCCAAACCAACAATCGAAGCGTTTTTGACGATTATAAACATAAAAAAAAACATAGATGAAAAAAAAATCGAGTGAAATTCATTTCAATAATGGCACCCTACCCTAGGTGTTTATTTATGTCAAAACCAGCGTAGGCGGTAGCTGAGGTGGGTGCAAAAACCACAAAAATGAAACTCGAAGGAAAAAGCATATAATATTATATAGGTACATAAAAATGAAGCGGTAAAAAAAATCACATAAAAGCCTCGGGTGAAACGCATTAAAAGGAAATACTGTTACAGAATAAAGCGATATTTATTGCTAAAACGATTCTCAGACCCCAGGCCGAGCTGTTATTGCAATGATAGAGGAGGTCAGAAAATATCGGAATATTATTATAGAGGAAACGTGACTCGTTTCTGGACAATTTAATGGCGTGTAGGCCACATTTGAACGAGTAGCATTGCGTGTATGTGTGTGTGAGGGAGTGAAAAAACGCGTAAGATCATAGTTTTAAACATTTAAAGAATATACTTAATCCATTTAACGACAATTTTAAGTAGGTACTTTTGGTGCTCGAATAATTGATATCGCATTTAATATTATATACACTCCAGAAAAGCTCATTGTGGGGTTAACTGGCTGCTGGAGGGTCGAAGGATGGGTCCGTAGCGTTTACCAATTCCGTCAAAGCTGCATCGTTTAGATTAGCGAATCTATCGAGTCAGAACGATTTCTCAGAAGTCACGTTTTCGTCAAAGAGCTTGGGCTTTAAGCTCAAGTTAATTTTGTGTACACATAACATTATAATTAAATCCTTTCCACATTTATATCATATGTATATATATATAAATTACATACACACAACATACAGATATATATATATTTATATTTAAATTTATTTATTGCTTGTAATAATACATACGCGTTATAGTTAAATTAGTTGAAATTGTCAAACTAAGCCAGTTTAAAATAAAGCAATCAATGATTATAATAAATATACCTAAATAGACATTTTTTTAATTTAAATTGTTATGATTAATCAAATTTGACAAGTTTTAATTAAATTAAATCGATTGATTCAAATTAAAAACTGAGTACTGAAATAATTAATTTATGCATAGGTATATATAAATATATAATACCAATAAATATTATATTATATAAATTAAACACGTTATACCTACACAACAAAATCACATGACTATCGAGCGATTTAGCAAGTTGTTCATTTTCGGCCAAACGATAGTACATACTTAAAATTGTACGAACAACTCGCTGCCTATTCAAAAAAAAAAAAAAAAAACTCAATAAGATTGAGCTCGAAGCTACGTGGAAAATTTTTTTTGTGGCTTAGACACAGTCATAAGTCAACTTTATCAGTTTATGAAAAATATTTTTATTTACATTTCAATATAATACAATTCAATCAGGGATGTGTAAGTTATTTGATTAGTTGTAATTAAGTTAGAATGTTACAATAATTATAAGATATTGTAACTTGGAAGTTAAAAACAGGTTATAAGTTAAATAATCTGTAACTTAGATACATTTAAAGTTACAAGTTACTCAATTATTTTTGTTCATATATTTAAGAAAATTACGACACTGCTAGATAATTATTTGTTTGATGAGTTAATAAGTAAAATGTATCGTGCGAGTATTATAATACTACAATTTAAAAGTATTAACATTGGCATTTGCATAAACATTGATTCTAAAATATTACGAAATGTAACAACTATAATATGTATGATTAGTAACATAAAATATGTAAATATAATAGCTAGGTAACTATAATTATATAATATATTAAAAACATATAAATATAAAAAAATCGTACAAATTATAGAAATAATTGAATTTGGCAACGTTGGGCACTAACAAATTAGAACATGCTCAAAAAAAAAAAAATACTAAAGTGTTGCTCCGATTTGTTATGATGATAAGGCTAATTTATTTTTAATAATGCTATTAACGACTAAAACAAAATTATCAGAACCCGAATTCGTTTGGTCGATATGCATAACATGTATGATTTCTCTATAGTAATACAAACATTTTCTGTTACATTTTTTTATGAAGTGCCTAATTATTTCCTTTACAAAACGATAAAACACTTCAAACTCGTGTTTGATACTGTCAGGTCTGTAACTCTTCCAAAATAGAATCCATGGTTGAAATGGCTAAATAAACAGCTATTTTGCATTGCGTCAACTGTTTATTGTAGCCCATTCTGGTTCTATCAAAATACAAATCAATGAAGTTTTCAATTGGTACCGTGCCATATGAAGCCACACTTCCTCTGGGGTATTGTTTGAGTAATGGAATAGTAAAAGTTCATAGAACATATTATTATCTGTAAACGATTGTGAACAGACATGGATGAATATATTATGTTTTTAAGGATGATTGTAGATTGGTATGATTACAACAAAATATTATACTTAAATAATAACTATTTTTATAAAAACGTTGAATTAGTAAAAATATGTCAGTGATATGTAAAAATGTATCTTTATACAAATTATTAGAGTAGGTATATTGTATGATTCTATCTAAAAATGCGGCATATCATAATATCTGTTAGTGTATTATACGGATCTAATCTATACATTTATGTATTAGACACTCGTGTTATATTTACTCATAAATTCGATTATTGTATGTGATGAGTAAACATAGTAAATTTATTTTATGTATCAGTGGACAATTTGAAGAATATAATAATGTTGCTTGTTGTTCTGTCTTGAGTTAACGCTGTTCTCGATATTTCGATTTTAATTTCCTATTCAAAATTCGTTTATCATCGTTATCATGGTTTTTAAGCTATTTTGTTATCATCATTGTAGTTGACTCTGTAGTCTCTTTGATCCTTTTCACTTTCTGTAGTAGCATTTTTTTCGTTGGTTTCAATTGTGCTTAATCGATTAGTTTTGATATTTTATTTGACATTTGAGTTTTGTACTCTTCATTCATGTATCATAAAGTTTTGAATTAACCATCTGAGATTTGAGGCAATTGATAGTAAGCTCGACTCTATTTTCTCCAATTTCCTTGTCTATTTACATTTCTCTTTAAAATGTTTCTCATGAAATAAGTTTAGTTCCTTTTTCGATTATATCATTCGATATTTTTACTGCAATACTTATGCTTGTGTAACTAATAATTTCAGTTTGAGCATACACAACTTAGCTGATTTTTCATTAAATGTACATAGAATTGCAATCATTTCAAACTGCAATGTCTTAAAAAATTTTTCACTTTCATTTTTATTTAACATATTTTATATTGAAAGTAAACATAACGATCTTGCTCAATACTGATATTTTTAATAATACGAAGAGTTATAAAATATAATACAATTTATAAGAACATTTTTAACCGAAAAATAAAATGATTTTATTAAAACTATTTTTATATTTTCAAAATTATTATTTACAGGTATTTTGTGTTTAATATTAATTCTAGATAATTTATTTCAGTATTCAGAACAATTAAGTTAATATTTATTACTTATTAATTATTTCTAATCATCACTTTTTATAATATTAAAATACATATAACAAACAGAAAAATGTTAAATAATATATGATTTTTTGGTACACTCTTTTCAGGTGTAAATTAATTTTGTTTGATCCATTTGTTAAACTTGTGGGTTGCTTTTATCTCTGTCAAAATATTTAATTGATTCGTTTTTAGCTGGAAATTGAGGCTAGTACGTTTCGTTTGTGTATCGTAAAGTTTAATACTAATACCTACCAATACAGACGATACGTTGAAACTATTGTTGAAACTTTACTTTTTACTTTACAAGCCACCTGAAGTTCTTTAATTTTGTCGTTCGATGTATTTTTCTTTCAATATAGGTTGTGTTGTTTTCCAAAAATGTTTTGTATGCAAATTAGATTTTCGTCTTTGACTTTTAGTTTCGATATCACTTGTTGTTGCCTATCTTAAAACTTCTTAGTGATGAACACTCCGTGGTATACCAAAGTTTCTTTTGTAGCATTTGAACGAACTCAAAGAGGGTTATTTGGATAATATCTAGCTTTTCGGCGGTAAACTCTACTTCTTGCTAATTCATCAAATACCTGCTCGTTTTCATACAGCAGATATTCTTCCTGTTGCGACTTGTTTTATGCAGAAGATTACTTGGTTTTCATTAAATTAAATTTTGAGAGATTCTCCAAGGTTTAAAAATTAATGTATTCAATATGTATCTATGAAAGAACTACTCATGCTACAATAATTATATCACTATTATAATTATAATTATATATATATAAATGAAAAGTGTATAGTATATTTAAGTCAGCTTTAATTTATGAATACTACGTGCAATTATTGTAATCTATAAGAAAGCCCTTTCATTATTAACTTATTGTTTTATTGTATTTTGTACAAATATATATATATATATATATATATATATATATATGATTAATTAGATATTATTATCTGCTAGCGATTAAATCACAAGACGTTACAACGCCACACTACAAAATATGATAAGTACATCATAAACAAGAAAAGATTAATAATGCGAACTAAATCCAAACATTAAACTTCAAAGATTCATATAACTCAAATACATTATGCACATATTATTTAAAATAGATAGTAAAAAGATAAGTTTTTCACGCGGATTGTATATTTTCTATAAAAAAAATAATTTGTTTCAGATTGATCACCGTGTTGCAGGAACAAAAAATGTTATTATAATTTATTCAAATATTAAAAAAAATTATAATTATATAATTTATTCAAATATATTATTAGTAATGCCGAACAATGCGTGCTTCCAACCTAACCAAAAACCATAGAATGTTATCGTAACATAAAAAATGTATTTTAATGTGTTAAGAAAATAATAAAACGGTAGGTGCAATCATGCTGACTACTTGCGCTTCTGATGTGTACGCAGGAGGAATGTCATCAGAAAACAAAATAACTAGGTACCTACCTTACACGACAGGATGACTGACGCGGGGGATAAGTTTATTTGGTTTAGGGTGTACCCGAGCAAATTAGATGATGACGACAATCGAAGGAACGTGCTTACCATAATATGTGTCAGCGTTTTCAGTTATTGCTCGAGCTCGGTGCACAGTACGCATGCACATTGCACACATAAAATTCGTCATTGTAGGAACGGTTTTTTGAATTCGCATGGACACGACGGACCGGTGCCACTGATGATGATGATTCAATTTCAACATTAATTCCGCAGTCAATTCTCTGCGCAGGCGTGTGGACATTGAGCGTAGGTGTAAGAGTAATTTTTTGTTCCGTTTAACTATACAGTGCACCTTATTATTCGTGGTGCAGCTCATTTCAAGGTCAGCCGTCTACTCGGCGTGAATAAACATATATTTAAAAACACAATAATCGACTGCAAACACGCAACGCGTTCGCCGGAGGCGGACGACGATTTGTCCGAATGTAGGTTTTACACTTAACGGCCGACGAAACTTCGGCCTCGTGGGCATGATATTATATTCTAGACGGCAGCTTACCCCTTCATCTTACCACCACCCACCCCCGCGGGAAGCCGCGACTAATGAAATACGCAACGGTCCGACGCTTTTTCGGGTACCTACCTATAGATATAATGTACTTCTGCAGTGAGGTATGCAAACTTCGACGGTGGATTTTGTTCGGCGGTGAAGTTCCGTGGTATAATAATTGACTATATAAAGGTTGGGGCGAGCACCGGTAAGCTATGTCGGCGGTTCAACCACCCGGCAAAAAGGCGTCGGGACATTGACGATTTTTCTATTGTAGCGCATGCACTATTCGTATCGTGTCGCGTCGAAATTAGTGAGGAAAAAAATTAAGAAAAAAACAAACAAACAGACGACTATAAAAACATAAATTATTATCTCGTAGCAGTGCTGTGTTGTGTAGTATATATAGCTCATATAATTTGTAATATCGATTTCGCGTACTCCGTACAATATATTATATAATGTGATAATATATTATTTGGAAGTAAAATAAAAATGGACGTACATTGATCACCGCGGTGCACCCCCTCCGTACGCGCATTTCCAGCAGCACGATTATTATCGGTTCAGAATAAATATATTATATACGATTAATGTCGATGTCAAATAGCGACTCGTGTGTTAATCCGCATATTATGAAATTATAAATCACGCGTTTCTCGATGATCGGGATGCTCTAAATATATTGTGTTTACTCATTAATTGATTCAAACACGGTCGTAAAATGTATTGATATAAAAACCAAAATGTATTTAAAAATTATTCATACAAAACCACCACCACGCGGTTATTGAATTTATAACTAACAATATTTTGTAGTAAACACAACTACATATAATATATGGATTGAAATCGAATTCAAAATGTTTATAACTAAAGGATTTAATAAAGAAATATCACACATTTCAATTTGCGTTGATTTTTTTCAACATAATATGCATAAATATTTTAAATAGATGAATTCCAAATGAAAATATTAAAATTTCAGATCAAATAATCAATATTTACCACATAATCTGAGCAATATAAATAACTAGGTTTTATTCAAAACTTATGCCAACATTCGAAATTTCATAAAATTTAAAAAACTTAAAATTAAAAATCTTCCAAAGTATAATGAAAATAAAATAATAAAATATTTTGATCGTACAAATATTTCTTTGCGAGTAACAAATAATTCTTAAAATAATTGATGTATTGAATACCAGATTTCTATTTACTATTTTTATATTAAAATTTTCTGTTTGACTAAACCACATTATATTTAATAATCGAGAAGTAAATCAGATTGAAGATATTATGAAGTAAAAAAATATTCTATAATTATTTGATGAATGTACAACTCGAATGGGAAATATAGTTTGTAAAATATGCACGTGGGAATATCAGCATGTGCTAGTAACAGTGACTATTGTGGTGCAATATTGACTAAACTGATAATTATGTCCGAGCCAACAGAAGGGAAGGAAATTTATACGCCTACAATATTTCATAAATTACTACTAATAGACTATAGTATTTATAATTCGTATAGTTCGATATTGTCAACAATATTGTTATTGATAATTTATAATAAACGTATAATACAGTTCCCATAGTAAAAAAAAAAAAAAAATATTTCAAAAAAATTTCAATAGACAATATTTTAAAAGTTCTGAAAACACGATAATCAAACAATCTAGTCAAAAGTAGATGTATTATTTTTTACGGTGATTATAAAATAGGTATATGATAATATCCAAACGAAATTTTAATGATAATGATGATTGTAAAAAATGTTTTAGACAGAGCTGTTAGCACACAACAATTCTAACATTGGCGTTATGATTGTTTGGGTTAACCAACTCTATTGTCTAATAAATCTGTGATTTTTATTGAGTGAAAGATAAATAAGAAATACTATATTCAGGGCGCTTAGAATTGATAGAATTGATGAGGAGGACGAGTTTATTTTCACTGAATACAACCTGACAGAATAATTTAATTGCAAGGTCTAAGATGTTAACACAAGCACGAGATTTGCGTTCATATCGTTTGACGGTGTAGTTAATATTGCAATTCATTGATTGGTCATAACATAATAATGTTAACGTCACCACATCACATGTGAATAACAACAATGCATTAATATTAATTGTCGATAATGGCGCCGTTTTAGAGTGAACAATTTATAAAAAAAATATTCCACAACGTTTGAAAAGCGAAAAAAAAATAAATAACATTCAAAATGATATATGTATGTGTATAAAAAAAAACACCACCATTAAACACGCACGGAGCAGCGGCACCGCCACCGTTAAGTTGGATTTCTCCGAACTCTGTTATATCACCTGGTGTTTAATACACGTGACGGCGGCGTCGCGTGTTTTTTCAATGGGCATAATAATATTTCATCGGGGAATAGGTTTTTGCACGACTCTCCGGCGCCTCCACCCGCCGCACCATCGACGACGACGACGACGACTTGCTTCTATAAGGTATTTCGTATATGGCCCATCATAATATTATAGAGGTATACGAAGATGAGCAGCAGAACGTCGTGGAGAGGAAAGAGGAGGGCGTTGGCCGCACCGTTCTTTTTTTCGCCGAGGAAATCGAAATGCTCTCCGTCGTCAGATTATCGGCTCCGCAAGAGGGCGACGGGCTAAAGGGTATAAACCCCGGGTTAGATTGGCCATTATAAGGGTGTGCTCGGCCAACCCTGAAATGTCCGAAAGCGGAGTGGAGTGTATACAGGGCGCTGTGACGGTGAATTATTCAATGCACGGGTTGTGTTTACAGTAGAAAGCGCATGTTTCCAATTAACGGGGAAGCTCGAGTGGCAGCGGAGGAATGTAAATAGAATTTTATTGTCTCGGAAGAACGACGACACGGCAGCTGAGGTCCCCGCCACTCGACTGTGAAAACTCTTCAATTTTTAAGGTATGTGTTGGCCCCGACGGCGGGCCGGCTACATCGCGAGAAAACTATACACGCCGTCTTCCACCTGCAAGACGACGCCAACGGTTGCGAGCGCACGAAGGGCGAAACGGTGTAGGAGCGGCAAGGCTTATATTATTGTTAGTCGTGTCGTTTTACTTTCGTAATTAACTCGTGTGCTTTTCACCGCCGTCACTGCTTCGTATTATGAAAGGGCCTGTATACACCGTATATACGCGTTGTGTGTATCACCGCTGTGAATAATAAATATAATTTCCCAACGGCGGTGGAGGTAGAGCGACCGACAAGGTGGACGACGCGGCAGGCGGAATGGAAGGCTTAAAATTTAAACATCCGCGGATAGACGGCGGCGGCGACGGTCGTGGCTGTTGTAGTACAAAAGAAAAAAAGAAAACTTTTCATCGTCGTTCATAAAAGTGAAAAATTAACCTTAATGCCTAAACAGAAATGACGCGCTCTTGTATAATCAACTCTCCGGCGTCTTTGTAGTAGATAGCTTCGACAATGGTTCCAAACACGCAAACGTTTGTTGCCCGCGGTCTATTTTGGTGGGTACAATGTTTAAGTATGCGCGCATGCCAGCAGTGCTAGACCTAAGTAAAAAACCACGTCGTTTGTATCGGTTTTCAATGTCACACATTATTAATATATTATCTGTATAATTAGAATCGCGGCGGCGATGGCATTGTGGTCGAGAATAATAATTTCCAATAAAGACAAACTCAACGATTATAATATTATATTATATTGAAGTCGTAGTTCATTTTTTAAACTCAATTATATGGGTAATATAATATATTATAGTTTTAACACGATTGTCGATTTCATAATATGTCCTTATATATGCTACATTGATTTTATTTTTTATATTTTTATTATTGCATATTACAAGTTGTGTCAATTTATAACATTCATTGATAACTTCGATCGTTTTAAACTTTGTATAATAATTCTCGTGGGACGTACTAATGTTTTGCAACTAAAGGTTTTTTTCGTACAAACTGTAACTATTTTCCGTACGTATAATAATCGTGTTATAAATATTGTAGTGCGGTTTTAAAGAAAAAGATAAAATAAATATACATTACAATTTATCTTAATAATTTTATAATATCATATAAACAATATATTATTCAATAATTGGAAAAATATGTAGTGATAAATGATCATTCAAAGAAAAAGATTGAAAAAAAATTTATAAAGTTAAAAAATTACATTTTTCAGAATCTACAATAAAACTGTATTTTAACGTTTAATTTTATTATCAATGCGACTTCCAAATATATAGATGTTGCATAATAGGAACAACATACTTGATTTACAATCAATTCAATTTCAGTATTTAGGTACTATCTGTATTATAATTTTTCAAATTTCAATAAAATATTCAGTTTAAGTCGTTGTATAATAATGTCAATAAATATATTTAACTATACCTCCTAATCTCTTTAAATGTAATATTTATTTGCTTTCATATTATTTACTTATTAGTAAGTGTACACGTTAAAGTTTAAAGCAGTTTAAAATATAAATGTTACCAATCGGGTTTTTTATTTTCAAATCTAAGTTGTTTTAAATGTACATTCTATTATAGAATATAAGGAATTGCTCGTTACAAGGGTTTAAAATTATATTCAAATAATATTATTATATTTTGAGTTTCATACTATTATTAAACCAAACATAATAATATTATACATGCCATACTAATAATTTTAGTTGAAATAAATCACATAATACTAAAATGAAAGCTTGCCTAGTAAGATAGCTATGAAGTACATAACGGCTATATACAAATCAACATTTGTCTTAAATCAATGTATCAAATTCCATTATAAAAAACATAATACTAGTTGTAAAAAGAATATTTAATTCATTGGTAATTAAATGTAAAATTAATTTGATAGGTATATGATTGAACATTTATATTTATACAGGACCATTTATGTAAACTTCCTAATTGTAATAATATTATCCACGTTTCGTTTTGTACGACTATTTGTTTGTAAAGGACATCAAGTGAAAATATTGTTAACACAAATTTCAGTCCACGTAGGTATGTATCATTTCCTGTTTATAGCTTATAAATTTTACAGAAATACTGAATATGGGACGAGAAACTAAGCGCAGGCTTAATAATTTATTTCCCTGTGACATCCCGGGAACATAGAAATATTTAAATGCAATTGTTTCCAACAAACCCCAAAAACCACGCGTTTTCCAATTTTAGAAATAAAAATTAAAAAAAAAAGTGTTATAATAAATAATATGCTTTATGATTAAATATGGTTTTCATTTATTTTTAAACATACTTAGCAGGCAGTGAAATCGATCCTCTGGTCGAGGGTCACCATAGGGTTTTTATTGTTGTATGTATACGCACACATGCGTTTATCCTTGTGTACTTCTATTGTTGGACAACAGTAAAAAAAAGGAAAAAAGATTTAATGGTATAATATCCAATATAATAATGGGCTTTTTTTTAGGGGAGGGGGTGTTAAAAGTTTTTCGGTCCTACATAAATTCTAATCGTAACCATTGTGACTAGTTTTTTACAATCGAAGAGTTAACGCGATTTTGTACTAAGAATTGTAAAATCAATTGAAAACACATTGTGTTAAAGACTCAGAGAAGAATTCAAACTATTGACAATCTGATTTAAGACATTAATAGACATTTAAGCGTTTATTTATAGTAAATAAAAACGATTTATATTTTTGTAAAAATATTGATTAAAACTGTTAAAATTTGAAGAACTAAAATAAAATTACATTTTAAAAAATAATCAAACGACTAGGTAAACTATAATTCGTATGTTTATAATTTTTTTTCAAATAGATTTTAGATTCATTAGATATAAATAAGTACAAGTATATACAAAAGATAAATTATTAAAAACATAGTTGTAAAACAATTTGATACAAAATGTCTTCTAATTCGTCGCCTTTTGAATAAAATAAAACAAAAATATCAGTTTATTTTTTGTCACAATATAATTTTGGACATTGTAGAAATTCATTTTTTGCTAAATAGATATTGACATTATCGTCTTTCCAGCAGCCATATTACTGCCAGTTTTTCTAGACAAATATTTTTGATTTAGTTTATTCAACGATTTTCGAATAACAATACTAAATACTTGACGACAAATTTATTGCCTGCTTGAGAGTTGAGATGCGTATAAGCAATTGCATTAATACCACAGGATTTATGTCCGGATTAATAACATTGTCTTGAACGTGAGTTAATTCGATTTATTCTCAAGTCATCCTTCGTTGCACAATAACGACGAATGGAATCCATCAACGCGCTTATTTCGTTACAATATGAAGTATCCAGAATATGTTAGGGTATAATGGTAATATTTACTACAATATTTCATGACTGTATTTTAGGTACTTACACCAAATATAAAACAACAAACAAGTTTTAATATTTCATTGAAATATAGTAATATTTTATTCAATTCAGCATAATACAATTAATTTGTCTGAATATAGGTACGCGGAAAACATTTTTTTTATCAAATAATAAATATTGTATTTGTATAAAATAAATGGAATCATATTAAAATATATTTTTTTTTTTTTTATTAAAATATTAATAATTAAAAAAACAACGATGGATTTTTACTATATAACTAATAAAATAATTACTGTAGCAAATTTAAAATAACACTCATTGAACGGATGGAAAATTAATTTTTAAACTCGTCAGTCGTCATACCCGTAGGGTTAATGCAAATTAAAAAAAAACCTTTATTATTACTTATTTATAAAACCAATAATACTTCCACGTTCAGAATATAAACGGTTAATATTACGGTAAAAATGGAAAAAATTAAGCAGACTGTAAAAAATATTATCAAATGGGTTCAATCATATAAAAAAATTCTTTATTTACAATGGTTCTCGAGCATTTTTTTCTTCCTATTGTGAATAGTATTACAAGAGGTATACCTCAACAAAGTAAAACAGGGTGTATATGTTAGGATACAGGGTGTATAGGGATTAATCCAACAAGAATTAATACTATATCCGGGAAAAGGGTTAAGCAAACAAGGTTATATATATATATATATTATGCTCATACCTCCACAAAAAAACTAATTCCAAAACTGAGGCTAACGTTTTAATTCTTAGTATATAAAAAAGCATGCACGATGCTTTTATATAGTATGTAATGCATTGTTGGCGGGTTAGTGAGATATTCACAGTTTTAGCACCCATTGAAATTTGGGACTAGTTGTGCCCGTGGCAGCCAGTAATACAGTTTTATAATAAACAATATATTTAATTGTTCTCCTTGTGGAATGTGAGGAGACCGCGAAGATCTGTTAGAATTCCTCGAAACACAATCACGAAAACTATGCTAATAGAAAATACAGTTGCTGAGAAACAACTGAAGACAGTTATAGTAATTTCTATTTCAAATATTAATATTGTTTTGGTACAATATATTAAATATTATTATTTTTAATGATATTAAAAAAAAATTATCGTTGAAAACTATTACATTTAACATAAAACAAAATTACGATTAAGTTATAAACTTTTTTTTTATTAAATTAATCAGTATTGATGTTTGAAAACTATAATTTAAATAATTTGTCATTGCTAGTAAAATTGAATTACTATTAATTAAACCTGTCAATTGTAAATCTGGGTTCATGTCGTCTAGTAAAGTGCATTATTAAAATATTTATGGACCAATTTTACCTTTTGTGCGACGAAAACTTCATAAAGAGCACAAACTCCGGCTATTGTGATTCCTTGTTCTTTACACAGCATAGCTACGCTTAAGCAAACCACAGAAAGTGTTAGAGGCTTCCATCCTGAAAAGCAATAATTTTATCATTGAGTCTTAATAACACATGTAATTATGTTTTATTATATTTTTAATTTATTCGTGTTTAAAAAAAATCACAAGACTATTATTTACCGGAATATTTTTTTCTTTTGGTTGCCTCTGTATACAATAGATACGCAGATAAATAAAACACTGACGATAGTGTCTCTGCTCGTCCGACTACACCTGTTACCTATAAAACATAAGTCAAAACAAATAAAATATAATAGTTTATATAATAATTTGTAGATTTAATTATTGTGCTAAATGCAAGTGATTTTCAGAAAATGGTATTTAAATCTAGTGTTTGCACTGAAAAACAGAATTAATAACTCTGCAGTTAAATATTTTGCTATTAAATTCATATTTCTGGATATTTATAAAACATTTTCTTACTGAGGCTACACTCTTTTAACAATGTTTATCCTACCTAATTCTACTTGTCCTTTATATTGTTCACCACGTCGTCCGGCCGTTTGCTAATGACCCAACCGTGCATGTTAAATGACAATTAGTTAGAATCATCCTTTCTCATCTCATAATCAGAAGAACAAAGCGAAATTATAATCTTCTAAAATTTAATAACATGTCTGTAATTGTTATGCTAAACTACTCGCTGACCTATTTAATAGGGATATGGTTTTTATAATAAAATTATTTTACTATGCATAGTATGAACACAAAATTATTGTTTAATAGTGTTTTAATTTAAAAATTTAACATTTTTTTAAACATAATTTAAGTATTAATGATTGATTTAAAGTTGATGCAATAGTAGGAAATATTATTTAAGTTTAAATATAAACGGCATATAAATATAAACAATATTTTATTAGCATATAATAAATAACGGTACATTTTTTATTTAAGTGATATGTATTATAGGTGGGATATGCAATTTAAAATAGTAGTCACTGTTTGGAATAAATATTTTAGGCTTTTGAGCGCCTAGTAAAAAAAGTACCATTGAATTTTAATATAAAAAACATTTAACATGGTTTTGCCTATAGGTTAATTAATCCAAATAATGTATTTTTTACACATAATTGTTTATTCAAATAGTAAATACCATAATCAATAATCGTATTTAAAATCAAAATTATTTACTTTTTATCGTAACACACTCATTTTCTAAATTACCTACTCTAATCTCTCAACTTGGAGATCAATGAACACAATTAAAAATATTAGTATAATCAAAAAAAACGTTGTTAATACGATGGTAAAACTATTTGACTGTTGTGTAAATGTCAAAAAACTATCGTTTTATAAATGGAAAGTTTCATTGGGTATTACAGACTTAGATTTAATAGACCCACTCGCCTGGAGTCATTTCACTGCTAGATATTAATTTAGGATTACCCCGTTGATATGTTATAATAATGCACATCGGAATAAAATGTATTTTCTTCTCTCTCTCTCTCTCTCTCTCTCTCTCTCTCTCTCTCTCTCTCTCTCTCTCTCTTTCTCTCTGTCGTTTACCAATTGTACATTTTACGGACATATAATTGCAATTGATATCTCATAGAAATATAGATATTCGATAACTGTAAACGAAAATCGGTAGGCCAAACCACACCTATTGTCAGACGTCCATGATGATTTATAGTATGTGTGTTTCACCCAGTTAAATGCATACCAAGTCCTTGAAAACAGACACAAATGAATTCACAAATGGTTCATCGAGTCTCTGACTTTACCTTTGTTATGTCAATCACTATATGTGTATATACTAAAAATCCTTACGCAATTCAAAAATATCGATTTATGTTAATATTTTTCATTTTTAGAGTAAGTACATAAAGATAAGTGATACACAAGGTAGTGAAACACCCAAAACTACTTAAGTAATATTGTAAATTTGATTTGATTATGTACGAATAAAATATATATAATAAAGATACTTATCGTGAATTATGTATATCTAGGTTTTATGTAATGGTGGTTCAAAAAAAAAAAAATGAACAAATAATATTCGTAAAGCAACAGCAAAGTTTCTCTTTTAAATATTCAAATAACAGAGAACTTGGTAGAGTTAAAGACTTATAAAAACCTCTATATTTTCTGCATTTGTTTAATTATACTCTAAACGGGTCGCAGGATATTTTCTGTGTGCCCTTGAAAAGAATCCCTGAGGACTTCAGAACAAACGACATTTCACTCGGCATTTATATATTATTCATTAGTCATTCGACGCTTGGGTTGTGTTTGTAGAGCACTCGTTTTTTGCAACTAACAACTCAATTACACCTGTGGGGGTCAAACCAATTAATCTCTTCATCGAGAAGGGTGAAATTCATCTTTTATCTCTACTCGGCTGTTAATTATTTATTTTTTCTCATTCAAATACACTTATATATTATTGTGTTTTCTACATCTTCATTTTGTCAAGAATACGGATTTGTTAAGTTACCGATTACAGAACTCCGTAGTTTTGAAACTATTTTTCAGTAAAACAGAGTCTGGACGAAAGTTGTGTACAAAACTTTTTCGCACATTGCAAAATGATAGCATGTAACTGGAAAACTTTAAGACAGCAAAAAAAGAAAAAAAAATTAATTACTGTCCATCAATGGTTTGATATTAAACTTTAAATTATTGTGCAGTCGTATAAAGTTACATACTATAACTTATTGGTCTTAAAATACGTAGCTTTTATATTTAAACGTCAAGCGATATGTAACTGTCAAAAACATTCGTTTTAATTTACTTTATATGAATTCAATATACATATGTATACACACCCAAAGCTAACGATGTAAAGTTAAAATAATTCCATAATATATATTTTAAAAGTTTAAATGATTTTTCCAAAAATTATCACATTGCGTTTGATACAAATAATTATACTGTTAAGAAAATTCGTACTGCATTAAAGATGAATTTGAATACAATTCCATACCTACAAATTACTGCAAATTATTCTATAATGTGTATACTTATATTGGCATTTAAAATACATAAATAATTTTATGTATTTTATCAGATTTGTGTTTTTTGATTAACGAGTAAATTGCATGACTGAAGGTAACGAGACCTGCGTATTGAGTAGACGTTGGAAGGTTTGTCAACGATATTGCTAATGGCAGTGAGCTAATGCAAATTAATTTTACAAAAGTGAATAATATACATTTTATTCTGACAAAGTTCATTTTAAGTGAATATACGTGTATACAAATGAGCATTTACACAAATGTACAAAAATTTCAGTGCGAATATTGCGTGTAATATAATCTATTTGGAAATATTTGTTGTGTTACGACAAACGAACCGTGACGTGAACGAAGAAAATTTTAATGTCGATAATGATTCGTTTAAAACAAAAACCAGACGTTCGTCGTTCAGAAATTTTGCAAACACAAATAAATCAGTTTTGCTAATGTTTATGTTTATAGTGAGCGAAGGTTATTGCGGATTCATCCACCGCTGAATGTCAATACAGTGGCTGACAAAATCCACAAAGAACAATTTACCCATCACCAATAACTGCAATATCATAAATACTACCTATTAGTGATGACCAACGATACAATTCAAGTATCGATATCACCTATATTTTGTCGATATCGTATCGAATTAATATTCCATATACTGATTAGTATTACTCAAACAGAATTATATATATATATATATATAAAATGATTAACAACTATAAATTAATAAATTATTGTTTTTGGTTTGAAAAAAAAAAATAATAATGAAGTATGAACAACCTTATTAGAATTTTTTATTACAATAATAATAAACATGAAACAAAACAATCTTATTTAAATAGATATTTTGATTTGATACTAGATAGGTAGTAGCGGTTATATGGGAGTTTCTCCAGTTTAATGCGGTTAAATATGAACGAAAATCATAATGATAAATTAATTCGACATTGGGATATATCGAATTATTCTAAAACGATATCTTCCCTGAAAATGTACGCCCATATTGATATCGTATCTAATCATCGATATCATTGGTCATCATTACTATCTACCTATATTATTCCTATTTGACAGTAAATCAACGCGATTATTGATATCTGCGGTCCAAGCACATACGTGATACAGTTAATGGACATTCGATAGTCCGTTGTATTACAGCGACATACGCGCGCGTGAAATTTATAAATTTACGAGATCTTCGGAGTCTCCGCGTATATATCTAGGTATATATTGTATAAATAACGTACAGAAAATGAGGGACGGGAGGTTATAGGTCGCCCGATCAATATCGTTGTTGGTTTCTCGGCTCTCGTAATACATACTACACGCGTATATATCGGGTAGTAGGTATAGGGCGTTATTATGAGAAAGGTTAATAAAAATAACATTAAAACACTATTCGCCCTCCTGAGTTATTATTATTTTTTTTTTAACCTGCAGCGAGACCCTCTTGACACGCAACTAGTGAAGGCGCAAGCCTAAATGCTCAAATGGCTCGAAGCGTCTCCACCCAACGTACGTCATATGCAAATCAACTCCCTTTAGTCGAATGTTTGTACTATTACGTGACATTTTATATACGGCCGTGCGCGTTGTAAACTGAAACGACGACGAAATATACTGAAAATAAATTCGTCTTGTTCAATATTACTATACAACTGTATAGGTATTATATTACTTAACTATCGATAGTATAACAATTTTTCTCTATAGTTCGAATTAAGAAGTATATAGGTAGTTACAAATTCTGAACTTTTTTCAAAATTAAATAACGTATCTACAATTGTTAAGATTAAAAAGTTGCAATTGATATAAACAAAAAATAACTATATAATACCTATGCATTTTGTTCAATATTTTTTAGCTAAAACCACATCATAATAGCTTCTTAGCTACCTAAAATTACTATTTAGATTTTTTTTTCTACTTATATTTCGTGTTTTTTTTTTTTTTTTTTAATAATTTTTATGGTTATTATATATCTATTAAAGCTCTTCGTATTAATTAATTAGTTAACATTTATTATGATATTAAACATTATGTACAATTACAAAACGTTACTCGAGGAATCTTGATCGTCAACCAAGATATGTATTTAGTATTGAAATATATGAATACTAAGCCGTGAAATATATTTTAGTACTTATAGATTAATTGTTTATCATAAATTATTAATTTTCATTCAAACTAATAGTTATTATTTATTGAACAAAAATACAATATGTAAATTAAGAAATTATATTTTGTTTACATAAAAAAAAAAAATCATTGTGTGTAAAAATATAATTAATTTTATTAGTTTCACAATATTTTCAAGCATACTTTTAATAGATTACATTTATGCATTCAAAATCGAAAGCACCACGAGTACCGGGTTGAAAACGTACATACTGTATAATAAATTTAATTGGATAACATTTTAAATTGCGATATTTTTTTTTATACATATCATGAAGACGTAGTTTATGAAAATGTCATGGTAGTCAAAGATAAAATTTCCTTTGGGTTTTATTCATTATAAAAATATTTACAGTGTTAATACCCCAAAATAAACACGCGATTTTATATAGCTTATAATAATAAATATAAATAACTGAATATAATACTTACGGCCTCTGTGTGTATGGGGTGAATAGCAAAAAGCATGGCAGCCATAAAACTAGTGAACTCGGACGCCATTATAGTATGACAGACTCTGTAAAATAAATAACAAAAAAAAAAAACCGTACATGAATACATTGTTAAAGTATATTTACTGAAGAGGAAATATTTTTTAATGGGGAAAAAATGAGACGTTGTTGGACAGTGGGATGAAATAATATAATGATAAACATTATACTTAATGAGACTAAATGATATAAATTAACTATAGAAATTTTCATCTATGGTAAGACATAATAATATGATATAAATATACGATAGATGGATTTATGGATATCATACTTATACTTATATAATATATTATAATAGCTAATTTGCCCTAAGAAATGTAGTGGTCTCTTAAAGTTCGAGGATGTGCAAAAATATAAGAATAAATATCCTTGCAGGTAGCAGCGTCATTAATTTTTAAAAAGTTTACAAAATAAGGAAAAAATGGTCCAAGTTTAGTTTTTGAAAGAATTAAATCATTCGTCAACTTTGTTTATTTATATGTAAGTAATATCTTGAGAGCCCATTTTTGAAAAAAAGCCAATACTCGACAGAAAAGATTCTCGAACTAAAGATAAATAAAACATAATATTGTAACAATGTATATAGGCGAAGTAGTGTAACTTGTTCTTTTATTTATAAGGCTGATAGAGTTTGGACGTACTGTTAAATCAAACTTACAAAAAATAAAATAAAAGTTATCAAAATGCGTGACATTAAGAAAAAAATTGCTGCATAAAAAGGATAATATTTTAACAGAAACTAAAAAGATTGAAATTGGTTATTTATTAAAAACTATAATGATATAACAATGAGTATTATTAGCAGCCGGATTTTTTTTTCTATTATTTCAGTCACGATTGTTATTAATTGTAAAAGTAATTGCGTTATTTTTTTTTTTTTATGTTAAGAACTACCTAAAGAAAGATCTGATAGAGACTCCAATTCCATTAAAAAACATGCGTAGAATAATTTTAGATTCTGAGTATCTATAGCGAAGTGAGGAATGTATTCGTTTTACAATCTATAGTATCTATAGTTTTTTTTTATTTTTTAATATGGGTATCTATTTATATAATTTTTTCAAATGCATTTATTATTAGCATTAATATTTATTTATTGATGCTTAATCAGGCAATTTTAGGTTTCTAAACATAACTAACATCTTATATTTCCATTGTGTCCGTCCGTCCGTTAGCTACCAGTACACATGTATAGTTACGACTGTTTGTATTAAGATTATACAACGGTTCTATTCAAAGTGAATTCATACTACCTAATAGTAAAAAATAGATACCAAAATATTAATATTACAAAATTATTTTTAATTTGTATATAAAATTATAGTTTATTATGTAATAAAATACGTTTAGAAATCGGGAACTTAACGCCCTCGCAGAACGATATAATTTGTTTTCCATATTAAACATTAATAGAACCTAATATACAAAACAATGATACATACAAAAATAACAATTATAAGATAATATAAAAAAAAAAAAAAACAATAAATAAATATTATTAATCTAAGATAATCGAAAAACCTCTCCAACTTAAGACTAAATAAATATTTAAATTAGTAAAATCGACATTGTGCAGCGTACCGTGCATAGGCATAATGATTGTAGGCGTATGAAATAGTGTAGGAGGGACATTTTAAGTGTTAATAGTTTCTGGAGAAGTATACAGAAACACGTAAATTCATGCTGGACAGCAAATTTAATTGAAATAAAAATTATGAATGAACAATTTTCAGTTAAAAAAATGGATATAAAACAAGTCAGAAATGATATTGTTACAAATTTAGGTAGGTATAGATACGTTAAGTATTGGTTAATAGTTTCAATTACGTTCTTTGAATACAAAGTAGGTAGGTACCTATAAACAAACTGCATATTATGCAATTTACCTTCGTTTAAAGATCCTTATTTTTATATCGTTAAAATACAATTTATTATAATTTATGCAATTGTGTAATAGAAGAACTCTAAAAATTAATTTTATACCCATCTGCTATATAACCTACCAAGTGATGTAACATGTGTTTAGTGTACAAATATCATATGTATCATATATCGAGTTGTCTTCACAAAAAATCAGTCTTCAAAGAATAAAAAATGTAGTCGCTAATAGTAGTTCCATATTTGAAGAGTTTTTCCATTTTAAAGTGGCTTCTTTATTGTAACACTTGTATGGGGAGGGGACGGATCGATTAAAACGTGTGCAAAACGCTGTTAAACTATGAACAAAAGAAAGTGAAAATAACCCTTAAAAGGACGCAGGAAGAGTGTAAAAGGGTAATCATTTTCCGGCCACCAAAATATAATGGTTAAGACTGCCTTTAATAATACATGAATACCTAATGGCGTATATTATTTATTATAATATATATAATGTATATTATAAAATATTTAAAATTATTTGATTATCGGCAACGGATAATAAAAAGTTATAAAAGTTAAGTAAACTAGAAGTCAATAAAACTTTTTTTTTCAAGTTTGGTGACTTATGAGCGACGACATCGTACCATGTTTAAATAAACATAAAAAAATATTAGTGTTATTACTATCTAGTTGAAAATTGCACATTCTTGTTACCAATATACATTAAGTACAAATCAAAGATGGACTCCGACGAAATACACATTAATTTTTAAGAATTTAGTAGCATTTGTTATATTGCAATAATATTTTATTATAATATCTACATAAAGCATGAATAAATATATATATATTAAATAATTATACTTTTATAAAAACAATTTCAAAAGCTCAGAATCTAAAACATTTTTATAATAAGTAGATAAAAGATCTAAATTAAGCATAGGGAAGCACTTATGTATAAATATATCGTTATGTAATGGTTACGATTTAAACATTTTTTTTTTTTTAGTACGTAAATGTGCTGTTTTATAAATACAAATTTAATATTGTAGGTAACATTCAATTCTGATTCAGTAATTTAATTTCAGAATTAAATGTAGGTATTCACAAATCATATTATATTATTATTGCCGTATGTCTTGTATAGATATTTAGAAATAAAGTGATAAAGCAAATACGTTTATCAAGAAATTACTTACATTTTTAATTTATATGAATGATAAGAAGCAGAAAATAAAAGTGAAGTAAATATTAAGGAAACTACCGAGTGTAAAGAAATTTGTCAAAACAATAAAGCGTGTGGATGACAGGGAACAAGTCTACGAATGGCTATAAACCTTGGTAAACAGTTTCTTAATAGGCTTTAATGGTTTGCGTTCCAAATACAAAGTGCACAAAGACTATAATAATATATATTATTCGAATTGTTATATGGCCTGCAGACTGAGTGTTGGCTTCATAAACATTCTTCTTCCATTACTATTAATGGATTATTGTTAAAATCGTTAGTAAAACGAACGCTTTTATAAACTACGCGAACGAACACAAATAATATTTCCCGTATCCACAGGAACGATGAAAAAGTGTTTTAATTTAGGTATGAAAAATTGTTAAAATTAATGTAATAAATGGGAGCTGTCGGAAATTCGTCTAGATTAAGCCGTTGTTGTCTTGATTAAACATAGGATTCTGGCCAAGAAATTAGTTACCGTATAAGCCGCGTGTAGTAAACTGAAATAGGCTTTTCATTTCTACCAACTCAAGGTGGGTATACTTAATTAGTTATTACGGTTTATCATTAAATACATAGGTATACAATACGTAGTATAATTGATATTGTTGATAGCATGCGATTTATACATATTATATTAATAATTATTCATAACATTTCTCGATGTATATTCAAACATAATAATTAAGATCGAGGTTTTATGTGTCGATTAATATTATTTAAACCTCAAAGCAAGAGAAAATAAGCTATTATTTTAATACCAGGTATAAAATTTTTTATTTCATCGGATTCAATTGAAATAGAGATTTAAGAATTTATATATATCAAACAAATATTTATAATTTAAACTGAAATTAATTATCATTACAAAATTTGATGATTAAAAATCTCACTTTTACATAATTATGTATAGAAATTAATAAAACTATTAAAACTAATACAAATATTGTACAAAAGTAATATAAATAATATAATTGCAGGCGTATTCGGTTGTACAATTTAAAAGATTATATCTTTTTATTCTGAATATAATTTTTATCAAGTACATTATATATTATTGTTTGATGTAACGCAAATTGTTCTCATTAGAATACATTTTATATAAATTGCACACATTGTTAATATCTTCATAATATTTAGCTTTAAAAATTTTACTTTTCATAATTAAAATTTGAAAAATTTTTTGATTATTTTTCTTTCATATTTTTATAAACTTGACAGTTGGGTATTTACCTATAAATAATTGCATATTAAGATCCGTTACTATGAACGGAAAGATGCATGAAGTAATAATGATAGGATATGACCCTACTCAAACCTCTAAGCTTAATAATTAAATAACTTTATTTAATTTTATATTAATATAAGTTGTCAGTAATAAATAATTTTGCATCAAATATAAAAGATTTATTATGCATACATAATATAAGAAAAATAAAACATAGTCAAATGTATAAAAACATTGAATGACTACGTTTTAAATGTTTAAACTTAAATGTATAATTAAACAACAAAATAAATATATAACTAATAAAATATTTTTAAGTATCTACAAAAATATGATATGAAGATATAATAATCGCGCATATATACACCGTTTACCTATTACGTTTTATCCTCACATTTGAGCAGTCAAGAGAATATTTGCTCACAGCAAACAAATTTAATAGAGTCCCCCCTCAAAACTATTATATTTATTAGCATTCTACTAAATAAAATTAAAATATAAATAAAACGTTTATGATTACGCGGATATGTTATTTTAAAATACGCGCATGTACATTTAATGTACAGGAATATAGTATAGGTACCTATGTTCTATACCAGGGGTCTCCAAACTACGGCCCGCGGGCCGCATCCGGCCCGTGAACAAATTTTCACCGGCCCGCCAAATGACGATAAATAATCTAAAAATATGTATGTAACTTTGCTTAAAAAATAATTTCTGAACTTAAAATTCAATTACAACATCGTTTTTCTGACCTTGACGTCAAATCTGAAGAAATCAGTATTTTTCAGAATCCGTTTAGTTGTGATATTGAGAAGTTGCCTAGCATCCCCTACAAATGGAAACAATTGATTTGCAATGTAATGATGTATTAAGAATCAAATATAGCAAAGAGACTTTGGTTGATTTTTATAAATTTCTCCCAGATATTCAATATCCAAATTTAAAATAATTTACAATTAAATATATATCTATATTTGCTACTACTTATTTGTGCAAACAATACTTTTTCTAAATTGAAATACGTTAAATCGAAATATAGATCAGCCATGTCTGGCAAACATTTGGAATCAATTTTTAAAATTGGAACAAGTAACCCAGAACCTGAATTTGATGAAATATTGGCAAAAAAACATCAATTTCATGCTTCTCGTTAATAAAAATATATATTATTAAAATTAAGTATATTTAAGTAGGTATATGGTAAGAATTATTTTTTAAACAATTAAAATTATATATTATATATTTCTACAAAATTAAAAATTATATGTTTATACATTTTGGCCCGTTAAGAGCTTTTTTTTATTTTATGTGGCCCTTGAATAAAAATGTTTGAAGATTCCTGTTCTATACCAAAGATTGTTTTACTAAGGTTTTTTTTAAACACCAAGGGACCGGAAAGGTCACTCGCTGTGTCTGTTTAATCGAATATATCTGTCGACCTGTCATGCAGATCTATTACAGACGCACGTAAAGCTGGCCCTCCGACTTTATGCAAAAAATTTCAAAATAATTGTAAACAATTGTAAATTAATTGTAAATGTAATTTCTAAATTTGTAAATCAGCAGAAAACATAGAAATTAAAAAACAAAAATTGGGAGGGGAGAAAGTTCACGCAGCCCCCGACTTTGGCCGATCAACTCTGGAAAAATTGTAAACAATTATAAATTATAATTGTAAATACAATTTAAACATTTATAAAACACCAAACTGATCATAAAATATAAAAAATAAAATCGTGGTATGTGTAAATTCACGTATCAACCCTCCTTCCCTCTGATTGTGGCCGATTGACTTCAGCAATCTGGCCAACTATACTTCAGCTAATTTTAAGTTATAAAATTATAAACACTTAAGAATAATTGAAAAAAGTTGTTAAAACATTTTATGTAATCCTTAGCTGAAGGAAATTCTTTAAGTAATTTATAAACTATGAACGTTACATTGCATTCAGAGTTTATAACTTCAAAACCAGATACTCCGTCATCTTCATTAAATAATTTTTTAATTAACTTTACACGTTCTTTGCATATTATATGTTGGACATTTCCACAAGTCACTGATTTGCAAAAACTCAAAAACTAATCTGAACTTTCATCGACAAAATGTTTATATACATCATCATCAATATATGCTCTTGAAATAATTTTGAAGTTTGTAAATAAGATTATAATGAGATAATATAATCTAACCTAATCTAATCACGGTCCAAGTGCTGTTTTTAAAAACGAAAGTGCAAGTAAATGTATGTGCAAGTAATAAGTATAAAAAATGTTACCAACGATAACAGATGGAATTTCCAACAAAATCAATCTAATACATATTTTGAATTTAATCTTGCCTAGTCTTATCTAACCATGTAAAAAAACAATAGAAAATAATTAGACATAATAATATTATACGAACATAATGTCAGTGATTAAAAAAGCGAAACTACTTAATATCTCTATACAAACAACTTACTAACGAAAATTTAAAGTTAAAAAAATTGGGGCATTTATTGAGTTATTTTTATTTTGAACCAAAAGGGATTTTATATAAACTATTACAAGCAACTTACAAATGAATTGTATTATAAAAAATTTGAAATTCCGATTTGGGGGAGGGGGCTGTGAAAATGGACTTTATATTTACTTTACTGCCCAAAAATTTATAACAGATAGAAAAAAAACACATACCATTGTAAAATTAATATACTGGTTGCTCCGCTTAGAATCTAAAATTCGTAGAATTTAACTACTTTGATATATACTATAATATCTGCAGTATCCACTGTTGTAGGCTAGGTAAGTAAACTATGTTCAAACAAATTAAAAACTTGAGAAATAAAAAAAATCTCGTATTGTGTCAAGTAGGACACTAATGGATGTGTTTAATTTTAATTCAATGATATATCGCTGTATAAGAAAAATGATTTTTAGCGGGGACGATATGTCATCCAATATCAAGTACCTATATTTCAAGATATGGATTTTAATATTGCAATAATTTTTATTAAAGTAATTTTTTTTACTAATAGTATCACGATAGATTGATTTATATTTTGCTAAAAACATTGTATTTATTATATTATTAATATTTAATTAATATAATATTGTATTATATTTTATTATTAACTTTTGAGTCAATGGCACCTTACCGTAAAACTGTGTGAATAGGTTGATGAGGACCATCCGAAGTCCTAATAAATTTCACATAATATGTTATAGTAAAAAAAAACTTATCGTGGATAGGAGACTTGCATAATTAAATAATTTTAAAGTAAACATTATGAAACTGAAATTATTTTAATGAACATACTAATACCAATACACAAAATGTAGTCGGGTGTTTTAACAATTTTTTTTCAATTATTCTTAAGTGTTTATAATTTTATAACTCAAAATTAGCTGACGTGCAGTTGGCCCGATTGCTGAAGTCAATCGGCCACAGTCAGAGGGAAGGAGGGTTGATACGTGAATTTACATATACCACGATTTTATTTTTTATATTTTGTGGTCAATTTGATGTTTTATAAATGTTTAAATTGCATTTACAAATATAATTTATAATTGTTTACAATTTTTCCGGAGTCGATCGGCCAAAGTCGAGGGCTACGTGAACTCCCCCCCCCCCGACTGATGTTTTTTGATTTTTAAGTTTTCTGCTGATTTACAAATTTGGGAATTGCATTTATAATTAATTTACAATTTGTCCGGAAGCAATTAGACAAATTATGGGGGTTATGTGAAATTAGCCCTTCGAAAATTATTTCTAACTTAACGGCCGAGGGGGGCGTTTATAAATTCAAGGATTGAATTTACAATTATTTACAATTAATTTACAATTGTTTGTAATTATTTTGACATTTTTGCACAATATCGGAGAGGCTAACTCCATGTACGTCCATTATGGATAGGTAACGGGGTAAAAAAACCTACTTTTATTGGAGAGGCTTTTTCCGTAGTACCTGTGAAGAGTGTTAAAAATAGTGATTTTTTGCAGAATATATCGAATATGCTAATTTTCACTAAAGATAAAAGTAATTACATTTAATGTTATTAAATTGATAGAATAATTATTAGACTTTCATGTGTAATTTGAAAAATGAATTATTTGTGCAATTCAAATACCTCAGAAATGTAATTGTGATAATATTTTTGAAATAAAATGTATAGTTACAAGACCGTGGAAGGATAATCAATATTTATATAAACGGGTTTTTACTACATAAATTCAGATTTGAAATGACTTAGATTTTTGAATTTAAAAATTTCAAAATCTATGAAATCAAATAAAGACATTTTAACCAGTATAAAATAAAACATTTAGTTAATTAGTTTGTACACTAGGCCTACATAATGATAAAATTAATTAAAGGCTAACTTTTTTGATCTAATAGAGCATTACAATAGACATTTCTTTCCTTATTATATTTATTTTTGTATTAAATAAATACATTATTATTATTATATTTTATTGTACAAAACAAACGTTATACCTACTACTTCAATAAAAAAATACAAATAACTAACGTGCCTAATATATTTTTTAATTTTTTTTGAGTTTATAGAGTTTATTAGTTAGTTTAAAAATGGCATAATATTGGCCGAATAACTTTATTCCATTTATTTTAATATTACAAGATTATCTTTTTTTCGGAAAACATTTTTAAACAAATGTAGTGCATATTTAATTTAAAGCTTTCGTGTAGGTCATATATATAAATACATCGGTTTGATAAAAAATAAATGTATGTGTGGGTAATTATTAATGTAGAAAAGGATAAATGTAAATTATAAGGAATTCTAAGGTATTCTAAGGTCGTTCAAAGTTCTAGGGCCCATATAGTGGTTTTAGGAGGTGCAAAGTTTTCACAAAGTTTTGCTTTTCGGATAGGTACTGTTGCTGGGATTAATAATTTTATCATGGAAGGTGTATTTTGTACGGGGTCAAATTCTACGCATTTTGTAATCTGCACAGCTAGACCTCTCAGATTCACGTGTGTGAATACAAAGTTGTAATAGATAATGAAATTTGCACCACAAAAGTGGATAAATTACAATCATTTTCTTTGATTTCACAAGAAATGTTTTTCCATGTGTAATTTAATTTCATCTCAATTTCGGCTACAAAAAATGTGTTTTTTAATACACGATTAAAACTTACCTATAGTAGAGGACACTTGTAATGGCGTGAAGTAGTATGTTCACAAGATGATATCCCATAGGTTCCAACTGATGGATCATATAATTCCATCTGAACGTTAAAACCGTTAAAGGTCGATATGACTTATGACTTTGTTCCTGAAAAAATACGATAACTATAAGCCCATATATGAAATTAAAAGAGTACAAATAATTATCTAGTATTCTTAAAAATTATAAAAATCAATGAGAATTTACGTCGTAATACAGATGATGGTTTATATTAACATATAAAATAAAATAATATACCTATCAACTAAATACAAATTTCTACTTACAGATATTTATTTACGTCGTTGTATTAATTGTTTACCTTATGCATTGGCGTGCCCCAAAAATCGTTGTAAAATATGTTCCATACAGGAGTTTGGGGTTTTAGATCTCGGTTGTCTTTTATTGCACTAATGTCATCAAAGACGAAGTCACAGTAGAGACTGTTGTAGTAGCATGTCAAGCACGTTAAAAATATAATTGACGACACAGCTACTGATGACGCCATTGTGCTTCACTTAGCAATCTGAAAATGTACAATATACCTAATTATTGAAATAAAAAATTACAATGTTTTGGGTTTTTATAAATTATTATACATATTACAGGTATGGACAAACGTAGGTATAAGCCAATTATAGGTATAATATAGTTTATTATATTTCGGTTTAAATATAGTAGGTACCTCGCCTATAAAATATAAACCTACTTTTTATTAAATAGGTACGATTATTTTTTTTTAATTGTATAGATGTGCATGTTTTGTTTTACTTCCAAAAAAATATACTTTAATTGATATAATGATACTATATCTATTAGTATTTACCTATAAAAAAAAATAAAACAACTAAGCGTGATAAAAATTAAATTATTATTCTTTAATTGAGATTTCAATGTTCTCAATATTTACCTGGTACCTAGTCGCTTGTGCTTCACTTGTATCCAAAAAAAACTTATTAACTACCTAATTATATGTAAGTACTCGCGAATTGAATATAAATTTCGTTTAATAATAGCAGTAACCTATTTATAAATGGTTAATAGTGTCATTTCTATTGATTGAAAATAAATGTAATTAGTTGTTCGTGAATTTATAGATGTTTTACGCTCTTTTTAAAACTACAGTTTTTTTCATAAAATAAACCCGTTATTGAGTAGGTATGAATGGTAGGTGTATAGCAAACGTTATTGGTTTGTATACTTTAAAATTGAAACTACGAATTGATTTTTATTTCATAAAGGTTTCATGAAATATATTTAGATCAGTCAATGTTAACTTTTAACATTTTTAAATATATATATATATAACAATTTTAAGTATTAATTCTGATACGTAAAATTGTTTAGTTAAGTGATTATTTTTTCTAGTTATTTTTTAAGAAGTACACAAAAAAAAAAGTTCGTAAATGTTTGCATATTTTTAACTTTATGTTTCTTTCTTTTTCTACTTTTTCTCACTCGACGTAGTTGTAACTCACTACTGAATTATTCGTTTTAGGTATTATAATACTATGGCCCAGTTAGTCGTACAAAAAAAGAATAAAAAATGATAAACAAATAAATTTTACAAGTACCTATTATGTTTTATTAGGTTTGTAAGCAAATATAATATCTAATTTAATAGTATAAAACTCAACCTTTATAAGTTGTCAATGGAAAAAATGTTGTATATAAGTATACAAACGTAATTATAAAATATATATATATATCATAATTCGTAAACACTTCAGTCACGGTTAAGAATATTATTATATTATGCTTTTAATTTTAATTCTAATCATGTTATGCATTACAAACAAAGTTATGGGAATTATGATATATAGATCTTACAAAGAAAATGATATATAATTAAAACAAAATCAAATAAACAATTCATTGGAAGAATATAAATAAATAAACAAAATTCAGTTCGTTTGTAAACTACAACGTGTTACGAATGTTAATTATACTATTATAGCATTGCATATCTTATTCATCATCAATACATGTACCTAAGTAGACAACACTCAGCAGTGTTGGACTAAGTTGTTCAGAATGCTGTTTGATGACGTCGAAAAAAAATGTAAACGGTTCCCCGAACTATAAAGTCAGTAATATAACTAAATATAGACATCTAATTTAATAGAATTTAATTTCACATTTGATATGAAAATGAGTGCTTGGTAAAAAAAAATAGTGTATTTGATGTATAATTAAACCCACAAAAAAAATTAGTAAATCGATTTACATAAATGTAGACGTAAAGCCAGATAATATAAAACATAACAAATAACTTAATAGACAAGGTATCGTGGGTTGTACACATTTTTTTAGCATAAAAGTATCAAATTATTGAAGTAATAATAATTATTAACAAAAAATCGATTCCTTAATCATTATAAAATGTACCCGTTAGTTCGTCTAATATCTGTATCTACACAAAATAACAACGTTACTGTTAATTTTATATTTAGTCTCTTACAATTATTTTTAATAGTTTAAGGGGTAAGCTCGGGGGTAGGTATTCAATTCTGATAATAGTAAAAAAAAAAGATTGACGACAATTTTTTTTAAATTTAAAATATTAGGTAATACCTACTTTTAACTATATCTTGTTTGGTCTACCTAGGTAGATAATTATGATTCTGATTGAGATTAATATGAAATTTGATATTTGTAATTTCACTATAAATACAAAATTTATTTTCATTATGATATTAAAAGTATCTAACTAAAAAAAAGAGAAATTTTAATTAGATATCTAAATGTTTACAAATAAAATAGATGGCAGTATTTTTTTTTATAAAAATGTAATAAAGGCAAAAATGAAAATATAACAAACAACGACAAAAATTAAGTATGTCAAAAAGATTCAAAATTAATTTTTAATTTAGTTGTACGTTTAAAATAAAAATTAATAGATTTAGGTAGTGAATTTTTTATTTGTTTTCCAAATCGAATTTCTTTAACAATAGTCTAATAATAATATCGCATGATAAAAAATTACAGAATAAATATATTATGTAGGTATCTACTTAATTATGTTATTTATAACATAAAATTAAATTTTGGAAAATCAATTTTCTCCTTAATAAATCAG
Organism: Pentalonia nigronervosa; assembly: GCA_014851325.1. Classification (NCBI taxonomy): domain Eukaryota; kingdom Metazoa; phylum Arthropoda; class Insecta; order Hemiptera; family Aphididae; genus Pentalonia; species Pentalonia nigronervosa. Next base: position 317,003 of record JACXSJ010000425.1, on the reverse strand, counting down.
ATTTGGAATATATGGGTTTTATTTTATTTTTTTACAGTAGAATAACCAAGTTTTCGATTGTAACAATGCAGCAAAGTAAAAAAGGTCAATAAAGTCGGTGCTTTGAAAAAGTAAAATTGAGCATAAAACTACAATGGGTAAAATAGGTAGTTTAGACGATAAAATGTGTGATTCAAATGATATACGACTGTACTTATTAATTATTATTGAATAGAATAAATCTCGATAGATTTAGATAAATCAACTACTGGGTGCAAAACAATCGCGCGATTTCTTATTTATATTTCTTATTCTAAGAAATAAATAAATAAAACAATGGTTTTTTAATAACTTATAAAAAAAGAAAGATAGGATATTTTTATTTTTTTAGTCAAGTTACAGACATGCATGATAAAGAGATAATAACGCGAAGATGAAAACTGTGAACTAATTTTACATATTATAGTAGGTGTAGTATCTTTACATATTATTGTAAGAATAATATTTTAAGCGAGTTATTATCTCAAAATAAGTGAAGAGGAGAATAAATAAATGTAGGTACACTTTTAAATGGTTTCAATCGCAGGTTTATTATTATATAATAAGAATATTGGCTGAATTGCGACTTCCACGTTTTCTGTCCTAGGTAAATACATTTTTGAACTCTCTCATTTGGCGAACAACGACTATTTTACAAATAATCGCCGCAAATCATCATTAGGTAAGTGCAAATAACCAAATTCATATTTTTTTTTTTCAATGATTTAAATTGTATTATTGAATTTATAATAGGTACATGCAGTATAATATTACATAGTTGTCCACGCAAATAATAATAGTAGGCACATTGTAATATATTCGTATATACTATCAATACAATTTAGTACAAAAGTGCACGAAATTAAATCTGCAAATTACTTTTAAATTAAGTACCTACAAGACACAATCGTCGATTATAGTGTCGCGTATTTTATATTTAGGGGGCATTAGAAAAAAATTTTCGTTTTACGCTATTTGCGATCTCTAAACGTTACACAATTTTTGCGTTTATCGTTATTTAGAATTAAAACGTCATACAACTTTTGCGATTATCATTTTATCGTTAGAAAAAATGTCAAATGTGGGGCCCGTATCAAGGCCCGGATACGGAATATAACAAATTCTTGGATTAATTGTTAAATCAATTGGAATAAAATATATTTCTACAAAACCAATATTATTATAACTTTTAATTTTTTTCGTTTTGCGTTATATTTTGTTTAATGATATATAGTAATATATTTGTTTAATCGCTATGTTTCGTGATATTTAATTATTTTTGTTAAACGTTTTTCGTTTAAATTAAGTTTACAAATTGCATTTAGTTTTTGTCATATCATATAATAACGTTATGAATTATCGTCGTCGTTATTATGACATTTGCAAGCCCTTGTATTTATGACCGATTACAATTAATTTTTCAGTAGTTACCGCACTTACCCAAACACTTTTAAACAATTCTGTACCAAGTCTTACGAAATTCTATACCTACGTAGATCAGTAACGTCCCCGGTCCTTACCGTTTCGCGTGGGATTCCATTAGTGTACCTATCTGTGTCCTGCCCACGTACTGCAACAACAACAATCATATACTACTCGAGAATTTTACGACCACGGGGCGGCTAAATTTAGGTAGGTACATCGAGCCCAACAGTATGTTGGAAAATCCTGGCCAACTCGGTATTCCTATATAAACTCAATAGTGGTAAAGCGAAAGGTTCAAATAACTTATTGGCTGAGGTAAATTATTATGAGGATTCTGTTGACTTTTTAGGGCCGATATTTGCGTAATTTCTCTACGTTACGTGTTCCAGCGTGTGCGACTAATCGTATTTAACCAAGCCTGCCCTGCGTATGATGAAAATATTGGCCAACGAAGACCCGTCGTCTCGTTGATACATACACAATATTATCATCTTTATATTATTTCGTATCACGGATTATCGTCTTAAAAATCAATTAATATACCATGTTGTGTGCTTTTATCGTCAATGTTTTTAAAGAGGCATCTACTGTAAAATGTCCCGCGAATATCGTAATAAATAAATAAATAATTTTTACGAATTTAATCGGGACGGTTAGATCGTACAATATTTCGAGAAGCAGACCAAGAAGAAAAAGGTGGATGGGGACGACGACCGCGGTGTGTGACGTAGGCAACCACTCACCGTGAATCGTAATAATATTATTTCGTGTTCGTAGTCGACCGGTTCAAATGTTCCGCGTGACCATGTCCGCCGAGGCGGCGTATGAGACGACTGGTCCGGTTGTCCACAGTCGTCGTCACTCGTCACTCGTCGCGGGCGCGCGTGGGCGAACGTTCGCGAAATTACGTAAATTAATTTACTATCGTCGCGGCGATATTATATTATAGTAAGATACACCTACCAATCTGTTTATTAACGGTTATCGAATATTATATTATTGTTACTTCGTCATCGGCGGTTGTCGTTACGCGTACGCGGCGGCGGCGGCGATAATAATCGTTACGGTCGTCCGTGATCGTCGACGGTGACGACGACATGTCCGTCCGATTTAATAATGTCGTTGTTGTTGTTATCGTACCCGACCGAACCGAACTACGAAACGAAACAAAGTGACGACAACGCACAAGTTGTTGTGGTCGCGTCCACGGCGCGAGTTACCGTTTGCAGAGCGATGTCGTCGACGTTATCACGGGGACGAGACTGCGGTCGCGGTAACGACGCGCTCCGGCTTGGGACGCATGATTGTGCCCGACCCGAATGTGGTGGGGTTCGTGCGAGGACTATCGCCGCCGCCGCCGCTGCCCGCGCTGCTACCTCGCTGGTCGTTGCCTCGGCAAGGCGGCGGCGGCGCCTGCCTCATGAGCGCTGGCGGCGGTGGTCGTATTGCGTTATATATATTATTATTATGTGTATTTTTTCTCTTTTCGTTTTCGTTGTTTTTGTACAACCCATCGACCGCGCCGCCGCCGCACGACCGAGCCCGACGGTTGCCGAACGCCGCGACCCCGTCGTCGTCACGGTGTACCGTTTCACTCGCGTCCACCCCGCGTTCCGTTCCACATAATCACGCAGGCCGCCGAGGACCGGCCATAATAATATTAATAATAATAATATATTATTAATATCGCATCCACCTCGTTCGAGCCCTCACCGTCGACCGCTCGCGACCGTGATGATAACAACGATGATAGTATTGATGATAATAATAATATTATTACTACCAAGCCGGATATATATATCCACCTTGATTACTGACCTACGATTTAAGATATTATTAATCTATATTAGTGTTTCTCTAACTGTGTTCCACGACTAACTTGTAAGGGGTTCCAGGAAGGCCCGGAGAAAGTTATTCAAAATATTTGTCTACCCACATTTTTTGATTAGTGATTAATATTAAATTTTATAGGGGTTCCACATAAAAAAAAAAAATATTGTTGTTTGGTGTTCCGTGATCTCAAAATGTGTAAGAAACACTGATCTATATAATATCGTATTGCGAAAAATTGCCGTCATCCGAAAATGCGTCCGATCATGATTTCTGCTATGATCTTTTAATATCTTAACTATACTGTTATTTTGGTATTGTCAGAGTTGTGGTAGTGATGTATTTAATGGGGGGGGACATTGCTCCGGGCATTACTTTTTTTGGAGCAGCAAATTTTAGTGGGTTTTTTTTTACAATAACTTATGTAAATCAGTGTTAACAAAACGTTCTATCAAAATCATCACAACAATTCTGCAGTGCAATCAATCTCTGCGTCTTATAATACACGTGCGTATTGGTTTTTCGAATACAGAATACTTAAACTAAACATTTCTTGTGGGCCATGGTGATAGTAATTAATAATAATGTAAAATGCTAACTAGTTGCCATGTTACATTAGCTGTTGTCAACTGCTAAGTGATAGTGTGACCCCAAATTACCAAACGTTAATTTTGTATTTTCTTTGCGTCTTGTTAAACTATGAAAGTGACATTATTTTATTGAACGGCTTGTTAAAATCTTACAGCTTTTTTTTTAATACGACTTAAAAGACACCTTATTACAGTAAAATAAAAATGTAAACGTTTTAGTCGATTGCTTTTAAATTGACACTATGATTAAACCATATGATATTAAATAAACCATGCATCATTAAACTATGATGAAATAATTAAAGATTTCACAAGATCAAAAGCGCGCCGAAAAATATTATTTTAATGATGTTCGTTTTTCTTTTCTTAAATAAATGTATTATAATATTAACTTTTAATATATTCACTATTTCATAAATAATACCTACATTTTAGTATTCACTAATACCTTATACCTAAATACCTTTAAAAATTATAATGGTATACTTACCACATGCATCTAACATTTCTACAAATAATATTTAAAAATTTAATAGTATTACCTGTTACATAATTTAATGGGTCCATGCAATATTTTTTGTTACAATTTGCTTTGTTTTGTGATCACGGGTGCTACCGTCTATTGAGAGTACTTACGATATTCTGGTGCACTCGATAGATTTTTATACTGTAAGATACTATTACCATATCACATGTGTTGTAAGTTCTTTTTTTATGGGTGAGAAATATTGCTACCATAAAGAAACCGGTAAAGAGGAAAGAAGGCATTAAAAATAATGTTAACCCAGGGCAGCAAAATACTATATATGCCACTGAATTGAAGTATAAAGGCGTTTGCAGTTAGTACAGTATGCACTGTTAAGTGTGATTCCCCCAAAATAGAAATTGCAAGTTTCTAAAAACGCAAACGTCCAAGATTATAGTTTTAAAAAAAAAAACATATTTTATTAATTAATCTTTGTATCAATATGTTACGTTTGTTGTTATTTTAATTTATATAAATTTTACTATTTCAAGTATTGCTGTAAAAAGCTAACAATACAAATCATCAGGTAGGAGGTACCTACGTAATATTCTTATCGGTATATTTTTTATTTATCGACTAGAAATATACTGATAATGATCATCTAAAACAATGAAAAAGTCATTTCGTGTCAATATTTACAAAAAAAAATAATAATAAACCCGGGACAATAGTCGTAGCACGATTGCCAAAAAAACAATGATAAACTATTAAAATATATAAAAAATAAGTTTAAATAAGAAGACAATTTAATGCCAAACACTTTCATATGAACATAATATGTGTATACTACATTACCACTAAAAGTTACGTAAAATAAATATTGACCAAACTTATAGTTCCTTATTATAATCGTCTATAACTTCTTATCAAATTAGGAAAAGAGAAAACAAAGGAATTCACAGTTTTCATTATTATACCTATTACATTAGATTTAAATTTACCTACATTTATATTGATTCGGTTTTTTTATGCGGATGCGTTTTGGACGATAAAAATTGTATTGAGCTTATTAAATAAAGTCAAGTTTCTACGTAATATTATATTGTATTAATCGAGGTACAAATGTGAAATGATTGAAACAAAATAATTTTCAACCAAAATTTGTAATTCAGAAAATTATAAACATTTAATATAAATAAACCTACACTTGTCAATCATTTTTTAGAACTTTCGTGTTTTACATTGTTTTATTGATAAAAAAAAAAATAGAAATGATTAGATCGCCACAAAAAATCTTAACAAATAAGAAAGTGTATTTCAAAAATGTTAAATATCACAATATTTTAGATTTTACTTCTTTTGGTCAGAAAATAAAATTTCTGCTTACTGAGCCCAAGCTTTGTTATATATACATATTTTTCACATTCTATAAAAATATGAAAATTTGAGCCTTAATATAGCCATACTTTATCCTTTCTCTGATCATAAATGATTGTACACATATTTAAAAACAATCTTTAAAAAACATTATAACAATAATAATTTATACATGCCTTTTGAAATTTTGAGTAATACTATAATATTTAAAAATGTATATAAAACATTGAACTTTTCACGTACGTATTATATATTTTTTTTGCTTAGGTATTCTTTGATCTTTTCAGACCAACTGACGTTTTGTCATTGTTTAAACTATTATAATAGGTATTGTACTATACATGTAACTCTGTGAGCAAGTTAAATACTTACAAAAGTTATCGGAAGAAATTATTTTACATAATATATTATTTTTGATATAGTCGCGTAGAATTCAACTATAAAAGCTGAAACGCACCATAAACAGGCGCTCGGCAAGGATTTAATATTGTTTTATTTTATAAGACGTACGGGGACAAGGACTACAAATATTTCTTATTTTAATTTTATTAATTAATATATTATAGGTAAAAAGTTTTAAAAAGATAATTTTTTATTTAATTATTTTCAAAAAAAAATTGTAGATAACAGTTTTGTAGAGCATATTTTTCTGAAAATGTTGGCCTTTCAATATTTTATCTTTATTAACCTCATGATTTTATTTATCATTAATAATTTTTTTTTTAATTTCGAGAAAAATTGCGTATTATTCAACACCATCAAAATCCATAATTTAATGTTTTGATATCATACTGTGTCGTTTTCCGATAAGACTTGGTTAATCATTAATTATTATTATTCTACAAAATATAATTCTTGAAATTTAAACACGATTCATAATTTCATAATAAATTTATATGTATTTATACATTTATAGTACGTGCATCAAAAATTCGTATAAAATAAATGGAGTTCCAACAAATGGTGGGACCTTTTCAACAACGCTCAACAAATCGTTGGGAACGGTTTTGCATAGGTTTTGATGCGTTTTATTTAGCGTTGGCCGTTGGTGCGAACTCAGCGGCGGTTTTGGAAAATTGCTCAGAACTTTTTAATGACCGTTCAACAAATTTGTAAAAACCGTCTAACGATGTCCAACAAAATTGTTGTATAGGTTTAATCGAGTTCTGTTACACGAGTGCCCGCTAAGTTCACGAACGCGTGTATTATGGCATTTTCACTTATTCTGCATTGCTATTATAAACTACTGCATTTACGTATCTGATGTGCATTACCTAACAATTGTGCGTTAGATGAACATGTACGGTGCCTATATTATATTATAATATGTAGTGTTTGCCACTGTTTATGCATATTATATTTTGATGTTTCATTTCTGCGTGTTAAAGAATATGCCTCCCTCCTCTTATAAAATGCCACCCCTTCTATACCGGTTATTATGCCCATCACAACAAAATTATTTTTTTCCTTTGATATTTTCCGAAACGACACCGCTTAATTTTATTCGCTATCCATTCGCACGGGGAAAAAAAACGTAGAATAATATATAAAAAGAAACCTTTGACGTCAAATTATGAAATTCTCTGCTTTTCTTTCAATCTGGCTCTGTTACTATATTGCATCATTGTCTATCACCGTTAATATTTATTGTACAGACAAAAATAAACTAAAATTATTATTAGGTTACGTTTATATTATTCTTTTACGACTGTGAATATTCAGTTAAATTGTCACGGAGTAAAATAACACGGTGAAACGTGAAAATTTATGTATCAATAAAATAGAAACAAATAAATAAATTTATAATATTTGATGAAAGGTCTATATTATGCTGTTATTTACGATAATATAAATAATATAAATTCGATAGACCGTGTATATATAGGTATAGGTATTAATGTATAATTAATAATACCACGATTTTAAAATTTCGACCTTACGTTTTTGTACAAAAAAGGCCCGTTCGCCATACGTGCTATAAAAAAAATGTCAGGCTTAGCCCTTATTTTTGAGAATTTTTTTCGAGTCAAAATCGCGATTGAAACGGCCTTTACAAGTCTATAATATTGCACGCGCCAAATAGCTGAATGTCGTTGATCAGAAAAAAATGTCTCATGCACTCGTATGAATAATTTAAAATTTAAATATCTAATAAAATAAATAATGTTCTCACATTAGTTCAATAAATCGTTGACCACATCGATCAATTCTATTAGAATCATATTATATTAATATATAATAATTTCTTTTGTTATTTCTTTATTAAAAAAAAAATCGATCAGAGTGGGTTACTTGGATTCTGGGTTCGATGAATTGAAGACATTTCTTGTGTTTTTTTTTTTTTTTTTGATAGGAATAATATGTTTGCGTGACTTATTATAATTATATTTTATAATAATGACATTTTAATCGCACGATTATTGTTGTAAGACACGCATGTCTGGTAACAATGTGACTCGTGCGCAAATTGGCGACCATACCTGTCGTTTATCTAGATTTTTTTTTTCAATTTAATATAATATCATAACTATTAAAACTGAATTTTTTATTTAGTAAATTTATACAAAGCCTAGTATGATACCTAGTAAAAAGACAAATAAAGATATCACCAAAAATTTTATTTCATCTTAATTATATCTTTTAAATTATTTATAAAATATATTATATAACGATTTGTTACATCAAACAAAATTACATATATTATGTACATTTAATAATATATCTAGCTAGGGTTTACCAATTTTCAGGAACGTAACTTGGTAAAAATATCAGGAATACATTTCGAAAATGACCGAGGAAAACTAAAAATTCACTAGAATTAATTATTATGTTAATAATAATGCATTTTATTTCGGTATTCAAATTTGTTCTATCAAAAACCATAATTAGATTAATTATTATAAGTGAAAAATAAATGAAATCTTAATTTTTTTTATTTTAGAATATTTTAACATTGAAAAGTGTTTTGTAAACTGTTTATTTTCATACCTTCAAACCTTTTAGGATTAATTATTATTTTATTTGATATTATTATTTTGTTTAAAAATTTAGTATGTACTGTATAGTATACATTTATAATATTTGTAAACTACAAATACTATACGCATTCAATCAAACATTTCACAAAAATTATAGAAGAGTGAACTATTTAATTATTATTTGTTACGGTTAAAAAAAAAATGTATACATGGTTATTCTCAATATTGTTTAGTAGTAAATTAACCTTCTGTGAGATACCCTTGTGGCACTTCTCTCAGACCGAATTAAATATATAATTTAGTGTTTAATGTTAAAATAATCACTCAGTAGTCAGTAACTACCTATCAGAAAATGTGATGAAGTATTTATTATACAAATTAAAAAATTATAAACTATTAAATAAACAAAAATCATGACAGATGTTATAACGACAAATTAGTATCATTTAACAGGTAAACTGAATACAATAACAAATTATTTTTACAATTATAAAGCCTATTAGTTTGAAAACAAATTATTTAGGGATGAAAATAAAATTGTAGTAATAAAATAATTGTTAAATAGAAAACAAATTACCAGACTAACTATTAATTTGAGATACTTTTGTAAATTAAAAATCTGGCCTCAAGCTTCAATTAAAATATAAATAAAAATTAATTTAGAAGCAAAAACAAAAAAATTAATTATTTATTTTGTTATATATAGGTAGGTACCTACTTACTTAAAGTTTCTAAAAAAATAATATAATTAAAATTATGACTTTGTCTTGTATTTATTTTACTTTGTATATATACATTATGGTTTTGCAGTTCTAAGAAAAAAATTTGTAGAATATTTTTGTAAAATGTGTATCAACAGTTCAAAAGTTAAATAAATTGATTCTATAGTTTATAACTTTATACTATATTATTATCGGTAATCGATGTACAATCGGTATTCGTGTATAGTCGTAACTAAATATTTTATCAGGTTGTGTACATATTTTAATTGTTGTTATATTATTTTATTAAATAAAAACGAATTTACAATATTACATAAAAAATTTATAAATATTGTTCTTGGATTTTTTTTTACGGCCTTTTAGATCACACATTCAAACATAAATGCCTCCATTCGTCGGGATTTTACGCCAATATATACTAATCTTCATCCGAGAAGAAGTCTGCTACATTCTTCTTGATACAATCCTTCCATTGCATTCGGGTCTTCCCAACGGCATTTTTCCTTTTAGATTCTTTTGTAGAACCATCTGTATCATGGATTCAGATTTCCTCTACACATGAACTGCTCATTCCAGTCTTTTTCTTATTATTTCATTACTATGTTCGGTCTATTGTACAGGCCACATAGCTCATCATTATATCTTTTACGCCATTCCCCCGATTGCGGGTCGCGGCATGGTCCATATATCCATCTTAATATTTTCCTTTCAAAAATCCTCAATCTTGACTCATCACTTTTTTTTAAGTCCAACACTGGGCTCCATACAATACCATAGATCTTATTAGTGTGATGTATGTCTAAACTTTTAGTTTCTTTGAGAGTGTACTTGACTTAAATAAGTTGCCCAAGGCAAAGTAACACTTGTTGCCATTTATATCCATTTTAGTATCTCATACTCCATATTGTTTGATTAGATGATCATTGTCCTCAGATATTTGAATTCTGATATTTTTTTGAAATTATAAGACCCTTCTTTAAGAATTTTTCTGTCTTCCACCCCGTCGTCTTCTGACTTCCATATATTCTGTTTTTTCTTCATTAACTTGCAAGCCCATTCTTTTTGCTGCTTCCATAAGTCTTATGTATAGACTTTTCACTGTATTTATGCTGTTCTCTAGAAGTATTATGTCGTCTGCATACGCTAAAAGATTTCTTGATGTTCCATCCAATTTTCCTCTTCATCTAGTGATATATTCATTAATTTAAGTATTTTTCTAGAGCCAGATTGAAAATAATCGGAGACAATGCATCACTTTGCCATAGTCCTGTGTTTTCCTGAACCTCTTTTGATAGTACGTTATCAAACTTAATTTTTACCATAGTTTTTTTTTTTTTTTACTTAGCCTTAATTAGTCCTATTAGTTTTTGTGGTGGGCGGAAGTGTTCTAAAATTTTATAAATACTTTTCGTATTGATACTATCATACGCCTTTTTGAAATCTCTACAGAGTGTATGTAGTTCTAGATCGAATTCCCAGATTTTCTGGAATAATTGTCTTATAATAAATATATGATCTATTGTGGATTTATTTTTTCAAAATATATTATCGATATAGTGTGATCACAATATTAGGTGCTACTGAATATCTCAGATGGGTGACCTTGTATTGAAATGAGGTTTTCAGAAGGTGATAGGGAATACTTAAATACATATTCTCAGACTAATTTCAAATGTTAAGCTCTCTCGGTACGCGCGTGCACAATACAACTTACTTTTTTTTAAATGGTAACTCAAATTTTTTTCTGTAGATTCGGGTAGAGTATTTTTTTTAAACATTTATTGTATAAAAAGTTTTTTTCTATTTTCAAAACTGACCAAGTTAGAGTAAGTCAAAATTTGGATTTATGCATAATTTGTGTTTAATAATATTTTCATTTATAACCACTAGAAATAATAAAATAAGCATGAAATAATTAAACATTATTTTTAGTATATTTTTATCGTCAATTGTATTAATTAAACGTACAATAAAATAGTTATAATAGTAATATTAATATTATAATAAAAAATAAAATGTATTAAATAAATTTATCGTATGAATTGTTTGAAATTTTTGTCATGTTCTAAACATGATTCTAGTCGTCTTAAAAATTCAGTCGAAGTTGCCACCTCGATTTGGTCTTTACTTAAAATATCACATGTTGTCTGTATTTTGTTTTTTAAGTCTTGAAAATTGACTGGTGGATCTGCATAAACTGCAATCTTCAAATATCCCCATAAAAAAAAAAATCCATTGGCGTTAAATCTGGGGATCGCGCAGTACAAGGATCAACGTCATTAGTACCGATTCAGTGGTTCGAAAATATTTGATTTAAATGTTGTCACGTGACTGGTGTGGGTTTGTGTCATCCCAGTATCGATGGTTTTGTTTATTCATAATTCCATTGTTAGTGAATTTTGATTCATTACTTCAAAGAATATAATTGACAATTAAAGGATTATTATAAAATTTAGTATTGAACCAAGCTATAAATACCAACCTACGAATAGAATCTCCTGCACGCAAATGTTGGACAAAATCGATTTTATATGGATGCATTTTGTGTTTTTTTTAGAATTTTTTGGACATAACCATATGAAACTCCACTTTCACGAGCAACATACCTACGTACGTGGATAAGTCCTTACGTATACTAGTACCTGTAATTCTGTAACGTCATCAAACATATTTGCTCTATGCCTTTGTTGGTTTATTTGTCTGCCAAGAAATCTTCCTTCCTGATTTAACCCTTGTAAAAGGCGTAAAACATAATTAGAAGGTGGATGGTATCTTTCTGGGTATCGTTCAGCGTACATCATAGCAGCCAGGCGTTTATTACGTTGACATTCGCCATAAATTAAAATCAACTTAACTTTTTCAACGTTATTCATTTTTAAAAATTATCATTTATAGAAGCACTTAATAACCAGATATACACGAATATTGCACACACTTTGCACGAGTCTAGTTACAGAATAAAAGTAAAATGATATTTTTCATCAAACTAAATACTTTAAAAATTACATTATCTGCTTATCTTATAGTAATTAGATCTATTTTAAAATAAAATAAAATTAAACTATAAAAATAGTTAAAATTGTAATCAAATTATAGCAGTTTACCAAATAAAAATTATTACATATTTGAGATATTCATTCTAGTAACCAATAGTATTATTAAATTATTATTTGAAAACAGACAAAGTAAATTAAACATTTATTTGGCACTTATTTTATTATTTCCAGTGGTTATAAATGCAAATATTATTAAACACGAATTATGCATAAATCCAAATTTTGGCTTACTCTAACTTGGTTAGTTTTGAAAATAGAAAAAAACTTTTTATATAATAAATGTTTTAAAAAAATATTCTACTCGAATCTGTAAAAAAAAATTAGGGTTGCCATTTAAAAAAAAGTAAGTTATATTTCCGAGAGAACTAAACATTTGAAATTGGACTAAAAATATGTATTTAAGTATTCCCTATCAGCTCCCGAAAATCTTATTTCAATACAAGGTCACCCATCTGAAATATTTAGTAGTACTTAATATCATGATCACACTGTATATATGTATATTATATTAAATATTAATATAATATAAATTCTTAACATAGTTATATTAGTAGTTATAAGTAGAAATCTCATAGAATGGAAAGAATAATATAATATTAAATGATGTACAATTCACGATATCCTGTATAGGTGCCTTCATATTAAATCATAAATCTATACAATATAGCTATCGTTTATCTCTGTTTTAAAATTGTGTTCACCTATCAGAGTTTCATACGTGTCAATTATAGGAAGTCACATATATAGAGGTAATCTTAGAGGTGTAAGCTTGCAATTTTTTATTTGATTGAATTTTCTAGAAATTTTTGACTTTTGTTGGACATTTGATTTCTTATGTATTTTTTTTTAAACATAATTCGCTTTTTAAGATTCCATGGTTGGTACAAGCACGCAGTTGGTTTATATTATAACAAGTATAACTTCTAGCAAAACATTTATATTTAAAAAAAACCCATTATAATTTGTAATGAAATTAAATTTGTATTTTTTAATTAAGAAATAAATAACAATAACAAAAATGAAAAATAAAATATATATACCAGCATGTTTAAATAATAAAACAAATTATTTGTCAATTATCAATTATAAATAGTTGTGGTTTATAGTCTTGTGTTAAAAAAAACTAAGTGCAATTAAATTTGTAATAACTAGTTCCCTAGTGTGAAATTATGAAAATAACTTAAATAATAAATAAGAACAAATAGTAAAAACAATAAATACCGGAACATGTTTATACACTCAACATTCATACTTAATGTAAAATGTAAAAATTACAAAATATATTAATAATTAGCTATCCCGTTCAGCGTGGTCTAAGCCAAATATTAAGTTAAGATTAACCCCAAGTGATTTATATGCATTTAAACTGCCTAAATAGGTAATCCACTGCATTAGATCACGGACAATATGTGAGCAGTAAATTATCAGGTAGGCAATGTACCTGCAGTAGATTGCGGACACCACGAGGTGCGTAAGTGAGTGAAATCAAAATTAGGTAGGTACATAAAATATATTGCGACGATTGCCCATGTCAAGGATTTGTTTTTTTCTATAAATTTATTTGCAAAAATGTGTATATGATATATTCTTACTAATTATAATAGTTATAAAATATGTAACCATTGACAACTTTATAAATAAATAGAGATTATACAAACCAATAACGACCACAGTTACCAATAGCAACCATTTATAAACAAATATTTACATCGTAAATTCCTGTGTGAGCACCTTCCAGGGTTAGACCTCTACCTTTTTAAATTAGCCTATTTTCTTCCCAGAGGTCTAATCTATCTCTGTCCCAAATTTAATCGCATTCAGTTGAACGGTTTGGGAATGCATAAAGGACAGACAGACAGACATCAATATTATAGATAGATAGATAAAAATGAATATCTATTATCGAGATAAATTTATTTGTATTTCTTGTATTATGATGTTGAATAGCTGCGTAAAATAATATTAAAATGGCAAATCGTTATAAAAGTACACATTTTGAAATATAATTATGCGGATTTTACATAGGTTCTATTACTATAACAATACAATATCAAGAGATTTATTTAATAAGAAATTAATTCTGTACTATATAGGTACATCCTATAACGACGAGATATATCAGACAATAAATCATACGAATATCAAATGGGTATTCGTAAGTGTCGGCAGTGACGCGACATCCTGTTGCAGTTACTACACATGTACCCACGTATATTGTATTATGATAAATATAGCATGGCGTTCAAATTCATATAAAAGAACGATACCTACAAATAAATGTTTGACGATTATTCTTTCAGCGGTAGTCCTTTATTTCTCTTTTTTTTTTTGTTCTTATTCTCGTCCTTGCAGCTGTACACGCTCACTTATATACAGCATTGCTGCATCACGCACGACACACGTATACACGCACGACTTGCGATTCCGCCTTTAGATTAACTCTTCTCGGCCTGACAACTTCCCGAAATTGCCCTGGCCCCGAACCATTAGTCTTCGTCCCTTGGACAAATCCAGTCACCGTCCAATTAAAAACTGATGGCAGGACAAGCGGCGGCGGCGCGGGCATAGGATTTTGTGTGTGCGCCCGTCCAACGAACAAACTGCGAGCACTCAATTAAATGCACTGTCATGGGAAAAATAATGAACAAGGGATGTGATCGCGCCAAGGGGCTGCGATGACGGCGGCAGTGCAGGGACGGTATAGGTGACAAACGAGATCGAGCCTTGTGACATGTACACTAATAACGATCCCAGCTATTGTCAACAATTCCGATATATATATATATAGATAGATAGATCGATCGGTTATCGCCGCTGTCTATATTATATATACATTATTGTACTTTAAATAGGTAGTATGATCATGTTTTATGTATAGATATAGTGGTTAGAACAATAATTATTGTTTGAATGTTATTGTACAATAATATATGGTATGTATCGAACGTAGAAATACAAAATGTACATAGATCCGCGTATTATATTGTGTTCATCATATTGAACGTTCGGGGTTCTACATTTTATTATTCTTGAAATATTTCAATATAATTATGAAAAATATGTTTTCTTTTAAACGTATTTAATACCGTATCAATAACCATTTATAATCGTCTAAATATTATATGTATCTATTGTAGATGATTATTGATTATTACACACAGAAAAGGTCGATAATGAATGATATTTTATCAACCAAGATTTACGAATTACTATGTTTATGATTTAAAATTAGGTATAAATGGTATTATAAAGTATCGGTTATAAGTTTAGCACTTATCAATCGGCTACTATTTATTACATATTATTTGATGCAATATACCTACTTTTAAAAATGTTCTCTTTATGACTACAAACTTTTAGATATTATAAATAATATTTTTAATTTTAGTTTTCACATTAATAAAATATTTCAAGAAAATAAATATCATGAAATTTTAAAACCCTATGTACATTAAGTACTATGTGAGCGTTATACATATTATTATGTATAATTCTATATGATATTTGATTATTTTATTTACTATGTACAGGCATTATCTCTATATTTCTTACGTCAAAAACATAACGCAAAATATTAGATAAAATATATACAGGATATCTCGTGAGGATTTACCTATTGCAATATTCCTTAAGATAATGGAGAAATCATATTTCTTTTTTTTTTTTTTTTTATAAGACTCACAGGAAAATGAACTACAATTATTTCATATTTTCATTTAATTTAATGTTTTGGTTAAAAAGTAAAATAAATGATTTAAAAAAAAATTGAACATAGACATTTTGTAGAGTTTATTTTTTTGAAAACATTAAGGCTTTTTTATTGTATTTTCATTAACCTTATGGTTTTCCAGAATTATATTTTGCAGGACAACAATAATTAATGATTACATAAGTCTTATCAGAAAACGAGACAAGATAATATCTTAACATTTAATTATGGACTTTGGTATATTAACTATTAAGTAATAAGTAATTTTTCTTAAAACTAATAAAATTATTAAAAATAACAAGATTAATGAAAATAAAATGTTGAAACGTCAACATTTTCAAAAAAATTACCTCTACAAAATGTTTTTTTCTTCAATTTGTTTTAAGTTATTAAATAAAAAAAAAAGAAAAACAAAATTGTGATTCATTATTTCAGGAGATATCACAACGAGTAAATCCTCACGGGACACCCCCTGTATATATATATATATTATATAAATTAAATTGCTAATAATGATATTTTCTTCAATACTATTTCTCTTTATATATTACGTCCAGTTTAATTCTTCAATACGTTTGGGTGACCAAATGGAAATACGTGAGTTATAAGAAAAGCGAGGAACGTTTTATGCGAATTAAACAGTTTTATTGTTTTAAATAATTTATTGAAGAATTTTAGTTGTGAATTTAAATCCTTATATATATATATATATATATATATATATATATATATATATATATATATATATATATATATTAATATTATCAATAATATGTATACATGTATAAAATATGACAATAAACTAAAAATGACCTATATTGATTTTAGCTATATAGGTAGGTATTTGCACATCAAATAAAATATACAATTCATTTTCGATCCAATGGAAAGAAACTTTGTTTGATACATTTGAAATAATAATTTATTGAATATCATTAGTGATTAATTCATCATTGTTAGAAAATAATGAAAGGCGTTTTATTTATTAGGTATATATTATTACAATGGTTATGGACAAAAGAGGATACGGTATATAATTTATCGCTTAAAAGTTTAAACTAATGATGAAACTAATTTAAATAATTAATTTTATAGTTACTACAAGAAAACTGAAATTAATATATTTCAAAGAATTATGTTTATTGCTAATTGGTAATTTATAATGTTATTCAATAATAATCAAGTGAAATATCAATTTATTTGGGAATTTAAATCTTTTTGGAAAGTTTGATAAATTATTTTTATACCTTGCAAATATGTTTATTGTGAACTTATAAATTACAATATTTTAGTTCATAGTTTAAATAATAGTAACTATTCATTAAAATTACGCAACAAGTCCAGATTAAGACTTTCAGGGGTCTAAGGGCCTATATTTGATTGCGAACCTTTAATCCTCATCAATGAAAAAAAAATTAATTTCTCTTATACCAGTTTGGACACTATAAAATATTGTATTATTGCTGTATTGGTGTACAATGCACATACTACATTTATAATTAATTACTGTTAAGAAATATATTTTAAAAAAATACAATAGTCAAACAACATTTGATCATGACTAATAATTAATAACACAGCTTGATGCTCGGGATGATGAGAAGGTGTTAAAGTCTCGTGGTCTGTGCTCTGTGCCATACGGCCGTATGTATAACGTAGGTTCAATTTATATATAGTCTGTGTCTACATAGATATATTATTATAGTACATAGAATAAAAATAAAATAAACCTAGTAGGTATTTAAATTTTTTTTCTTAGTTATCGTTAAAATGTAATATTTTTGTATAAAAAATTGCTAAATATAATTTTAAGTTAATAAATTTATGGGTCTTTAAAATGCCCCGGGTACGTGCCTTTCATGCTTCCTTAATCCCGGCCTAATGGTTAATATTATAAATTAAAGATTTTTTTTTATAATATTTAAGATTCATGCGAAATTCATTCACCTAATGGCTAATACCAATAACATAAATAAAACCTATGTAAAAAATCAATCAGTCAAATAATTAATGAACATGATGAGATTGTGTGTATTCATAAAATTATAAAGACGATTTTAATCTAAAATAATATATGATTTATGATACGTAAATACAACTGTACATTTATAAATTATGCCATAATTCCAATTGTTTAAGAAGTTCATTGTAGAACAAATGATATACCTATATCTAGAAACTCCGTAAATCAGATATAAACATAGCTTAGTTGGTAAACATATCAGTTCTTATTACTAAAATTAACTCTAAGCTTAAATGTTATTGAATTTTGTTGAAATAAATAAATAAATCTCATAAAATAAAGTATAAATTAGATACTTACCTAATTTTCTAAGTGGTGGTATGCTCAAATATTAACTCTTAAAGAATTGTATACACGTTTTAATTTATCTGATGATAGTAAAGAAAGGTCCTTTTGGCACGATGGATCTCATTCTACGTTAAGGATAAATATTTGGAAGTGCGCCATGTATTCCCAAAGGTCTTTTTCATGTACACGATTCAACCTTCTCTGTAGAGAACTGAATGAGAAGAAGCAAAAAACTTTTAATTTTAAACCACCGAGTGACTGTGATTCTATAGGTAACTTTTAAATTTATGCTTGACCTATTGACCTTTATAGATACATAGATTAACATTTGATTAATGACAAAAGAAAATATTTTGAACACACATCTATTCTAATTTTTATGCAATTATCTTTTTTGTCTAAACAGAATATTCAAAGAATAGGTAATAAATAAACAACTTGTAAGTTATAAGCCTATTGTACAAAGACCATAAGGGTCTATAAAATAATAAATGTTCAACAATAATATTGAACATTTTCATTTTCAAATAATGATTATGAATACAGGTGAATTCATATATTATTATACAGTTATGAAAATTTTGTTTACCTACGTAAGATAATTAAAAATATTAATTCAGATGTAGGTGTCTAATAGACACTGTCTATACCTATGTGTTGTTTATAATTGTAATGGAATCTTATAGAATATATAATAGGCCCTAATGTCTTTACTAAAAATAATAATAATAATTGTTAGAGCACCACATCACCATATTATCTATATAATAGCATAAAAATGCATCTATTTTATATACAATTATAACTATTTTATGTATATAATAAAATGCATTATAACGATTAACAATATATATTTTTGATGTATCTATTATTTTGTATGGATTTCATAAATTGTTTTTTCTATATTCATTAATAAGTGATTAAAATACTTATCGGTTATAAATAATAAGATGAGTTGCTCTAAACTTCGAGCATTTAATATCAATATTTTGAGACGGATGCTTTGCTTCTGAGTATTAATTAAAAATATATTCTGATTGGCGTTTGTCAAGTATAAACTACAAAACCATATAGGTACTTAGTGTGTGTATAGTGTTATAACCTCTATACCTATATATCATGGCCCTAGGAAAATTATTTCTAGTGGCCTTAATGACATTTTACAAGTAAGTCAAATTCTTATCAATTGAAAGTCTATCTGTGTATCTACGTAATTAAAAAAAAAACCTATGTATTATTAGGTAAGTTTGAATTTTTTTTATTGTGTTGTATTATAGTATAGGTCCAGGAAAGCTATTAATTTCTACCAAAATGAAAAATAAATTTGTTTCCACCAAATAAATAATTTTTTCTAAATAAATTATACTTTAAAAATCATTTAGAATTACATACGAGCCCTACTAGGTGGTGCAATTATTATTGCAATTGTTTCTACAATAATTGAATAAAAAAATGTATAAATAGTAATTAGTAAGATTAATACAAACTGAAATATAAAATAAATACAAATGATTAACATAGCAGTTTTAATAATTAAAACATTGTTGTCATCAACATGAATAATTTTTGTACAAGTTTTGACAAAACAGCAACACCGTGAAATATTTGTTTGTACCGATTTCTATGAAAAATTGAATTTAAATCCATCAATTAGATTCGTTGATTATAGGAGAAACTAGAATATATGAAGTCGTGAGGTAAAATGGAAATTGTATATAAGTCTTAATCAGTTGCTCATACATTGTATAATTTATATTTCAATTTTTCCAACGCACAACTATTATAATATTGGTCTTCTTATATCAATATTGTTTAATAATAATAATAATAATAATAATATTATTATAACACAAAAATACATTACTAAATCACAAAATTGTGTTGCAATATTTACGAAAGTAAAATACATTGTTAAATTTTTTTTTTCATTTTTAATTACATCGTTGTGTAAGTTTTACAAATTGCATTTTAATAATTACCTATGTTATTACTATTATAGTAAATGTTATGAGGATTATATTTATGTAGTTTATTTTTCATTAAATGTTGACCATATACAAGTATAAATACCATTGTAGTTAAGACCTTAGTGGCTCATCCTACCACTATCTACTTTTCGGAGGCGTCCACTACTTAGAAGTGCCCATTAGGGGACGTTCTACTGTTTATTATTTTTACCGAAGTGCACGATAAAAATGATTCTTGGTTGAATGTTTTTTTTATTTAATTGACGGTTAGGTAGAGAGTGGGTATAGTGGGAAGTGCAACTCATCCTGGTATCATGTTAGCACAGTTCAACCCTGTGAGTGTAACTGCACTAGGTATCAATGAAAAGTAGACGAATAAATCTAGACACTTAAATACCGTTTTGTTTTTTTTTTCTTAGTAAAACGTCAAATTACTTTTTTTTTGTTAATTTTTCGTTTTGATATACAAATATTTGATTTATTGTAAATTTGTAACCGAGGTATCCAATTATATCTTAGGTTTTTATCTATATTCTGCGCCAACCTCAAAGTGTATTGTCCATTCTTTTACAGAAAATAAGAATTTACGTGGTTGAAAATATTGGAAATATTCCAAAAATATCCATCTCTACCGAGCTTCACATGATATCTATTTCCTAGTAATTGGAATGCCTTGTCTTTTAAAACGATCAAAAATATTTTAATGATATTTCATCATACGCTATTTCAGATTTAGATTCGAGGACTCTTAGTGTAATATAACTTGTTTAATGTTAATTTATTGAAATGCATAAATTATAATTCAATAGTTCACTAATCAATGTATTTACCATGTACAACAGTCCGGTTTTTATTTTTAAGGCAAAAATGTATAATTATTTATACTTAAAAATAATTGTTGTTGAATATGTTTCTTGGAAGTATTGTAATTGTATTAATTTTGTTAAATCTGTACCTACTTGAAATTTAATTAGATTATAATTGTTCGATTAAATAATAATTACATTTTGGATTTAAATTGATTTATTATAAAAACGTGTTGATTTTTGTTTTTCGAATCTGGTTGAAATAGGTATAGAAATGTTGAGCGAATTACTACCGAAACGCTAGATTCTAAACATATATATTATTTAAATCAAATCGACTAGTACCTACAAATTATGTATTTTAATATTATGTTAATTTTATCGAGTTCTTGGGTTTACACTGGAAATTTATTTAATATAATTCATAACTTACGGTTTCCTGTGTTTATTCAATTTTACGTTATTTTGACATTATTTCGGTCGTATTGTTTAAGAACCCTCTCCAGATATATAATATTATTAACTATAACTTCAGTGGGTGTTTTAAAACGATAATATATTTTATGAGTTTATTTTTATGTGAAATTCGTATATTGTACAAAATAATATGTTTTTATGCGTGTGATAAATAATTGTAATCAGTTAATTTCTGGTTGAATATTTTAATGTAGTTCATTTGGAATTCCGTGTCGTCCTTGCATCACATTTCTTCGATGTGTTAACGTAAAACATGCAAACATTTTGAAACAATCAAGCGAAAAAATAGGAAAACAATTATACAAATAGTTAATAATATTAAAGTGTTAAAGTTTACTAATAAATTATTTTTACGTAATAATATAATGTTTTATCATTACACTTTAAAATGACGGTTATTATTTTATTTTATCTTCTATGACACGCGTCTCGGGTTTAAATAAATAAAATATAATTTTGGAAACGATCATCAATCCGAACAAAAAATGTGGTTTTCAAAACGAAACGCATGAGATTTGTAGATCACGTGCCCGGAAATCGCTGAACGGATCAGAGGTTGGTCTATTTCCGGTCATAAATCGTGATCTCGGTCAGTGATGTTTTATTCAGTTTTCAAGGGGGAGACGGAGAGGAGGTAAGTATTGCACTGCAAATGTATTGGAAACGCCATTTTATGTCTTCGTTGTCCGATTTGATAACCATGGTGTTATTTCCGGAAGATACGCAACCAGCCATCGTTGCGGTTGGCCGTGAAACGTATAGCGATGCACATGGTGTAATAATTATTGTCAGCATAAACAGTTTACGGACCCATAAACTATACGTTTTGTATAAAACCGTAAAAATGCATCGATAAACCCCGCAGATTGCTGCTGCATGAGTTCGAGAGTAATTTTATGACGGCGATTACCTATTATTATACTTTATGTAGTTTGTTCAATCTGTACATACCTACCTACCTATAGGTAGTAGTAAGTTGTACGAACCGCTGTTCTAAAATTTACTGCGTGTTCCACTATAAAATGTTACGAGAAATAAATGGTAAAGATATATCAATGGCACAATAATTGTTTGAAAGCGCATATACCTACCTACATAATACGCTATTGCGTTTCAAAACTAGAGTTATTTTAACAAGTGTCGTTCGTAGAATTGTCGAATAAGTTCAGTGACGCACGCTGAGAGGGTGTAACACGCGTATTATTAAGGCGAAAAATACTACCTATGTGACTTCAGTTTCCACTGCGGCAGTTTTAGTATAGAATAAGTGAGTACCTACTCAACTCTAAGTAATTATATATATTTTCTACACGAAACACTGAGACATAAATCGATAATAACTGTATGTAGATGATATTATGTACGTCTTTTTAATTGTTCATACAAAACGTGTTGTGTTAAAATTATTTATTTATTTTTTTTTTTTGCTGCAATATTCATCTTCTTTATATTCTACATATTTTGCTTATGGATATAAAAAATAAATTAATAATTTTCCTCGAACTGAAATAAAAAAAAAAAACAATCATTATTTTAACCACTAATATTTATTAACAAACATTCGTGTAACTTCTTAGGTTTTCATTTTTTTTTTTCAAACAACATTTTATTTTACCGTAAAAGTAAATTGGAGTTAAAAATATACCTATATAACATTCGATTAAATGAACTATTGTTATTGTTATTGTACAATGTACATCATTATTATTTTCTGTTTTGCGCAAATATTTATAATAGCGTAGGCCGAGTGGACGAAAATAATTGGCCTTGAAATATTGTACCCCATACATGCTGTCCATTGTGTACGCGTACATGTCTACTCGATTCTTAGCTGAATGTTTTTTTTTCTGGGTAACAGTAGGGCAAGGAGTGAGCACAGAAGGTCTTGTAGCGTTTCGAGTGGGTTTTGATGACGTAATTAATAACGAGCTTTCGGATGTTTTTATCCGAAACGACACTAATTCCGAGGTCATTAAGCTTCGCAGTTTGAGGCTCCCTGGGGAGAGATGGAGAGAGGAAACGTCTGCGTGTGGTCTCAAATCCCTAGCTCGGGATCAAAACGTGATTTTTCACCCTTGGCTGTGGAGAAAAGCGAGAAATGGCTGCTGCTGTCGCCGTACCCGCCACCGCGCGGCACGGGTTGCGGTGGCGGCGGCGGTGGCGGCCAAGTCAACGGAGGGAAAGACGGCGACGGAGGTGAAGGTAGTAGTGGTGGTGTGAGGGGTGGTTTTCATTCCGCGGAAAGTCGGCGACTCGTGTAAATCATCCCTGTTGCCAGATTAACAAGAATTCGGGCGTCAATCTTTTTCGGTTGCACAGCTGCTACGATTTCTCACGCAACTCTTACGGGAAATAATATATAAAACGTCCGATTCTCAGGTTGACAATACTTCAATTAGATGTATGCGTGCACTACTATATAGTGATTAATTTCGATACGTGAAGCTCCCGACCAACAGCTCATCGGGGATAAGCGCACGTATATAATAAATTGTGTGTGTATATATATATATAAGAGAGAACGGAAATAATTGCACAACAACTGCAATACCCTTAGAGGTAATGTTCGTCATATCAATTACGATTGTTTTTGGTACCCACTGTCCGCTAACAGTGCAGTTTTGTATTTGATATGAATTAAATTAATTAATTAAATAAAAAAAAAAAAAATTAAAAGTGTATCGACACTGCAAGACCTATTTGATTAAAATAGTGTATATTATATTTGAAAATACATCTCATCAAAAGTAATCTGTTTTAGATATATGAATACTTATATTACACGACTTGTAATAAAACAAATAAAATTAAATATTTCAAATGCAATAATGTAGAAATAAAAGAAACGGAGAAAGTCGCTCTGCTATTTAGTAGGTTTCGAATTCACCTCATCGTTATTGAGAAAGACGCAATGCTGTAATGTGAGTGTTGAATTTAAAACATCATTGACTACAAAAAACAATAAGGTACGAATTCCAGAGACAATACGTCAGCTTCTATTCTTTAGATCATTTTTTAATTAATTTATATTATTAAAATAAGTAGTACGAGGTAGATTGATATTTAATATGTAAAAATAATCACATATTTTTTTATTTATTTATTTTGCATACAGTATGTGCATGTGCCCAATTTAATATGAATATATTATAATACAATTAAAATTACAAGTGTAATATAATAATGACTATAATACTTGGTTAGGTTTAAGAGATAGAAAATGAGGGGTCAGAATTGGCAATAAACATAAAGTGCCGAAATGATTCATTTAAATCATAATTAGTAGAGGTGGTTGGTAAATTAAAAGCGGTACATTGACGAGTGAAACGAGGAGAGACACTTAAAGAAATTAGAGAGAGTAAGTGTGGTGAGTCAATCTGCCCATTTAATAATTCAGAAAGAAATTTAAGGTTGGCAGTAATGCAGTACGCCTACAATTTGCCAGTGAATCAAGTTTGAGATTTTCGAGTACTGATAAATAATTATGTAGAGGACATTTAATCCTGAGTATAAGACTGGTATATTTTAAAAATTTATTTTGTACTCGCTCAAGCATTATTGCGTCACGAGCAATATTAGGATCCCGAATGACAGAGCCATATTCGATAATAGGCCTAACGACCGATCAATACAGTGCCTTAAGGAGATATGCTAATTTAAACTATGTTTTTATGCGTTTAATAAAATCTAAGGTTTTAAGTGACTTACAACAGGCACGCTTAATATGTAAATTCGGGCTAAACATAGGACAGAGAAAAAAAACCAAGATTAGTGACAGATTTATCAAACGATTGCAAAGTATGTAATGGTCATATAGTGGCATTTAGCAATATTGAAATCCAACCCAAGCTTATTTGCTCATGCAACAATTTTAATTAGTTCATCTTGTAGGACAAGGCAGTCGTTTAGAGAGTCGATAAGGTAGAATATTATTACATTATCTGCAAACACTAGGAGCCGTGCATGCTTTAATATACGGTTAATACTATTTAAAAATACAGCAATCAGGAGAGGAGAGAGGTGGCCACCTTGAGCGACATAAGAGGAAATGGGAATTGTATCAGAAGAGGCTCATGGATTTTACAAATTGTTTCCTATCATCAATAAAAGAACGAAACCATAATATAGTGGTTCGTCGAAACCAGCTGCAAGATACATAGCAATATATGGTGATCGACATAGTCAAAGGCTTTGCAGAAGTCAGTGAAGATGAAATCAACTTGCGAATGTGCTTTAAACGCTTCAAATATATAATTATAAAAGACTGCATCACAAGTGGTTAGATATAGATTCAAAAAAACATTACATGACACTAACAATTAATAAAATAAATTAAATATTTTGATTTTATTTGGGTATCCCAATATTAAATACTATTTTATGCACGAGAAATATGTGATAAAAAATATATATATATATATATATATATTTACGGGTAAGTTATTTTGATATATTTTTCTGTTTGTGTGAATTTGTTTATAGCATATGATAGACATTTCAATTACAATTAGCATTTATGCAGCCATGAACAGTTGTGTACAATGTAGTTATGTACTTGAATAATTGATCTAAAATCTTATGCTTCTACCCAAATACTTGAAAATCAATTTGTTCATGTAGCAATAAAATATATTTTGTGCCTACGATGTTCTTTAGAAATAAATGATAGAGCAGAAGTGTCAAGTTTAAAGCATTTCAATTAAATAAAAATAATAATAGTAGAGCATTTTTCAATTTTAAAGTTTTTTTTTCTCTAAACAGTACCTATAACAGTATATTATTATTTCTACCTCTGCAATGAGAATTAGTTTGATTTCAATAACTAAATATCACAATTTTGAATACACCGAGAAATTTTTAGAAATAGATAATATTAAAATATATTATAATCATTACCCTGATGTTCATGTTTTATTGGAAAATATAATTTCATAGCCTGCGGATTAAAACGTATATTATCCAATTTCCGACTAATAATATTAATGGAACAATGGACAATATAAATCGCATTGTAATTTATTTTTAAACGAATTATAACGATATATTATAGTTGAAAAATATGGTATATTTTGTATAAATATATAAAATATATATATTTATTTATAAACAGTATAACATGCAGATAAAATGAAAAAAAAATTGAAATAAAAAGTTAGTGCAGTAAGTATCACAATGACTAAAAATAACTGGTGCTATAATAAATAAGGAAAAACGAAAATCAATATAATAGTATATACGATACTTAAGAGCAACATCATCATAATATATTAACGAATTTATTAAATCTTGTCAAATATACATTATTTTGTTTGAAAGGAAATGTTATATAAAACTATTTCAAATGAACGGATATTTTCGTAAAACAAAAATGTCGTATTTCTATTTTTAAAAACTTTTTAAAATATATCAATTTAATAGTCAATTATTTTTTTGCGGCCGAAATCCTATTAGGTACTGTTTTTACTTCGATACCATAATACCGTTTTTATAAATTGAGTAGGAACCAACATGCGTAATGTGTATTATAAACTTTCATAATACACGCTATTGGCTGAACTTAAAAATATACTATAATTCACTATTCACGTAGAAAACGTGTGTCTTGGGTATTTGTATATATATATTTTTTTTAATTTGAAAATATCGCCTCTAAAATAGTAAACTTTTTTGGATTATTTTCGGGAAAACTGATGAAATGGAATCTATGGAGTTTATATTTTTCCGTTGTAGCAAAACTTGAAGTATTCTATTGTTTTAAGTCAATCACGAGTTTGAAAGGTTGGATTTTGATGTATGTAAATCTCAAAATAGAGTTCAATATTAAAAATATGCAATTAGTAAATTTAAAAAATTTATTTTTTACTTTTAAAAGGAAGGGTAATTTAAAAAAGAATATTCAAACATAAGGATAATACATATAGGTCATAAAGGTAAGTTGTGAAACAGGTGTATTTCAATTTTGAAACCTATTACTGATTTTATACTTTTATTCTACTTGTATACTTTTACCTTTTACCTTTTATAAGCTAAATACAGGTACAAACTAAGCTTTTTAATTTAACACCCATCATTGAGCTAATAATATGAAAATTTATGAATACGGCAATGAAATATAAATAGACAGATGTCAATATATATAAAACAAAATATATAAATATTATAAAAAGACAGATTATAGAAATATAATATATCATTTCTATTATTATTAATTTACCCTTTTTTATGAAAGCTGTGTTTAGTAAATGTTAGAAACAGCGTGCCAGCATTTTACAAACAGTTTAAAAGTTATATATTTCTTAAATTCCTATCTTTAATAGTTGGCGTGTATTATGATAGTGCAGGTACATAAGTACCTGCACTATAAAAAACGCCATTTATAAAAATGGCATTGTACTTGGTATAACAATTAATATTACAGAATGTTATAGCAATATCATTAAATACGTTTCATTATCATAATCGAAATAATGACTGATGATTGAATAGATAATTCAAAGTTTACAATTACATTTATGATGTATACTAATATATTGATATAATTATTTATAAAGATAATTTATATATTATACCTACGCGGTACGCGAGGGGAAGTTATTTTTCAACGACGCGTATTCCGTGAAGCGGAGAGGCAGAAAAGGTCTGAAAATGTTTTTTCATGCAAATCAGAGTCGAATGCTTATGCACATTGCACATCGACGAGAGGACCAGTAATCCCGTGTTTTCCTTTTTAAGGATTACCCAAGAAATTCCGGGTACGCGTATTTCGGTAGCTTTGGGTTCTCGTGATAATATTTGTTTAGGTGCGTTTAATAGTTTGTTCGGTTAACGTACACATACACACGTTCGCGTGCGTGCGTGCGTGCACTTAGAATATTAGCACACTATTTGACATCATTACGAAATAACGAGATGAGCAGCTGATCCACGTTAGAAATAATATCGTCGACCACAACCGAAAAACACACGCACACACACACACACACTCGCGATGTGCACTTTTAGGTAATAAACGCAGATATAAATAAAATATATTATCGCGCCGTTTTCCGCAAGGGCGTCGCAGGAATTCTCGGCTGGCAGAAACACACCACTTGACAACACACACACATGCATACGCGCGCAATGGCGTGCTGGCGACGATATTAGACCGGAAATTAGTGTTGTTCTTTCGTCTGAGATATTGGCTTTTCCAGAGGCGATCATGTGGAAATTTCGTTTTTGCGGGATTGCTTTTCGCGTGTTCGATTAGTCGACGTCGGGCGGGCGCGGTATCGCAATCCGGACGGTGACAATAATAGGGGCCTTAAATACTCTGCAGATGTTCGCGAGACAAAAGTGTGTAGTACCACGGCGATTCCATCACGTCGAAACGAGTCGTCCCGGTACGGTTTATCCGAGAGAGAGAGAGAAAAAGGAAACGTACGCTCGTCAAAGGATGCGAAGGAATCCTCCAAAGGACTTGCAGCGCGGAACCCGTAATAATGACGTGTGCAGCGACAACGCAATGCGTGTGCCGCGGCACTCGATAGAGAGGCCGTGCCGAATTCGCGACGAGTGAATAATAAAAAAAAACTGTGAGCCGGTATTATACATAATACTCGCGGGTATTTTATTTTTATGTGTAAACCGACTAATTATTGCATTTCGGGCGGCACGGCATATATCAGGAGTGATCAAACCTTTTTCGGCAGAGATTTGCCAAAAATATTGTACTTTATTTTTGAAGATCGACTTTCATAAAAAAGTTTATTTTCATTATTGAGCATCTACCTATATACTATATATATATATATATATAAAATAAATGATTAATTTATTATAAAACACACTTGCATAAATAATACAATTAAAATACAATAACAAATAAATAACAATGAGTATTTTAAAACTAATTACTAAAGTCTAAATTTAAATTAAATGTTTTGTCGACCTGGACATTGTTGAAGTGTGACAATGCGTTTCGTTGACCAATTGGTCGTAATTTGGTGAATAGTTACTGACTGTTAATCGAAGGCTCTGCTCCAAATCGTCATCAAAAAGTGTGTCTTGGTATTCAGTTTTTATAATTTTCATGTGAGAAAATGTACTGTTTTTCATGTGCTGTTTTGCACAACTATGTAGGTCCAAAATAAGTATGTAACTACAAAGCTACATCCCTCGAACACGGATATTTTTCTACACTCAGTAGATTTCAAACATTCTTTTCAAAACCTCGAGCTTTGAGGAATATATCTGATTTAATTTGTATAATCATAGGTTTAGTTTTTATAGAACCTATGTCAAAGAAATTGTTCATTTGTGTAGGAATTTTTTCAAAAGTTTTGGCTTCGGAGGAAGGAAAAGACATAAATGTGATAATCGGCTGTAATTTTTGAATATCTTAAAATCGTTTCTCAAATTAATTGTACTTTTTTGCTATCTACTAGCAATATATTTCCACTGGCAATTAACATTTTTGTTGTTTAAAAAAAACTTTTAAGTTTGGAAAATTATTCAAAATAGTCTTGTCTTTATTTCCTTAAAACTAATTTTATTAGCACCTACGTACAGCTACAAAGCTCATTTCAACGTAAAATATTGTACATTTTCATGGAATTACTTAATAACAAGTCACATTGAATATTTTAAAGACACAAAATAATAATATAGAACAAAAAATAATAATTTTTTATCATAAATAATCTTTAAAAGTAGACAATGAAATAATTTATTTTCAAATTCACTGGAAAAAAAAATTTATTATCTAATATTTTTTAATTTTTAGTATAATATTATATTACTAAAAAATTATGATTCTATTATAATACTCATTTTTTTAATTGTTGTATTCATACATAGCATATAGATATTTTACCGACTCTCTATTGGCTCTTTTAAATGCTATCTACTACACTTTTATAAATTATAAGCGAAAATATATCTCTACAAATCGATATTTATATACTGTGTACAATACTCAGACAAATATTTTGATTTAAAAATATTAATTTATTTTTATACAATTTTATTTAAAAAGTTACAAAAAAAAAAAACAAGAAATATTTAAGATAAGAAAATAGAAAATAATTCCATTTATTTTTGCAAAAATATAGTGTTATAACTATTTTACACAATAAGTATAAAAACATTATTAATTATTAAAGAAATGTGTTCCTTATAATTATTATCCGCCAAGAAATTTTTTTTGAAATTATTGCATGATTCATATATGTGAAAATAAAAAACAGCTAATTAATACTATTTTACATAGTGGAAAAAAATAAAATAATAAACGATCTTTTATCATCGGTTGTAGTTAAATTTTTCTTCCTTCTGCAAAGCCTTGACTAAAATCAGACTAAGAACGGATATGAGCATCTGAAACAAACATAAGTGATACAATAATTAGTTAGTGTTATATAAAATAATTAAATTTTGGACGATTTTAAAATTCTCGAAAGGTTTTGTATATCATTTATATTGTTATAACACTGTGCAAATAGAAACCCATATCGTAACATAGGCACTTGTTACGTCACTACTATTTTGTACTCCAGCACACGCCAATAAATCATGTTTAAAATAAATAAGCCATTGAAGCATAAAAACAATTTATAATGCATAATATCAATACTATACAATTTTGTATAAATAGGACGAAAGCTGAGTTCAGTAGATAGAAGTAGAAAAATTATTCAATCTTAAACGAACATGTTACATGAATACGTCATCTTATGAGAGATTGCAGAATACAACGATATCGTAAAAAAAAAATTACGAGCAAGTGAGTACCTCTCTGCTATACATAGTATCATAGGGTTACTATGTCTATGTAATGGATGTGTCAAATTTGAATTCAATGACATAAAATCGTTATATACAAAAAACAATTCTGAAAAAAGACGGTCGTCAGCCCGTGTTACTATTAGTTTTTTTTTTTTAAATTTATTACAAAATTTTGAACAAAATTACAATAAATATGATCTACAACTTTTAAGCTATACTTATGTTGGTGGTAGAGAATGGCAATTTGTATCACTTAAATTAACAATCTAAAATAATTACACAATTTTTAAGATATTAAGAATATTAGAATACATATACGAGTACAAAAATAATAAATACACAAATAAAATTACAACGTACTAGATACTATTCTAATAATGTTAATAATCAATTAACAATTAATTTATTATTGATTATTTATGATTAAATATTTTAAGATTCCTGTAATTAGTATGTATATATTTTTAAATATTAGTTGGCAAAATGTTGAAGTATTTAGGACCAAAATATTCTATTAATTTTTGACCAAATAATTTATTGAAATATGTAACCTTTGAATTATAAGCTCTATTTTACTTTTTATTATATACGGTTTCTTTATTGACCCATAAGTTGTAATATTTAATAATAAATACAATGGCTATTTTTTTTTATATAATTTCTCTATTGGTAAATCATTAAATAATTTATAATTATCGATAGTGGGTTCTTTTAAGTTATGCTTATTAAGACAGATCCTGATAATTTGCCTTTGCTGTATATGAGTGGCCGTCGTAATGAGTTTTTGGCTGTACCGCCCCAAACCAACAGACGATATTATAGTATCGCTTGGCATAAAGCAAAATACATTATACGTAAGGTACAAAATTGTAAAAAAGTTCTTAATTTGTAAATGCTATAGGACACAGTTCGATGTCGTGAAATAATATTGCTCACATGCAGATTCCATCTCATGTTTTTATCAATTTAATCTTAGATATCTGGTACAAGTCATTCTGTAAATATTTTGATATATTAATTCACTATAATGGTTTTCATTTACACAGTTGTGTATTTTTAAATGATCAAAGTTATTTTCCTCCCTATTAATCGAGAAAATTTAGTTTTTTTATAATTGAAAGAAAGTTTTATTTATAATAAAGTTGCTTTTAAAGTCATTTATTTTACTATACGTAATACAGTAGGTTGAATAAAATTTGTCAAACACATTGCATTTAAAAATGTTATTGTGCGCGTACAATTTAATAACGTACTTTAAAACGTTTCAATTACCCACGAACAATATTTTTAAATTACAAAAAAATAACTACAATTGTTATTTTTCGTTTAAATATTTAATATTGTTCTAATTTGAACATAAAATGTCTATAATAAAAACTGTGTATATAATATTTTTATATTTTTCAGTTACAGTAAGAAATACTTATGAAAAACCTTGTTTTAAATTTTAAATCTTTATCTATACAAATCGAAAATTTTTTACATTTTTACTTAACTACAAAATAATTTACAATTTTTCGTGATTTTCTCAAAGTTCTTCCTTAAGACACTCATAAAAATTTACAGTAATTTTTTTTTATTTACACTAATAACAATTTATTAGGAACCTTGTATTTAATATTCAATGTTTTTGACTGACCAAAATTTATTGAAAATAATTGATAAAAAACAAAATAAATTAAAAATTTTAATGCCTAGAAATAGCTCAAAAAAAAGTCGAAATATTTTTAAAATTGTATTATATATGAAAAATGTTAATATATAAACATTTAATGACAATTTAAAGTAGATACAATTTTTGAATTACACCAAAAACAAGATACCAAAAACTAATTTTTTAGTAAAAATTTCCATTTTTCCTACTTTTTTGAAAATAACTGAGAATTTTTTACTTTTGACTCCCCACAATAATATACCATCTAGATTCATTTTCAGTCAAAAAAGATGTTGAAGTAGAAAATCAAAGCATTTTTACTGCACCAAGAAGTGATGTGATAGAATCAAAAAGATTTGTCACATTAAATTATTTCTCATAAAATTATAGATCTTATATAGTACATCAAACAAGGTTATGCTAAACCACTAGATTGAATGCAGATTTAGGTAGGTATTTAGAGTTCAGTACTAAAATATCTGAATCTACATATATTCATTTCTAAAATAAAAGAATTCGATTTAATTTTTATTTTAATATCTAACAAAAATATATAGTTTATACATAAAATTAGTTTAAAGATCGTCTCATTTATCATCTTCGTTTCAAGTCGAATTTTAAATCTTGTCGCCAGGTCAGGCAATGTAGCCAAACTATAAAAGTGTAAACATTTAATTTAACCGAATTCATGTTAACGACAAGTTCAATTTGTATTTTATTTAGTGTTGAAGTCAATGTATTTGATCAGTTATTTTAATATTACCCGTCGGATATTAAGTAATCATGATAAATCACGAGGCGAGACTATCTGACAAGAAACATTTCGTAATCAAATAAACCAAATTGTCTTTGCTAATAGTTTCCAAGCTTAAACCTGCTAAATAATGAGATTTTCTTTTCATTAAAGAAAAAAAAATAAATATTTTTGCACCAGAAGTATTGGAATGGCGAGTCAGCAGCGATTGAGGTGTGTACAGGAAAAATAATTTTAATTATTTAAATTAGCATTGGAGAGAAAAATGGCAGATTTAACTTTCTACCTTCATCTCGTCTCTTGCTTTTTTGTTTCTTTTTATTTCTTATATATATATATATATTTTTTTTTCTGTAGTTTATAGAAATAATATAATATTAAAAGAACGAGCGTTATAAATAGCTTTATATTTAGTTTTTTGTAAATTATGCAAATTTAAACGAAACGAAATATTTATTTTATGAATTTAGTAATCTTTTTAACTTTTACACCCCCTCCCAATCATCATAAGTTTATTATTTTTAATTTATATTCTGTTTATTGTATTTATTTTATATTAATTTTTTTTTTTCATGGCGGAATTTGTTTGTTGTATTCGAGAAGAAATAATTTTGCAAACTATCTTACAGTTTTTTTTTTTTTGTTAACAAATATACTATTAGTATACACACCAGTTCTTAAATTAACACAAAATATTTCAAGAAAATAGTATGATGTTATTGTGCATAGTGGTATGGTTAGACATTTTTTTTTAATCATTTTATAATCTACATTGAAATGTGAATAATTAAAAGCAATAGGTAAAATTCTTTATATTTTCAATATTCATTTAAATTAAAAAAATGGTTTAAATAAATAATTTTGTTCTATTTTTTATTAGATGTTATCAAGTTTTATTTTTAGATTTTTGTACACAACCTAATATTATCGTATATTATATAAAATCATATCGAAAATACCAATTTAAAAATTAACAGCTAGACGCCCAGAAATTTTATGATAAATCAATAACTTTCATCGTCAGAATTTTGTCTATTCATATAAAATAATTTATAATTATATTAAATACTCGTAGTATACATTATCATTGAGTGTCTTCAGTTTTGGAATAATTCATTTCACAATTAATCAGAAATATCTATAAATTTCGATAATGTCATAACATCATACGTTACTGTTTTATCGAGATTGTTTCAGTATATTGTTCAAGTATTGTCACAATAACACAAAATTGAAATAGTATTGAATACCTTCTATAAAATTCTATTATTTTTGTTTAGTTCATTATTAATTTAACGAAATATTTATTTTTGAGAATGTTAATAGATAGCATATTATTTGAAAATGCCATGATCCAATTTATATGGATTTTTATTGTATCTACTGATAATCAGCACAATACAATTTAAATTACTAATTTTGGATGCTTAATGAAGACTTAACGGAATCATGAGCCAAATATAAATATTTGTGCTCAAAGTAAAAAATAAAAATTAATATAAGGTATACAGATATGTATTTTCCAATTCCTATATCAGTATACTGTGTCTATATTGCATAACAGTAGGTACATATTTATATTTTAAATAAATATAATTTACATTTGAAAAGTGCATATCATTAAATTTAAATAAAGTAATTGAAAATTTTCATTCAAATTTAAAATTTGTATTGGTAGGATTAATTGTTAAAAATTCTATAACTTGTAATTTCTGGATATATTTTTCGCAGAAAAATATCTTACTTTCATTAGGTAATAAATTATGTAAAAATAACTACTTAAAATAAGTGTAACAAATATTTATTTATATTGAAATATGTATAAAAATTGAAATCTACGTCATTGTATAAAAAACCACATTTTTTAAAATACATTAAGTTGTATTACTTTTCAATTTATTCTATCAGAAATTTTATTTTTCAGTGATTGACAATTTCATTTTTTTTTTTAATACACTTTTTATTTAATAATGAAATGGAAAATAATTATTATATCTTTTAACCACTTTTTTTCAATTTGATGAATTTTAAATTACTAAATTAATAATTCTTATGCATACATATTATTTATAATCAATCGGTAATGTAATTTATAAATAATCTAGGTAGGTTATATTATACTTTGCATATAACTTTGACATTTAAATTAAAATTCACTAAACTGAGAGAATAAAATTAAAAATTATCTCTTGGATAAAAACAAATAGATTATGTAAAAATTAAATAAACTCAAAACGAAATTAAACGCTTTTGCTAATGTATTTTCTAAGGGAAAAAAATCTGTAACAAAAGCAAAAACAAAAAAATAATGAGTTATATAGCTTATATATATATAATATTATATTGTATATTCAATGATTACTAATTTACAGAGGTCTCACGTAGTTCACGATAAAACGGTAAGTCGTTAGATTGCTATGGCGAAGAGTTGAAAGGCCGGTGTGGTCACAGGAAAAGAGTGCAGTATTTTGTAGGTACCTCGGAAAATCCCATTAAAAAAAAAGAAGAAAAAAAACAACGTAAACATTTCTATGCGAAAATATCTCAATAATATTATACGGGACGGTGTAGTGCCGCGTGTGGCGTATCAAATTTATTCTCCAGCTGCCGCCTCGCCGTTTCTTTAATAACATTAATTTCCTTTCCGACTTTTTAAACATAAATCGTATAAAATGGAGACCCACTACGGTTATCGCGTAGTCATAAGGATTCGATACCGCGCCGAGGAATGACGGTCGTCGGCGGGGGCGAAGAGAAAAAACATTTACAGTTGTCGTGATGAAATATTATGTACACTACCTAACGTGTACCTTCACACCGCTCCTCCTCGCTAGCCCTTTCCGATACTTTTTATACATATAATATATATAAAACGGTTATAAATTATTTGGTTTGCCACGGGTTGATGGGCACGAACGGCGCAGCGGTAACAGCGTGCCAGTGCTCGCAGTATTATGGTGTGGTGACGACGGCGGTAGTTGTGCAGTATAGTAGTCGAGGTATAGTATGATATGGTATGGT
This sequence comes from Pentalonia nigronervosa, assembly GCA_014851325.1. Classification (NCBI taxonomy): domain Eukaryota; kingdom Metazoa; phylum Arthropoda; class Insecta; order Hemiptera; family Aphididae; genus Pentalonia; species Pentalonia nigronervosa. The sequence continues at coordinate 280,077 of JACXSJ010000425.1, read as the reverse complement.
AGTGTCGGGTAAAATGAAACACACCTACGTACTAATATTATGTGAGTGAGACTTTTTTGCGAACGTTTTTAGTTAGAGCCATAAATTTTGGTAGGTACGCAGTGCGCAGTCGATTTTTTCCCAAACACAACACATTATATCGTATACCTGGTATCCAACGAACCGCGAGACTTTTGGACAAGAGTTTAGTAACGACGGAAGGGCGGGGTGTACACAAGGCGTTGGATTTCGTGGCGATTCTGAAGGTTTTTTTTTTTTTACGGACCTCTTATTGAAACGGGCGGGATGTGAATTTTTCCGCATTGACGGTTAATTTGCATCAAATAAACTATACCTGCCTATCTGCAGGGATGAAAAGCGGTTTTCGCGGCACAAGCGGAGAAACACCCAAAAGTCCATAAATAACTTACCATCCATCCATATATGGTTAGTCCCGATACGATAAATCTTGAGTATAAAAATGTACATAATATATTCGAACGTGTTTGGTGCAAAGATAGAAAAAAAAATAATAATAACATTGACGAGTTGAACGTTGACTATACATTTTCTATTACGGTGATTGATGAGATAAATATATTTTTTTAAATTTAAACCATTATCAATCTTAATAGGTGTTATGCGACGAAGTTTGGCTTTGTTTTTCAACTATTTAACCATCCCATAATCATAGCTTTTTGTAAAGATGCGAATTTGTATTACACAGAAGGTATAGGAAAAAATGTATTAGATATTATGGATTTGATCAATTTCGACAAATGAAAATTATCTCTAGTCACTAGATATCACAGGATTGGTAACGTGACTTGAGATATTAATTTACTTTAAAATAGTTCGTGGAATTGTAATGGTTTTTGAAATGTTTTCTGAAACTATTAAGCCTTATTAAAATGTTTTATTATTTTTATAGTTTGTGTTCAATTTCCGATAATTTAAGGTAGGTACTGCATGGTTCAATACGGTATAATACTGGTTAAATATTGGTACAATACGGTATTAAAAAAATACTGAATTTTAATATCTCTAGCTTTTTATAATATTTATCTTTATTTATGATCGTAGAAATATTCAAAATAAATATAAAATAAAATGGGTTTTGTTTCAGTTGAAGTAAATACACGAAATATTCAGTTAAGTATTTTTAAAATGAGACGTTATTTTTATATTTTAGAACATACAGCTTATCGCTAAGGCTAACCAGTTTTTAAATGACAAAATAATAATAAGTAAAAATAAACGTATATTTATAATAACAGAAAAGTTTATTTAAGACTGTACATTTTATTTATTAAAACGTTTTAAGTTTCCATGATTATTTATTTTATGAATTGGGTTCATACAATTATTGAGATAAAATTTTCTCGAACTGATTGGGGTTTCTATAAATTGTTTTATAGTGCCTAATTATTTTTTTTCATGACTAACTCCTACTGATACATTTAAAAAACAACATATTTTATAATATTTTTTATATTTAAAATCAGTTTCTAATCGATTGAGTGGTTTGTGTCAGGGAATTCTTCTGTTCATCTAAAAATGTCATCATAATACGCTCATCTAATAAAAAATTTAACGAATGTCTTCTTCGTTATTTTATACTCAAGGCATAAAATAATGATTACAATGTTATGGTATACTTTACTGAGTTTCATACGAACCAACTAAAAATAATTATCTCAAACTACACTTTGTTGCAATGATAATAACAATAATAATAATAATAATAATATGTATTTCTACGTTTTATTCGAATTATTAACAAGCAGGTGCACAATGGTTGTTCATTGTAGGTTTTGTAAAATGTACAAGATTTTGTAGGTGTAATGCATACACTAGTTTTTATTATTATTCAGTCGAAAAGTGTATACATAAATATTATGTAGGTACTGTGTTGGCTTTGTTTAATATGCAACAGAGTTTGTTTGTGAATCAAATATTTAAAATAATACCATACGATGTATAATATGCATATTATGATATATGTGTGCTTTCAAACTTTACCAATAGCTCGTTATTTGAAAATGTATGCTACATAAATATAATTGAAATAATATACAAACAATGATTGTCAAAAGTAAATAGAACAGAAATATAACGTGGTATGTATGACCATACATAAGTGCTTATAATATGTGTTTTCAGCTGCAAAATTTCTAAATGAAAAAAATAAAATTAATTTTCACAAAAAGTGTTAACTGTTATACGAGTATTGGATTTAATTAAATGTACATTTTATTGGCAATCGAGTTTTGAATTCATTTTTAGCCTGTTTATTATATAAATATAATTTATTACAATAGGTAGGTAGTTAATTAATATTATGATATTCTTGATTAAATTTAAATCAGCAAATAAATATGCTAAAATAATAGTCGGTAAATAATATATGAAAAAATATGTATACATCATCTATGCATAGTTATGCTCAGTGGTGCCCATTATTTTATTTGCAATAAATATATGATGTTAATAATAATAATATAGTTGATTAATAAATTAGTATGTATGTTCGATTAATTATTTTTAAATGAATAGTTAAAATTGAATGATCGATATTTTTTTAATTTACAATCAAGATCGTCATATTATACAGTAAAACGATTCAAATAAAATAGATAAAAGGTACTTATTATTCGTATATTGAACTGCTATTTTATGATAATTTGACGTCAAATACATTTCGTTTAAAATATAATACTTGTATAGATAGTTTTGATTGCATTTCCGTCGATATTAAAACTTCAAATCACAAAACAAACAATATTTCTCAAGATTTTATTGAAAATGTATTATGTAAGCGAGCAAATAATTAGAAATATTCGTATAAAAGAAAAAAAAAATTAAAATTTCTAAATAATAAGTATGAATCAAATTTCATTGGGTTAACCGTTTTAACGATCGAATTGAATTTGTTGTGGTCTTTTACAATACTGCTGCATTATCTCACTCAGGTTCTCCATTTTTTTCAACATTCACTTTCTCACTCACGCGCTCTACGCAGACTATATATATTATCTAAAGTCATACTCATGAATTCTAAATATTTCAAAATTTCACTTTTTGAAATATTTCGATGAAATTATCAAAAATATTTTTTTCTTTCAAACGCATTAGGTTATAGATGATTAGAAATTATTATTGATTACACGCAGAAATGATCGATAATGAATGAATTTTAAACCAAGCTTTACGAATTACTATGTTTTTGGTTTTAAATTAGATATAAATGGTATTAGATTATTATTGGTTATCAGTTTATCACTTATCAATTGGTTATTATTATTCAACACAATAAATAACTTTTTAAAAATGTTCTCTTACTGTACGTTTATGACTATAATTTATTGGATACAATTAAAAGATATTTTTTATTTTTATTCTTCGCATAAATTAAATATTTCTTGAAAATGTCTGGAAATTTTAAAACTCTATATATACACGCGTATATCAATTTTTGCGGGCGCGCCTCAGGCGTCGTCTACTTTGCGTTTTTCGATTAAGAATTCGCTGACACGAAGAACGACTGTATAATATGGTGTGTTTCGTAAAAAAAAAAAATACACACGCATTCATGTATTTAGGTGATTATTTATAGCTTTAGAACACACACACACCAAGACCGTACCTCACGTATATATGCACCACACGTATTGGGATCGATTGACGGCGGCAAACCAAAATATATTTTTAACCGTGGACCCGCGTATTGAAAGTTTCGTACAAAGGGTCTCTGACTGCGATACTTTTGTATAATATAATATACACTTGCCGACCATATTGTGTGCCTACACGATGCATCGGTGTGCGGCCAAGTTGGAAGCTCTCGCGCCCATCGAACATACGAGCAACGGCCGGCGTATTTTCTGGACTTGTGGTGGGTGGCGATGGTGGTTAGGATGAGGGGGGAGATGAGGCGGCCAAATGACTTTTTACTTGTTTTTTTTTTTTTTGTCGATCCGAAAAGGTCACGCGCGAAAAATGTCTTCAGAGAAGGTCTTAGAAGGTCGGTGCGATGGGTGTATTATTGAAATCGTGAGAAACGCTTAATGCGAAATGTATACAGTCGCGTCATTATGTGATTTTTAAAAAAAATATAATAAAACATCACATAGGTATAGCTGATGATAAAGAACACTATTATTCATCTGATGCTATCTTGAAGACGGATGAATGAAAGTATGACTATCCTTTATCATAAAAATATATAGTCGTTAAACACATATAATATATTATACTGAAATTAAATAATTTACACGCCTGTAATAAACGCTATACCTGACTATCTAGTTTACCGATATTTACATTTAAAATTAAAACAGGTAAACGCTTCTCAAAAACGATCTGCAGAAATAGTTAACTCACTGGAGCGTGATGACAGAGCAATCTAAAATAACACTTAACGGGCCACGGCCTTTACAATAAATTATAATTTTTGATAACGAATAAGAATATATATAAATTAGATATCAACCACATGAGCCAGGTTTAGAAGTACGCGGTTGGTGCAATTGTTCAATTCTTTAAGGGATTAAAAACTAAAAAATCATCCAAATAAATATGATAAATATATTTACAAATAAACAATTTTATCGGACGAATATTATTTATGGTTAAAGTAAACACCAAACTGCCTAATTATGTTCTATTTGGACAGCAATAATTATGATAGAAATTCTAAATGCCAGCGGTTTGTCATCGAATTCGATGTTTGAAGTATCGATATTAATGAGCACCTATACATTCACCAATCCGTGTTGTTTGAAGTTTCGATGTAAGGGAACTATATTACTACATTTATATTATATTAAATTGAAAAAAGTGAAACGTTAGTACCTACATAATAATATATACTATTATATTATGCCATAAGGAAAAGGTTATACACTAATAACCTTTAAATATCATAACATTAAGTAGATAACGAAATAAAAAAAAATTAAAAAAATAAATATGCAGTAGAATTTAAGAACCATGCTTATGTTTTATACAGAAAAGCAACTAAAATATATGATGTCTATTATGCACACATAAATAATCGTTAGTTGTTTTAACTTCAAATGCAGTTAATGTTCATTACATTTGAGCATCGATTTTGACTTAGGACTTAATAAACGTTGATTTTACTACTAAAATGACTTTAAATATACAGAGTGTCTCACGAAGATCTGACATATGGAATAACTTTTGTTGTATTCAATATTTAATTTTTTTTTTGTTTAATTTATAGATGTTTGTGCTATATATATATATTTAATATAAAAAAAAAATATTTTTATTTTTTAATAGTGAAAATAAAAAAAATTAAAATTTGATAAAAATTTTTTTTGAAAAATATAATATAGCCAATTTTTAAATATGATTTTTAGAATAATTTTGATGGTAAAAATATTCCTTAAAGTGTAATTGTTTATTTTCTATAATTTTTTGAAGTTTTTGGAAATTTGAATTGTTTTTTCCTTTATCCCTTCACACACGCCATTTAAAGTGCTGGTTAAAGACAACGTGACATAATAATGTCGAAAATAGACGGTTACCTCCAAAGCGGCTATCGATATGGCTATGTTGGTTGTCCACCGGGATTTGTCCTCCAAGAACCAGGTCACTTCGTCGGCACAACCGTAGAAGAACGCGTTACCGGTTACTGTGTCCCTGCACTCCGTGGGCAACGCTTTCCTCAGCGACAAATAGTCGTTGGGTCCGTCCGCTCCGCAACATCCGATCTGAAACCATAATAATAATATTATAACGAGTGTGTGGTAAGCACTTATAACCGTGTAATTTATAATGCCCAATACAATATATATATTATTGTGCACAGCGTACGCGATACACATAGGCGTGACATAACCTTCCTTCACAATCTCTTTTGTGGTAAAACTGATATTCCTTCTCTCCTCAACACATTCGTTTTTGAGTTCCTGCGCATCCTACCCGTAACATTGTACCGTCTTGTGTTACGTATTATTTAAATATAATGAACCTCTCACTCGCTGTATGAGACAAGTCAATCTTGAAACCACCTTCTCCTACATTAATATTAATATTGTTTTTCTTTTAATAATTGTATATTTTATATTTGTTTATAATCTTCGCAAATGTAATACCGAATACTGTATTGTATTTTAATTGGGCTTCCGCCTGTCGCGCGTCGTGTTAATAAAATAAAAAAAAAGTAGTGACAATCCGAGCGGTACGAGTCTAAACATTCGTGTTTTTGGGTACAAAAGGACTCAATAATAATGTGTACACACGAAGGGACTTTATATTATTATTATTCGTCTGACGACGGTTGTCTGAAACGACAAAACACATTATAAGCAAGCCACCATACTAAAACTGAAACCGAACGTAATAGTTTTCTCTTTGCTCGTCTGACGAATTCGCAAAATGTTTGAAGTTGTATAGATAAGTATACAACTATTATTTTAGTTATTTAATTTAAATTAAATAGTTAATTTTATTATTTGAGCGTTTTTAAAAGACAAAATCGCGCGAGACTGTGACACGTTTTGATAGATATCGTTGTCAATCATCACGGTTTTTCAGACGCATCAGTTCGAGTAGGGAATACACATCAAATATTTCATTTATTTTTTCTAGTTAATATTTCAAAATCATTAAATGTCTTAGAAAAAGAGACCACTCATCTTTACATCCGAAAAATATTTTTATGATTAAATAATTACTTAATAGTAAACACTGTTGTAAGGACTAGAGAAGGATACCTATTTCCTATGGGAAGCTCGTAATTGAATGCGATTAAAATATATAATTTATATTGGTATACACTAAACAATGAAGTAACTAAATGTATATTATTTTGTATAAATACTTTAAAAACCTCACAACGTTCAAAATAAATATTATATTTAGTTGAGCGTATATTTAGGAGAATATTTATATAATAGCTGATGACGCTAATTATATAACTATATAAGCACGTATAAATTAGTTGGGTACGATACTTCAAGTCATTTACACAATATATATGTAAACAGTAAACTATACTCTGGAAAGCTGTAACAGTAAGTAAAATGTACAGGATATATCAATTATTATAGTTATAAGTACTTTATGAGCGTATATAATTTATATACATTATATTTTAGAGTTTAAATTTTTTCCATTATTTTTTAAATTTTATAAGATTTAAAATTAAATTTAGCAGTGATATTTTAGTTGAAAGTAAATAATGTATAATATGAACATATTATATATTTTAAATAAATAAGTTATACTATTAATATAAAATATGTGAATGTATTTGTGTTTAATACAATATTTATAATACAACTGCATTATTTACTTTGAATAATATTTGAATAAAAAATGCTTTTACTTTTGCCCGCCGAATATATTTACAAGAAATTTGAATTGAGGTTTTTTTTATTTAAAAAAACTTAGTTATTTCGAATAAACGAAAACACATTAAATCATGTCAAGATGTACAACATTTCTGATGGATTAATTTACATTTAAATAAATCCCGAACAGTCCTATTGCTTTAAATTGTTTAACTTTTTCGTAACCAAATAAATTGAAAATATATGGCACAAAAAAATTTGAGTTCTCTTGGGAAACAACCACTCAACTTTTTGTGGAGCTTTTTGTACGTGTACAAGAACATATCGTCAGCTACAGCGAATAAGAGTACAAGACCAAACATCGAAAGTCTTAAAAGATCAGATACTTCAAAAATGAGACGGGAAAAAATCTTTTGAAATATTCGCAGTTTGGCTTTATAATATTTTCGTTATTTTCAGTTTGCACAAATATAAGCAGTTGATTGTACTGAAACGACAAAGAAGAACTTACCGTTCTCCATTAAAATTGTTCACGATGAAAGTAAGTGTTTGATACACTGAGCTTTGTATACTAACACGGCAACGCGAAATATTACCGTCGATAAAATTATTAACTATTGTTTGTCTTCATTTCGCTTGCTCGGAAATCTTAAAGTTTCAAACACGTAAAATGTATCGATTAAATTGCGTGTCGTCAGAATAAATTATAAATATAATTGTGTTTTGCTGGTAAATATGACTATCTTCTTGGAGTTTAAACAACGGAAATTCGTTAGATGGATCTATATATATATATGTAATATAATGTATGAATATATTGTGTTTGTTTGTTAGCTAAAGACTCGAAAACAACTGGACCGTTTTCAATAAAAGTAATATAAACAGATTTATTAAAACCCGGAGGGTGATTATAGCGTATTTTTTCAACCCCTATAGAAATCTGAAGATTTGGCTCACACATTAATTGAGTTTTTCGGCTTACGAAAAAAAAATATTTATTTTTATCTATAGGGTTGTCATTGATTACATATTTTATTACATTTATTATTAGTAGAAATGATGCATATACATTTTAAATTTAGAGTGGAGCAAAAGAATTCGTTGATTTTACAATGACGAGTGTTTATTTTATTTTTTTTTCAGTTTGTCGTCACTTTTTGTAGCATATTTTCTGATTGAAAATTGAATATTATTTATACTGGGGAGGGGGAGGGTCCAAGGAGAAAGTTCTCAGTAAATTTTAAATACATCCAGAAAAACAAAAAACAACAAAAAGAGAAAAAATAAGATTCATGATAAAATAAATAAATAAGATAGAGGTAGAGATAGATAAGATAAATAAATTCAGTAATAGACACTATAATTATTACCATAGGTACATTATCGGATTAAATTAACTATAAAGTTATAAATTGATGAATTTTGAATAAAATAGACCAAGCGCAGTACCGATTTATCTCGATGTATACATAATACGTATGTCAAATTTCATTTACATTTTATCGTCGGTCTTTTGGTGACATAAATTTGAACTTTGCATATATTTCTTAACATGTTTTAAAAATATTGCACAAAACTTTAAGTTTGAGTACTATCATGGGTCCTTATTTTATCTATAACATTATGTATTTAAGATAAAAGTTTCTTTTCTCCGGAAGCAAATGGTAATTTTTTTTAATTCCCTTTGAAAGTTGCTATTATTTCACTGTGGAAACGAAACAAGATAAAATCAGATAGATTTAGACATCGACAATCATAAGGCATTAGAAGTACGGTGAATAAAGAAATAGGATTTATTTTTATAATGGAGAAACTTAAAAGTAGTTCCAAAGGAACTGTATAAGACATCATCAAGTTGACAAGCATGAAGTTTCAATAGGTAATTATAGATTTACAATGCATTAATAAAACAAAACCAAATGCGGAAAAGTCACTCTGCTGTATTAGCAGGTATTGGGTGCGTCTCATCATTGAACTTATCATTTAATGAATGTGTTAAATTTGAATTAAATGATAAATCATTGTAAACGATGAAATTTCATTTTGAGTGGAAACGGTTTGTCAATCCATATAAGTCTATCTACAAAAGAATTTTTGTTTTCGAAAAATTTCGTAAAAAATTTAAATTAAAAATCCAATAAAAGAAAATGTTATTTTAAATTTCGATGTTTTATCAGTTGCTATAAGAAAACTAAAAAGAAAAATTAAAATAAGTCGTTAAGCTCTTTTACTCAAAAACAAATATTATATCATACATAAGTCAAATAATAACGAAAACTAATTGAAAATTTCACAAACGTTTATAAATAGCTTAAAAAAGTCAAAATCTTTTTTTAATTATTTCATACATATGAAATGCTAATATAAATAATTTTGTAATTTCAATTTTCTACAGTTGTTTTTTGTTTTTAACAATAATTTTGAAAAGCACTCGAAAATCTCTACATTTTACTCCTAAAGTTTAATCTAGATCCTATTTGTTATACCAGAAACCTTCCTCAAAGTTTAAGATTGAGTCATTTTTTTTATACTGCAAAATGTTACTTCAGAAGTTCAGACACACACTGATCATTGTAAAAACTATGTATTCACTACTCTGCTCAGAATCTAAAATACTCGATTTAGTTTAACCGAGGTTTTTAACCAAGAGAGAAACGGATAGAATTAAGTATTCCAATTATAATTTTTTTTTTGACCAAAAGTTTTTTTCAAAGCCTTACATAATGAGTTCAATTGTTAGGAAATCGGATACATAATTGGTTTTGAGTTTGTAAAAACTCTTAAATAACTGCTCTGTACCTTTTTGATAGAATGGCTAATTTTTCTTCTTTGATTCGAAGATGGTCTGATCAATTATACTTTTAATTCGATGATCATTTTATGGCATTTGATTTTTCTCGAGTACTATTACTTAAGTTCTTACACCAATGTGCTTATTACAGTAAACTTACTCAAATATTAAATCACTTCTTAACTTTAGAATAATGAGTGTTATTTACATAATGATTGTTTATCTATTTATACCTGCGCCGAAGATTGTGCGACCACAAATTAGGTAGCGGCACAATGCCAGCTAATCAGTCAACTCTATTAAAACAGCCAAAGCGGCTACGCCAATTAAAAACAAGCAACAATCAGATATTGAATAAATACGATACTATCTCATCGAATAATAAATATTGAATGGCAATAATCCAACAAACCTAAGCGACGGTACACATTCTCCACCCGCAGTCATCTGAAACTCGGTAGTTTAATATTAGGCCGTAAATATTTATATCGCCAAATCGGATTTTCAACACTTCCAGAAATCGAGTTTGATAATATTATATTGTGTTTATCACACAACTACACAACCCAAAAAGGAAACAAACCGTGTAACGCATTACGCACCGGCCCTTGAAAATATGAGAAAAAGACGATCAAACTACATTTATATATCGTTACCTGCGTAATCTATGTAAACCATGACAAAGCCAGCAATTAAATATCTATTTTTCCATTTGGCAATGGGGCCTCAATATTAAAAAATACCTTTGACCCCTGGGAATTGTTTGGTAACCAGGTGGTCCAGACCCGCACTGGGTTTGCTATATCATATTATATTGTTGTTACTTGCGAAATACTACTGCAAGACTTAATGGTAGTTTTTGATTCGATATATTATAGGTACGTATTTTAACATTCGATCGCGTACACTGTTCCGTTGATGTGAGAGAAAACAAACGGTTTTTCTCGCTATCTCGTCAACATTCTTCGACCGCATAATAATATCGCAATAATAATGATAACTATTCTGCGTTCGACTGCTGGCAGCAAAGGGTTGAAAAATTTCTCGACTCCCCTTTGTGCATGTATATTATTATAACAGATCGTATAATACAGCAAACACAATAAAACGGGAAAAAGCCGCGTCATCTCTCGGCGTATTATATACACACGCGCACACACATAAATTGTTGTACGGTTACTGTACGTGCAGTTTGGAAGTAATAAACTTTTGATATTAAAATGAAAATATAGTTTGGCGAAACTTTTATTAACACCATCGCTGCCATGTATATTGCGGACGAGTGGAAATAAGAGTGGGTACCTATAGCCAACAATTACATTTAAAGACGGAAAAGAGGTGTGCGCCACTCGCGTTATACCGACGAACGCGTAATTAACATAATATTTTATATGGTATATTATGAATCTAGGTTACAAGTCTCGAAATGTATATTCTAACATTTTCATTCCGAGCGCGAACTTTCAAAGAACAGTTTTTGTTGTTCAATTTCTCGGGTAAATATTGGCCTATAGTCAATAGTCTAGGGCTGGCGGTATTTAACATTTTGATACCAGTATCCGGTATTTATTTACTACCGGTTATACAGTATTTTCGATAATTCCTGGATCTTGTTGAATTTATAAGTGTTTCCAAGTTTGCAATTTAGGAAAATTTAACGTTAACATCTATTTTAAAATCATGCTTGTAATTATATTCATTATTGTCTGAAAGTCTCAAAACATTTTTTCATACTGCGATAGGAGGAGGGAGAAGTTTCTACAAAAGTAATAAAAGCTCTAGTAGAACCGTTCTACTTTTACAATCAGGTCTAGTATTCTAGACCAGAGGTTCTTAACCTTTTTACAGTAAAGTTGTGGACCAGCATATAATTTACAAAGTAAGACTATGGATTATTTTCTATATGTGATTTAAAGTTTTATACACTACACCAAAAACAAATTTTTCCTAATCCAATATGTACGTCAAACTCATCAAAAAGACCGGTACCAGTCTAACAAAAATTACAATATTATATCATTATGATTATATAAAAATAATAAATAATAAATGTAGATATACGGTATTTTCGGTAACAATGGTTATTATCGAATCACGGTATACGATGGTATTCTGAAATGCCGAAAATACCGGAATATTAGTCCTAGTCTATACTCATTCACTCGGTGGCTTTCGCGGTGAATGTGTCTGTAGGAATAATAGGTACACATACACACTCCTATTATATAATAAATAATAATATACGCAATGAGTATTATAAAATATATATATATATATATTTTTTTTTTAACGAAATTGTTTTTGTATCCTTCCCACGGTTGTAATATGATGACGAATGAAATAATTAAATTACAAGCATACGTGTTTCCGGGAGTAAAGAAGAAACCTACTCGAAAAAAATAATGATCGTGTAGGACTAAACGTGCCTAAACGGCTTTGTTGTACTTTTCCGAAGTATAGTAATCATATAATATAATTTAGTTAGCGATTTGAAATTGAATTCCGACTGCAGACACTCTACAGCTCATTGTCGGTTTAGTGTTCTCGATATAAGTAGGTACGCGTATCATATATATATATGATTGTTATACAGTAATAGCTGACAATATGCCATTGGCCGATGACGAGTAGTGGGTGACCGCTGTACACGGTTTCTGCGATTCGAATGACGGTTGTGGGTGTATTATGTACATGCAAATCCACGCTAACTAGCTGCTAATTGCCAGATCGTTAATCAACGATAGAATATAGTATATAGCGCAGTTCGAAGTTCTCTCTCTCTCTCTATATATATATTTGTCCAAAGGCCCTCGGGACGATGGGTTTTCGACTGTTCACCAAGGTATAATCTAATTGACGAGCGCGGTTGGCGTTTCGTCAAGCCCAAGTCCCGGCCGATGTATAATGTCAATAGAAATATTGTGTTTTATAGATAATAATATCAGTCCTGTATTGTTATCAGTGCTTGAATTGAGGGCGTACGTGGGGGGACGGAGTACCTCTTTTTTTTTAGAAAATATATTTTCGTTCCCCTTCTACATTTTTTCTAATCAACAAGACATTTAAACGATCGGGTAGTACATTTTTTTCACTTTTGCATTCCCCTTCTAATTTTTTCCCAATTCAAGCACTGGTTATCACATAACGTATAACATTATATTGTTATAGTGTGTCTTAAGACTATAATGGAAAATATGTACTCGTATAGAGTAAACAAGTCAATAGGGGGTATGTGATAAAAAATAAATTTCTTGAAAAAATCCTAAACTGTATGAGGAGATCAAATTGATATTTGTTTGTATTTGTTCGGTATCTTCAAGAGTAGTTGTAAACAAACAATAAAAATCAAACCGTTTGAAAGTCGACCGTTGGTCGCGTTAGATATCGGCTATCACTGTGGTCATAAAGTTACAAGTATTTTGTACGTAGGCAGGTATATAATATCATACTTCATCTTCACGACACACTTGGACCCGACGAAGACACTATTCAAAAAATGTGATTATTTATGAAACATATTAATTTGTACAATTTAGTTTAAGTAATTTAAATAGTAAACAAGTCAATGGTTCTGTTATCGAGACTTTATATTAATCAAAAAAATAATAAAATGTACCAAATATATTATAATATTTTGGTCAAATTTAGCACTCGCAATTAGCGGTAAATAATAATTATTATAATAATATATAATTAGTTGGCACAATGCCATTCTTGTGTCTAGAATTCGTGTTTCTCGCAAATAAAATAATGAACGAGATAAACGCTATTTCGTGCGTAATTATTGTACATATTATTATACTATAATGAACTTAAAATTAAATAACTCTTGTATTAGACCGAGTAGAATTTCGCGAAATAATAAAGAAAAAATACAATAGTAATTATTTATGAGTCAAGAAGAAAACGAAAATTTGAAAACATATAATATATTATATCTTTTTGTTCTTAAAAAAAATAAATAGTTTGTTAAATTTACGTATTATGGGAAACACACAATCGATTGACTTATAGTGTGAGTACAATACGCTGTACTGTAATCTATTGCAAAAAATGCATAAACCGATGGTATAAAAATTAACTACTTTTTTATTAGTTAAATAATTGTATTCGTTGAAAACAATTATCTGGAAATTAGAATTTTTGTACCTTCGATTTTTTCTCGCTGCAGGTAATAATAGTCTTTAAAATAATTGCAGGTAACCGCTGTAGAGTCATGAGAAATTTAGTTATTTTCACGTGTAACATTCACAGAAATCGTATATTATTATAGTTTGTGTAAATTATGCGAACAAAATAGAATATGTACGTAAATACGATTGACGGACGATCAGTGACCTATTTGAGAGGGGAGGGGGAGAGTTGTGCCCGGGGCGGAAAAATTTTAGGGGCAATAAATTTTGGAGACTGATAAAATAATAATAATAATACAAGTAATAAAATTAATACTGCTATGTGGTTATTATTTTTATTAACAATACCTAGCGATGAGTCTCCTAACACTGTAAAAAAAAAAAAGTAATGGTGATGGCAAATCCATAACAAAAAAATTATTGAGGGCGAGCGAAAAATTAAAATATTTATATTTTATTTTTAATAATAAACATCAACAAATTATTATATAAATATAATATTTTTCATTATTTAATAGCACACTCCAGAAAAAAAGGTAATTTTCGCACGTAGCGTGAAATATGAAAATTTACCATCTCTGACCTACAGTGTAAGTCCTTAAAATTTAACCTCTAATCATTAAAAATAATTATCAAGATTTGTAATTTGCATTATTACCTATTTTTAACTACTGTTTTGCAGAATGGTCTTTTTTGTTCTAAATAGGATCAAGACATCTTATTTAAGATCAAGGGTTTCCAATGAAAGGCTACATTTTTAATTTAATATCAATTTTTTTCATTCAAATTCAGTTATTAAACATTATAACAAAATATGTATTACACTTATGTGTATCAGTGATTTATGTATTATTTATGTATACCTAATGTTATATTATGTTTTTAAATTTTTGAATGATAAGTGAAGAGTGTATTGGTTTCAACACAATATGTTGTTTTTTTGACAAATATATCGCTGAAAAAATTTTTACAGTGATATGGGGGGGGGGGGTGCGTATTTTTTTCTTACCTAGGGCGCCAATTACCCAAATACGTCTCTGCGCTCGATGTCCGGTGTCTTGTCATCGTTTATAAACTCTGTGGGTTAGCATATAATGATATCATAACAATATAATCGGTTTATTTCGGTCTGATGTGATTTTTCCGGCACGTCTCTGCGGAGAGACGCATTTGGCGGGACTAGCCGGATAGATGGTGTACTACGATAATAATATAGTATTTTTGACAACTTTCGAGCAGATATCTGTCCGACTGTCTGTCACGAAATGATGGATTATAATATTTTCTTACGACCCGGTCGAGACGATCGGCGATCGTCCGTAATAATCTGAGCTGTCGCCAAACGCAAACCTTATCATGCGTTGTACGGGCACGCGTGTGAATGCGTTCGCACAGGTGATAATATTATTGTTATCCCATTGTAATATATTTTACGACGACTGCGACAAAATTTCCGCTGTCTGTAAATTCACGCGAAATTGAATTTCGCTTCGACGACGTACGCCTCTATATACCTACCGTCTTCGTCATCATCATCATTATTATTATGATTATTTCGCTTTGATAAAATAAAAAAAGGAAGAAAAAACACGACACAACACGCACGTTTGTTTCTGAAGAGTTTTCGTCTGCCGTCAAAATGAAAACGTGTTCGTGCGTACATACACGTTACAGTGCACCGGGTTAACGGTAATCCAAAAGGGTGTAGCGGCGTCTACTCGCGAGCCTGGCAAATGGTTTGTTTGCGGAATGATTTCAAAGCGGCTTTTCACTATTCCCGCATAGGCGTAATAGGTGTGTAATTTTTGTTTGTTTTTGATGCTTAACGCTTTTATTTTTTTTCTTTTATTATTATTTCGTTCGATCGCTAGCGACGTTAATCGTCGGCCGGAAGAGGCGGCGGTCAAAGTATTTAACGTGAATAGTGCGCCTACTTATAAGCGTATTATACGGCTGGTGGCGTATCGCGTGCGGTCGGACGACGAAAGAAAACCAAATTAAATATTGAAATTATATTATAAAAAAAATAAATACTTCGACGAAATCCAGACGCAAACGCTCAAGTGGCACGTCCCCACACGTGCGGTGTGATTAAAAAGTTTGATGCATGCCGTCGTTTTCTAACGCTAAAAAATATTAAATAGAAATATTTTAAATTTATTGTTTGTTTACTTACTTATATTCATTGTAATTATTACAGAGAAAAAAGATTTTTTAAATTTCAAAAATATTTGTTTCTAAAAAAATCCTAGACAAAATTCCATTTTGCAGCATGTTTTTGTAAATAATGCAATTTTAAATTGAAACCTTTAAAAACTGAAATGGTTTCCTCACAAAATATACAGGCGTAATGTTCTATTTTTTATTTTTATAAAAATGTATTCAGCTGTCCACTTTTTGTTGAACACTCTTCCTTTATCTGTAAGTTTTATTTTTATTTTTTTTATTTTGGGACAAAATTTGGGAAAAAACAAAATTTGGAAAAATTCGATTGGAAAAAACGGATTAGAAAAGTTATACTACAATAGTATCGAGTTTCTATTAGATATATCAACTTTTCTTCGTTTAAAATAATATGATTGTTGTCGTCGATTTGGGACTCAAATTACCAATTAAGTGTAAATTGATTAAAATGTATTCATGGCGATTCTTTTATAGGTAAACATGCACTGTATCATAGAGTATATTGGCTTTTGAAAGTATTTACTTTACATAATTTAATGCAATTTTAATTTATTGAGCGTCATTTTTGAGTAAAACCCATTAGATTTTCAATCATATTTTTTATCGTTATCATTTTTAAATTATTTGAACGACAGCATAATTGTATTTTGAGTTCCATCCAAATATAATAATATGAAAAATATACGTGGAAATCATAAACACTAGAAAAAGTATAAAGAACCATTGATGTATATATTTTTTTAAAATAGATATTCATTTTTTTTATTTTTACCATAAATTCGAACACAATAATGTATTAATGTATCCACTGAATTCAGTTAAGGACTATATGATGGCAGCGAAGTGTATTGTGCAATATACACAATTTTATTTTCATTATACATAATAATATATTTTATAATATTATATTGTGCATTCTTTATTCCTGAATTTCCTGGATGCTCGAGAATTGCGTGATTTATAAGGACTTTTTTTAAAACATTTTTCTATTTTCTTTTTCTTTTTTATTTTTATACTCCCGAAGAATGGTTGAATCCATTCTTTATTGTTGGCTCCTGATATATTATTTTACCAGAATTTTTTTTGTCATTTATTTTGAAATTGGTAGCAAACATATTATTATGTTACGGTTATAAATAGCAATTCTCAGTAAAGTATTACAGCTATCTCTTATTATCTAATTTGATGTGACTCCTCTGCTAACAAAATTTCTTTTTAACAATTTTTAATTTAAAAATAATTTAAAAGCTCTATAACTATTGCGTATTGGTTTAGTTGTTATTATTTGGTTTCACGAAAATGATTAAAGTTATTAATTTTATTAATGACTATCAATCCTATTTTATATTATTACTTTCAATTTAAATGTAAAGCCCATTTTCTAGTACAATAGTTAAGTAATTTACTTAACTATACACTTATCCAAGGCGAATATTGGAATAATTGATGTTAAAAATATTGACAATTATTGTTTAAAAACATGTAGTGATTAGTTTTTATGTATGTTTCCATGCATGATTGCAAAAACACTGAAAACTTGTAAATATTCAACTATTTTGTCTGTCATAAATTAATCGATCAAACTTCTTTTGAGGTATTTCGGTTTAAAATGTTTTGCGTTAATATTGAATTTTACAGTTTAACGAAACAACTGCTTGTAATAGGCATAAAAAAATAATTAATTCAATTATTTTGTTGGAATGTTATACCTGCAGCTAAATATTCAGTATCACAAGTGGATAACGCGTTAAAGCTGCGTTTCATTACACACACACAATTTTCGTATGAACAGTAATTGAAAATAGTTTTAATTAGTGTTCTACTAAATTTATTAAAATATCATACGAAATGTACTCGGCTTATTGATAATACATGCGTTTGTTTAATTAAAAAACCGGCAACAAATAAATGGGTTTAATATCGGTATGTATACGTTAGGTAGGTATGTAATAATAATATTGTTATTGTCGTTGAATACAATGAAATAATAATAATATCTATAGTACTAAAAGTCACGTATACCACGACGTAATGTTATCTTCGTTGAAAATCAATATATTAATATATTTTAAATGCAGTTTTTTATGCAGTCATAAGTATAAAAATTCTAATTGAATGGTATAAGATTTAATTTATTTATTTAAATTTAAAAATTTCCAATTTTTTTTCATACAATGCGGTGTCTTAAATTTTTAAAATAGTCATTTTTTTGATAATATTTTTTTGACAACTTCAAAAAAAAAAAAAAATAATAATAATAATAATAATATTAAAACAGAATGAAAATTGATCAAGTTAAAGCAAATTAAATTTTTGGTTTTCTAGGAATAATAGTATTAACAATACACGAATCGCATGCTTCAATCAATCTTGATTGGAACGTAGATTTTTTTCGTCACTATGTAAATATGTAATTATTAGTAAATAGCTATCAGTTAAGATTAAAATGATTAAATTTTTGATAACGGTTCAAAAATAATTAATTGTTTTACATTTCAGTTATTAAATATTATATATTTCAATCTGATAAAACATATATAGTAGTCAGATACATAGCTAATCAAAGTTTTGGTTCGATTAGCAATAACATAGCTGTGTTTTATCGTTTACTATACAATAAAATTGGTTATCTATTTTTAAATATTTTAATTATCGTTAGTGAATCTTAATTTAAGAAATGTGACAAAATGTGGTCTAAAATTATTGTAATCATAAATGTGATTTATAATAATAATACACATAATAAGGCAAATGATTGTCGTGAACATTTAAAAAATTTAATCGTATAAAAAATTGTTTTGAACATTTTTAAATTTTTGAAAAAACATTTTTTTTTACCATTCAATTTGAATTTCCATAATAATAACTGTATATAAAAAACCACATTTAAATATATCGATTTGTCACGGAGATAATAATATTGTGATACGGGATTTTTGGAATTCATGTGGTTGGTGTGTTTAACCTTTAAACACATATTTCAGGTATCTATATAATGTACTGCTGCAGGTGATCCATTGAAGTGTCTAATAGACAGTGTTTACACTCATTATTTTAAAAACTTTTTCAAAAAATTCTGTTTATATAATTTGATGTAATTTTAAAACATTTCTGAAAAAAAGTTATATTTTTTATTTAAGTCTAGATCAGCGAAGTAGTTATTTTTCCGAGTACCCATATACTCCGCACATTTATATTTTAAATGGTTTTAACTAATGGATTATTTGTCGGGAATTTAATTTTTATAGATTGAAATACTCTATATTTCGCTTAGGAATACGAAATAAAAAATGTATGGCATGATTTAAAAAAGTAGAAATTTAATAATGATAAGAATAGAAATCAGTAAAAATATTAATTTTTTTTCAGAAATGTTTTGAAATAACATCAAATTATGTAAAAAAATTATTTTTGAAAAATTTGAAACTTTTCGAAATAATAATGAGAGTAGACACCAGTAAATGGATCATCTAGTATAGTGATAGCTGTTGACACATATAGCTGTGTTCATGAACAAAAAATATTAAAAATATTAAAATAAACGTTTAGTTAATTTTAAAACGAATTGTAACGGATGCATGACACCAATAAACAAAAACCATAGACTTCTTTTATAGCACTTAATAATGTTTACTTGAACGTATTATAGTCATCCAAATGGTTCGTTAGTGCACTAGATGGAATGCAGTTTAGTAGGTAAGTCCTATGTGATATATATATTATATATATATATCTATATCACCAGCACAGTAACGAATTCCAAATGACTATAATTATACGTCTAGTGAGCATTAATGTCACTTCTTGTACTATATGTTTATGATTCTTGTATAATGGTAAGTCTTTCGAATTCACATTGTTTATTACCTATTTTATTTATTTATACGTGTATCTAATAATAATTGCGCATTGATTATTGGAACTTATTATTATTTGAACCGTATTTAAACACCGACACAATTTGTTGTTGCAGTTGTCGTAATAATATTGCTTATAGTATTACTTCAATCAAATAATAATTGATATGAATCATAATGATATATCAAAATATTACACTATTTTGAGTAAAACGAAACAAAATATATGTTCATCTATGTCTAAATACACTGCAGGCACGGATTCGGAAAGGAGGATGTGGGTGCACCTCCTGTCGTCCAAGCCAACAATACAATAATAATTTGTAATTACAAAAAAATTACGACATTTATGTTATTTAAGACATATACCCATTTTTTTTTTGAGCACCCCCTCTTGTTAAAATTATTCTGGATTTGCGCTTGATACACTACAGTAGGAATCTTCAAACATTTTTATTCAAGGGCCACATAAAATAAAAAAAAGCTCTTAACGGGCCAAAATGTATGAACATATAATTTTTAATTTTGTAGAAATATATAATATATAATTTTAATTGTTTAAAAAATAATTCTTACAATATGCCTACATAAATATACTTAATTTTAATAATATATTTTTATTAATGAGAAGCATGAAATTGATGTTTTTTTGCCAATATTTTATCAAATTCAGGTTCTGGGTTACTTGTTCCAATTTTCAAAATTGATTCCAAATGTTTGCCAGACATGGCTGATCTATATTTTGATTTAACGTATTTCAATTTAGAAAAAGTATTGTTTGCACAAATAAGTAGTAGCAAATATAGATATATATTTAATTGTAAATTATTTTAAATTTGGTTATTGAGTATCTGGGAGAAATTTATAAAAATCAACCAAAGTCTCTTCGCTATATTTGATTCTTAATACATCATTACATTGCAAATCAATTGTTTCCATTTGTAGGGGGTGCTAGGCAACTTCTCAATATCACAACTAAATGGATTCTGAAAAATACTGATTTCTTCAGATTTGACGTCAAGGTCAGAAAAACGATGGTATAATTGAATTTTAAGTTCAGAAATTATTTTTTGAGCAAAATTACATACATATTTTTAGATTATTTATCGTCATTTGGCGGGCCGGTGAAAATTTGTTCACGGGCCGGATGCGGCCCGCGGGCCGTAGTTTGGAGACCCCTGCACTACAGTATAATAATATTACATACAGTTTGTTTTCGACGATACTATATTATCGTTAAGATAATTTTCAGTGAACAGGAAAACAATTTCACTTTACTGGACGTTTAAAATATTTTCGATCCTATACAGGGAATATTCTCATATACACGTATTTTCGAAGACACATTGCGATTGTATGTCGTCGGTGTAATAAGACCGACACTTGATACCGTTTCCGGTTGAACAATTCGGCGCCGTAACAGCTGTATTTTAGGATTATGTATCGTCGAAACGATCTGAGTGTATCGAGTACACAACGGAAATTGGTTTGTTTGACTTTGTTCTGTTTATGATGTCCGTAAAAACCGTGCTTTATCTCTAACGCGATTCTGAACGGGGAGAAAAAATAAATAAAACTGCAGCTCTATACCATCGCGGTACAGCTTGTAACGTCACGGAATTTTGAGGCCACCGACAATCATAACAAAGTAAAATCTCACATTCATTTTTTTTTTCAATACAAACAAACATATACAATACCACAAGAATTTAATAATGAGCAGTAATCATAACGGTCAACAGTAATAATTGTTTTTCACCCCCCTCCATTTCCTACGAAATATAGTGTTCAGTAATCACGGAGTCAGCTGTTCCCTGAGTATTGTTAACGTCGACACCGTTGCCGCGTCGCCCATACGAGATTACAGGGCAACATGTTCTCCCCAAGAAAATTCCCTCCGCATGTCAACACTCGACTCCCTATTCAACATAGTCGTCGACGGCCCAACGGCCAAGTTTAAAACTTGTAGCTCGGGGCATTCTGTCCAAAACGATTGATCCTTCTGGACGTTCCAAGTTTCCGACACTTTTTATTCAATTCGAAACATTCTTGTGGCAGATCTTTTGAGTTTTTATATATATATATATATAATATTAGTTATATTATTTTATTTCTTCGTACCACCAACACGATCCAAAGCCATGATGGGCTGAGCAACATCAATGGGCAATGGTGGGCAAACACCGAAAGCCAATCCGCGTCGTCACCAGCCATCAGTAACGTAAATAACCCCCAATGATCCCCTTTATCTGTTGTTCCTATCTGCGCAGCACAATTTTGTTAAATTTATATATATATATTTGTAAATCATGACAGCAATTCCACTTTTTTATGTCAATTAATCCCCTCAATCTCTACATAAAATAATATACACATGTGTTTACTATATTGCCAATTATTAAATTGATTCATGTGATCTTCGTTCTCATTCATAGTTTAAGCCACTGTGATTTTCGTTCACGTGTTATTATTATTATATTTCCCTCAACAATGTCAAAACCCCCTCAAAATTCTACTCTTAAAATAAATTAACTTGTTTATTCTCAAAAATCTTCGCTTTTCTTTTACTAGTTAACAATTAGTCATCTAATTTTCTTATTTTATCAATATATTCATAATTCATTATATATATATATATATGTATTCCAAAACCTGTGGGCTCAACAGACGTTTCTTTCAGGAATAACGTAGCTGGGCTCACAGGTCATAGTCACGAGTGTTCCCAAATTCGCCACAAAAGACCGAAACGTCACAAGCTGGTATACCAAAGTATAGTATAGCTGGGCGTACGAACGTGTAATAATTATTATAGTAGTAGTTATATGATGTTATAATTGATATAACTGATATAGTTGATATTATCGTCGTTAAAATAAAAAACGAACAACGGAATTTTTGATTTTGAGATTTCTAAATAATCGTCGGCTGTGAAAATGTGCGTATACGGAAAGCAATGAAAAAACACATTGGTATTTTATTCTGTTTGAATTGCCGTATAATAATAATTAATGTTTTACAAGTTGAAAAAAAATTTAAATAATGGCCAGCCAGTCAAAGTCTCGTATCGTTTCTGTGCATAATCTAACACAACCTAACCTAACCGCAGGGTCATTGGCATAACCGAGTAACCGTTATTGAAGAATTGCCGTGCAAAAGTTTTTGCGATTGATTGCTTCGTTGTTAATAAAAACAAACCGAAAATAGAATGACACACTATAATAAGACTATATACTATCTTCTTCGGTCTCAAAGACCATGTATGAGTGTATTACACGTGTCGTCGAATCGCATCTAAATAACTTCTATTAATTTCTAAACGTATGGAGATGATTCCTCGCATATCCCGAATAGGTATAATAATAATATATAATATATTTAATTTAATGATATATAACGTTGCGAACCCAAACTATTCGACCACACGTCTAATTTGAAAGCTCGTAATTACCTTTGTGATTAAACATCAGACCTATTGATGACGACTGGCCACTACTATAGGAGATTTCCATAAATTGTAGTCGAACGTTTCTGTTCAAACCAGAACCTAACTTAAGGAGAAGCTAAGGGGCTGCAGCTCGGACCCCTATTGATAATTAATTATTAAAATGACACTGTGAAATGTTAATATGGTGTTATATTATTGCTTTCGTTAGACATTTGCTATTTACAAAACAAATTAGTCACGTTTCGTAATGGAATTTAAGATTATAACCGATAAAATAAGCTATTAAATTTTAAGATAAAATTAGCAAAAACACTTTATTATTTGTTTAACCCATTCTGTCACATAATCATCAACGTTTGTACCTTTTAACAATTTCTGTATCTAAGCCGAACGATATCTAGAAATATCACGGGTTTATGTGAGCGTTCAGCTTTTGTCTAAATGCGGGTATATTTACTTAAATATGTACATGAAAATAATTTAAAAGATATCTTTCTAAATGTGTACATTTCTCTACGACATAAATTTAACTTTGCTAATTTCGAATTGTGGAGCAAGAAGAACAAATTCAAAATTAGAACTAATTAAAAACGCCAGAAGAACATCCTTTCAGTAAGAAAAATTAAACTCGCTCATTCGTCTATCTGCTGAAAGGGAAATAACTAATACACTTAATTTTTTAGATCTAATTCAGAAGTTTAATGAAATGAAATCTCGAAAAATCCATTGTCTTAAATTCTAAATCGTGTAATTTTTTTTATTATATATATTGATTATATTGAAAAATGTATTACCGCATTGACTTTGTGTACAATGTACACGATGTATATTAGTAAAAATTTGTTTAAATTTAAACCTGTATTAATCAACATTAAATAATTACTAATAGATGTATGGTATAATTTGTAACGATGTGCGTTTAAGCCATCATATCTTTTTAAATTTAAAATGTATAATAAAATAATTATAATAATTGATAGCCATTAAGGGTAAGAATAAGTTACAAATATTGAATAGGACAAAATACAACGATAAGATATTACACACACATGTACACACATACACATAAAGTTAGATATAAGTAGCTCAATTTTCAATCACGGCGTGGTGTCATTACTGTCCTTCTGTATAGATGTTCGAAGGCGAATGTATAGGACTACGCAAATCGTCTAGGCAGAAAGACTTAATTATGAAAATTAGTTGTAAACGTTTGTCATAATAAATTAAAATACGTATGTTGATGTGTGTCTATAAAGTTAAATAAAATTGATAATAGTGAACCAAAAAAAAAAAAATCTCATTATTCTAAAATACAAAATGGTCACCTCATCTTATACTTCAGTTGCTAACTACGGTTTCAACAGAGAAGTCGCTATAAGGATTGGGGAGGTAATATATAAATTTATATTTAAGTAATCGATTCAGAGACGTATGATCGTCTCCAGTGATTTCGACTTTATTTTAATCATTACAAATTTATTTATAATCTTAAAAATAAATTGAATAATCAATATAGTAAAAAACTGAATTTATAATTAAAGTTAAGGGCCCCATCAAAAAATTACACCCGGCCCCTAAAATTCTTAAGTGGGGCTCTGATTCAAACAGGCGGACAAATGAAGAAGCGTTCAACAGTTTAGTCCAATCCTTCCTTATCCTTTGTGGTACTCACCTTAATATCAGTTATTTAAATGCATTTATTCCCATTTATCATAGACATTGTGCCAGCTAATGTCCGATATGAAATAATAATAATAATAATAGTAATAATATGTACGTCCGTAATATTCTATTAAACGGGGGTGATTTTTAAACATCATAAACCTAATTTTTCACTTTAATAGTACATTTATTCGAATTCTAATTTTTTAGTATACCTAGAGACCATATTTTAAAATTCTTGATTTATATGTAATATTTTAGGAGTATCCTGTGGGAGGAAAACTTCTATTTTTTAAATGAGGACCACATTTTTTTTTTTTTTTTTTTTGTAAATCATTTAGCGGATGATTTTTTTTTTTTGAAAATTGTTAGGTATCTGAATCAATAATTTAATGAGTAGTTTATGAATTTTTAAACTGTTTATACTAAGGAAAATAATCTTTAAAAATGGTTTTACAAAAATATATGATGTAATAATTATTATACTATTGGACCATTTTTATAAATTATTTATACTTGTAGATCAACAATAATCACTCACATTTTAAAATCATCTAAGCCTCCATAATATCTACATTTGGTTCTAAAAACAGTAATTCACTGAACAATCAAAAGTGAAAAAGGAGAAACATAAGCTTGTATTGTCATATGATCGTCCTCAAATGGTACTAAAAATCTCAAGAATTCAAAAATACGGTCTTCGGGTGTATTTAAACATTCAAAAATTCAGATTTCGAATAATATATATATTTAATTTAGGCATAAAAATATGGCGAGCGTGCTTAAAAAAATCACCTTATACTGCTGGTGTAACAATATCTGCTGGCTGGTTACTGATTGTTATAATCTGGCGTGATTTAACGTTATTCGCAAAAACCCAATTACTTCGCTGCCAATCGGTTCGTTATTGATGACAAATATCGTTTGGCACGACGTGTTTATCGGTGTACGCACGTTTTGATTTTGTTAAAATTAAGTGGGTATAGGCACCGCGTGCGTTTTCAGTGTTTGTTTACGCGTCGCGTGTAATTGTTTTTTGATACACACACAACACACACACACACACACACACACACACACACAACTGGAATGTGTTTCAGCAGCAGCAGCAGCTTTCACGGACATTTCGGTGATGTGTGATTTTGGCGGTAATGGTGGGGAGGGTTTGGACGGGGGTGGGCAGAGTTCTAGGGCTGAGCGCGGGGCGTGGTTTTGTCGGGGCCCGCACGCGCTTCCGCCAGGTCGGCGACGGATTAAAATTTAATATTTCCCGTGCAAATTTGAAAGTTCATAATATCTAGTGTACGACGGCTATGCGCGCCATCGAAAATGATTAACAAAATAATTACACTCTCGTCGTCGTTCACCGAACACGGTGTCCGGGTTTTATGTGCGTTGTAACAATATATTATATGTAACGATAAATAGTGTGTAGCACAATTATTATTATTTTGCATCGCGTGTACGCGACGCGCCAATGACGACGGAATTAATTTCAACATTTTATTACATACTCACGACCGTGTGAAATTCGGGCGCTCAGTATTTTCGGAAATTGCGATATTGGTGTGAGGTGGTCGTGAGTTTTTGACAATCAATCAGTCAGACGTTATATCATACTGCTCAACACACACGCAAAGACGGCTACAAATTGGTTTATTTTTTAAAATGTTATACTAAAACCATCGCGCCGGCATGCAACAGCACATTTGCTATTTTGGCGTCTGTAAGAGCGTTATAAAATCCACCATATGATATTCGCGCAAAATGCCAGAGCGAGTGGTGATTTTCACGAATGATTTTCCTAAAAAAAATTTATCGAAAACAAATTTGTGTATGCCTAAAGCTTACAGTAAATTATTATAAATTGAGTTTTCAATTATTGTACCTACGCAAAGAACGTCTTTTCCCCGTGGACTTTTTCTTCATTATAAATTACGTATTTTTTCTACAATGAAAACGAAACTAAATTTGGTTATAATCAATTACCGAGTAGCCACAACCTATTAAATAGTACATTTTCCCAATAATAATTGCAATGCGTTTATGGCTTACATATTACATTCAAACCATTCGTTGTCTTTGCTGGACAAACCAGTAAAGACAATCTGAACCATCGCTGCAACTAAAAGAGGGGAGGGGTTGAAAAAGGATATTTAGTACGAAAATTTTCCTATAGTTGATAGAACTATGTATAAACGCATGCTGCGGTGGACTGAAATATAAACTCTCGTGAGTTTTATATTATTAACGTTTTATCGACCAAATTTAAATTGAAATTAATAAAAAGGGTAATACACTAATACGATGTTTGTTCAAATGTGTATAAAAATTGTTTAATTATTGATTATTCTAGGTTTGTAACGTATATAGATCGTGTAGTTTTAGTATATAAGGGGTTGCAAGGGCCAGGTCCCCCACTGCTCTATGTGGAAAATTTTAAAAAATGTTAACACTCCATGTTTAGAGGTCTAGTTGAGCTTATCGGAACTTCACCGAAATCACGTATAGTACATAACCATTACATAGGTCGATTTCGTATGTACAACGGCGCGATTGACGATACATTTATAATTATCAAAATTATTAGCCGCCGTACGTCCACGTGTGATAATTGATAATAAATAATATTATTATAAAAAAAATTAAAAAAAAAAAACTCCATCCTCTGAACAACTGCAACACGAAGTGTAATTAAATTTTACGACTAGAAAAACACGAAAAATTTGATATCGTTTAAAAATTGCCGCCGCAGGCAAGTGCCTTACCGTGCATAATATACATAAATACGGCTCTGCATCGCACAAAATATAAAATAAACATTTAATTTAAAATAGAAAAAATAAAAATAACCTACTCTAAAAATGTTATACTTTGTGCGAAAATGTGTGGTACTAACTGGTGTACACCCCTCGTGACGCGTGTTGTTACGAATTGTACAATTGTAATTAGTTTAAACTTTTGATTTTCCTATCGACTTTTAGCCAAAGGTCGGCGGTTTCTCGGCGCTCGCTGCACTTGTGTTAAAGCTAACGTTTTCTATATAATGTTGATTGTTTACATTACTGATAAGAGAGATTCATTAGACGACATGTCACATCGAGTTAATGTCAGTTTACTCAAACTATTAGTCTATGCTACGTAGCTGTTCCTTTGAACGTGTTATATGCACCCGGAAATTGGGTTAATAATATTATTATATTATACGCAGAGAGATGATTCAGTCTCGTTCACTCTCAAAACGCTTCATAATGAGCGTATGTGTGCTGAGTAATTTACAAAGAATTTATTAGTATTTCCATTTAAAATAGAATTTATTTAAACTCGCAGTTTTGGAATTACTAAAATATTTATAACAAGTAGTGTTAGTTTTAACTTTTTTTTTTAATGAGAACCAATGTTAGAAACTGTAAATTGGTGAATAAGTGGTTTTTTTTAAATGTTGATATATCTGAATCAAAATTTGAACGAGTAATTTCCGAGTCATTAAAATGCATGCAATAAGGACAACAGTACTTAAAAGTATAAATAAATTATGTGAAATTTGATATAGTATTTACTATACTGAGACAGTTTTTTCAAATTGTCAAATAGATTAATATTGATTACTATAATTTTCAAATCATTATAAAAACATTATATATATATATATCTTATACAAACCTATTAAATTAGATTAATTTCTTATCACTTATCATTCTTAGCACACGGAGTTAAATAGCTTAACATTTAGTAGTTAAAATATTGATTTAGATTCTACGACATTTTCGAAATAATCTTCTGATTCAAATCGTGTAGTAAAATGTGTGATTTTCAGTTGGAAAAAATTATATTATCACATAATACTTCTTAAATGACATAACAATCAAAATGTTTAAAAATGTGTTCTTTAAGTATACTTAAAATTAAAAAAAAAAAATCATAATTTAAATAAATAAAATATGGAGGTGATCATAATTTTATTTAAATATAAATATTTTTAAATATATTTTCCATATTTTTTTTTTAATCTTTTTTTGATTTTAATTTTAAAGTTGACTTCAATAGATATTGGTAACAATGTAATGTATAATTCAGTTAACTCAACTTTTTTTTTTTTTTTTGTCAAAGCTTTGGAATAAAAATTTAATTGAACCTTAAAATTAGAGATAACTCAACTATGAAAAAGTATTTTTTGGATTTTATGACTGGTGACAACATATAAGATTCCTTTCATTTATATTTCACAAGTGTTCTAAGTATTAATATATTATTATAGAAGTAGAAAATAGAACTTAAGATGAAATATGTTCAAAAATGTAAGTCGATAGGAATAATTTGAATTTTTAAATATATTTATATAATATTATTAGGTTGCACTGTATTTAATCAACAATTGATGTAGTTGCATGCGTTGATGAATAGGCAAGTAGTCATAACGTACAGTGGTTTTTAATTTAAAAATACATCAAACCATTATATAGGTACTAACAAACAATACAAACAATGTTTATTATAGTACACAAAATATGTATTATTATTATGACAGTATTTTCATATTAAAATATTTTTATCGATTAATACGGAGAAATACGTATAAAAGTGAAGGGCAGGATTATAATACCTGTACACTTATTATATAATATATAATACGTGTACAGGTATACTATATGTAAATATTATATATATATATATAATCATTTTTCACTTGGAACCAAATTATTTTTTTATTTACGATGATAAAAATAATAAGTACTTAGTATACAGTAGAATCAATTTATTTGATTTGTTTTTATTTCTCGTTAAATTATTGCAATTCATTATTATTTAATTTTTATTATTAAACTACTTTACGATTGTATATGTATTTTAATATCCAACCTATGTCAGTTTTATAACAATTCTGGGAACTATGCTGTAGATAACTATAATAATATGATATACGTTTGAATTTAGGTCATAGTACAAAAATACATTTCTTTATTGTTAGTTTAATCCGGATACCTTTGTCCTTTGTGTTAGAAAACATATACATATGATGTTCAACGGAAATAATTATTTTTCAAATGGGACAGGTATATTAATATCGGAATATTGTTCATTGTTCGGGGTTTTAAAGATAATGTACTATATTTTATCATTTATTTTTCTTTTATCGCGTTTAGAAAAAAAATATATATATTTTTTATTATATAGCTATTTAAATACTGCATTTAATATAAAATTACACGTCAAGATATAATGAACTTCGTAATTTTACAACAGTACCAACTTTAATAATAATAAATATTCAGAAATGGCCCATCGAATTGTCAAAAATCATTTATGAATCAGTGCACTCAGAATAACATAATAAATGTGTTAAAAATAACTATATTATACACAATAAATATTATTATAGTGAAATTGATTAATGAATAAGTATGTACCTTATTTAGAACAGAATTTATACCAATTGCGACGTTATATTATATATTTCAATTACGATTGAGCTCAGATAAAATTCGAATTTATAAAATTGTGATACAATTATATTAAATATAATTTCAAAACGTTTAAATAATTTATAATACTATATATTATTTCATCAAGACTACCCCAAAGTTTTTCGGGACCAGGAGAAAATTAATATGGGGTCCTAAAATCATTGTAAAACTACATGCTGAAAAAAAAATAATCACAGAAATTTGCAAAATATATAAAATTATATCAAATCAAAGTCATTGGAACTCATGATATTTGTGATAATGTTTTTTATAGTCTTTGGAATTAAAAGAATAACAATAATAAACATTAACTATAGTCACCATTGATTCTGCCATGCTGTGTCGATACTTAGAATATTAGATTTATGCGAAGAAATTCGGAAAATTGTATTATTAATTTACGCATTCTACTATCATGATAATAATAAATTGCAATTATAATGATTCAAAATAACTTAAAACATTATAAATGTAATACTATTATAAACTATAGAATATAAATAAAATTGTATTATTTAAATGTCATAGAGAAAAAAAGATTTTAATACTGATGGGATCTAATGAGTAATCCTAATCATTAGTAATATTATCTGACCAACAAACAAATTTTATCTCAGGGGTATCTCAGTGGCCCTTTGAAATCGTCCTTAAACAGGGCTAGGAGAAAAATGGTCTCGTAGATCCTCCCACTTTGAACGACATTGTATTTAATTGCAAGGTTTGTTGGACGAATGAAGAGGATATATAATAAACGCTGTCCTAGAGCGTTCAATCTGCATGACGTAAAATAACAGTTTTTAGAGCGATATAAAAGTATTCGAGTATCTTTATACATAAAAATAGTTTTTTTTTTTTTACTTACAGATTCTTGGATCATATTTAGCGTGTTTGTAACGGATTCGCTCTGCGATTGCATTATCATGTTTGTCATACGTTCCCTGATCGACGATACGATTCCAGATCCTGTTGTGGTGTTTTCGAGTAACACAGCTGATCCCAATAATAGGACAAAGAATGAAAACAGATGTACACCGGCATTCTGAAAGAAAAATAAAAACGTAAACTGCATTGTATATATTTTAATATTTTGTGTACCTATGAAATAAATATTATTATCAATTCACACACGCTTTGTTACCAGTTATTTAAAAAATCTATATTTTAAATTAAAAAAAAAAAAATCTATTTCACGTTTTTTTGTACGTTTTATCTTTGGAGATGGATTTCATCATTTGCGAAGGCAACAAGTCTTAATATCAGATTTTAATTTGCTTTTTACACACAGCATTGATTATTGTTTATTCATTATTCTTTGTTTGCATTTCGCTGTGTAACACGGCGTAACGTATAGGCAAACGTAGTACATTAATGTGCAATTCAAGTAGGTACAAAATAATTTAATAACGTAATAATATTAATATGGTTAGCTCGGTTTTAATTTGCTTATTTCGTGATAGAAATATTAAATGTACACGAGAACGTCGATTGAAATTTAAATTGGTACTTTATCGTATTTGACTACTCTATGATCATAAAGCACGTACATTTTTCAGTTCACTATTAGTGATATCCACTTAAATCGTGATCATTTCCAACCGAATATTTCAATAGAATTGTATGATCACAAAGCGAAATCAATAAAATATAAAAGCATTGATTGGGGGGGGGGGGAGGTGATTCCATCTATAAATTTGTAATATATATGAAAACACAGTTATTAATATCTGTTTGAAAAAAAATCATATACTTATTTTAAACATAATATCTGTCTATTGTTATTACGAAAAAAAAAAATATTATTTTTTCACCATCCAACTGGAAATTATCGTGGAGCATTGTTTACGATCAAACGATAAAATAAAACAAACATACTACAATCAATTACCTACGTTTTTAAAATCAAAAGATTTTTCTTTCAACTACTATATTATATTGTTGTATTGTCGTCGACACAACACATTTACCGGTGCGAAAAACAGGTGAGAACCCCCTCCCCGTTTCAGTAATGTGTTTCACCCTATGCTGTGTATAATTCGCGTGACGGAAATCCGTCGTCAGATGGTTGCACTTAGTGTCATCTCGCCCTGGAGATCGTGATCGATCGACACGGTTTTCGATACATCCGCATGTCATTGCACACGTCGGCACATGTCAAGTTATTAACGGCTCAGGGCTGGTTTTAAGGGTTATTGGGGAGGGATGAGGGAGGGGGGAGGCAACGAATATTTTCCGATATTGAGATACCGGATAAAACGATTAAACCAAAAAAATATTATTTCTATGTAATGAGAAACATAATCTCAAACATAATTATACAATTTAATTATCTATTGATTGGACGTAAATTATTTTGTATTATATTTTAGAATTATTTTTGATTATTGTTTTAAAAGATGTTATGAACAACTATAATAGGCAATCACTAAATATCGATTGGCTTATTGTTTTTTTATTCAAAGCCAACGCGGCACATATGTTTGACAACCAAATCGTTATAAGTGTTGAATACCATTTCAAAATAAGTCCATTTTTTAACAAAAGTCAATCTTGACTGTTTGAGATTCCCTGAAAGTATGTAAACATAATATGTATTGTTGATTGTTGTGAAACTATATTGATTATGTTACATATTGTAATTTTATTCATGAGCGAGACAAATTGCCATTTTTAAGCATTATTAATTGTATAAGCTACACATTGAACATATAAATTGAACATAATTCGAACAATAATTCGAATTCTCGGTGAACCAATAATTGGAATAATTATTTACTGATTTATCGACAATGATATTATAATATTACATTTTATAACTTTATGTTTAGTATTAAAACGTTAAGATAGTGGTGTAAATGAACTAAATTTTAAATCTGCGTAAATGCGTACAACCATTCGATATATTATTATCGAATCGTCTAATATAAATTTAATGCAATTATTTGTCTAAATTTAATGACAATTAACAAACGAGACAGTGTAAGTAAAATAATTATGTCTCTATAATTTTTTTAGGTAATTTATATTTTAGTAACGCATTCAATGTGTTGAAGGTGGTGCTTCGTGAATTTTATGCGTAGGGGGCAGAGGGTGCGAAATTTCCAAATACAGCCCAAACAAAGAATGCTATTAAATATATAATATGCAATAATATAGGTAACTATTATGATTGACATTATATATTACATAATAATATGCGATTTGATTTTGGAAAAAATCAGTTGAACATACCTTATAACTAGTAGAAAAATAAATTACCTATAGCTGTATAAATATTGTGTAAAACAAACAGAAATGTAGGCTGACAGACGGTCTCTGCTCAAAGCCACTTTTCGTCGCATACAATATGATTCATCGTTGAAAACAAATTTGTAACAACCATTACAACCGTGACCTAATCGTTATCATATTATAATAATATAGAAACGCTCGACGCAGCTATTACTGTCCAATAGAGCGATTTCCCCGGTTTTTTTGTTTTTGTTTTTAAGTCGTGTCAGTCCTACAAAACGCTTAACGAGGTGATATAATAATGTTTTGTACAACATATTTAATTTAATTTATGTTTTTGTTTGTTTTTCCCTCGTATCTCCATTAAACACGTTAATAATAATAATTCACGTCCGAATGCGTGCACACACTTTTAGTTTGTTTTTTTTTTTAATTATTAATGCGTTACGCATGCCGGATGTGAATAATAGAGCACCGAGTGCCGACAGACCATTGCTCCTTTATGTCGTTGTGTTTTAAACATTATTATAATTTATAATATACATTTAAAACACCGAGTAATATACATTTTATATGTGTTTTTGACCGACTGTCGTCGACGTTGCAGTAGTCTTCAAATGGAGCTAATTTCTCCATTTTGTTCCCTTTCCATTTTTGTTTTTCGCCCGTATGTAGTTTGATGACCCATCGGTTTTCTATAAATTTTTGTCGTTTTTTTTTTCACGACAAAGTACTCTGCCATAGGAGGTGATCTTTTCATTCTGCACTTATCGGCATTACTGTGTATCTAATACGATATTAATGTCTTCATCAATTTAGCGTATTGTTCGCCGCTTGTCATAGATAATCTAAATAAAAAATTAAGCTTAAATAGAAAATCGTCTTTAAATAATTCTTATTTGATAGTGATGATATATTCAACAGAAGCTGCTGTCTTGTATAGTTGTTTTCATCCGGCAATCATTTGGCCTGTTTGTATTATGCATTTTTTTTTTCCAGTACAAGTTTACTACTATTAAATAATATATACGTAAATAGATCTGACCTGTATTTGACCACACGATGACATAAACGGACGTCACGATAAGTTTTTTCTGTACCGACTTCAAAGCTAATGAACATGACGCGAGTAATCAACATAAAGTTTTAAATGTTAATTTTAAACTATTAAAAACATATTTATAACGAGAAAATAAACGTAGGACGCATAAAGGACGCTTAGTGTAATACCGACTTATAGTTATAAAATATTATACATAATAATAATATGTTAGAGTCAAAATATAATTTAAATTTAAAGATATATATTTTACAATAATTTCCCAATAGTGTTGTTTATTAATAAAATAAAAAAAGTATGAGCGTCCAGATTTATAACTATATACCAATATGACTGTAGGTTTTGCAAGTTATGCAAGTTACCCTACGAACACAATTTATTCATATATTTTATTGTCGTGTTATACAGCGTGATTCATTTAATACAAAACACACATTATATCAAAAAGTATTGACTTTTTCAACAATTTTTGTTACATAGTTTCAAGTCGTTACAAAACGACATTTTTTTAAAAAGAAATAATATTTTTTTTTATATTTCTCATTATTATAATTTCTTATGTTTTTACATTTTTGAATGACAATATATAGTATTGATTTTATATGCTAGAGTAGAATATTTTTGCAATTATTTTGATACATATAGAAATCGAATTTTTGACGAGTAGCTTATGATTTATGAGTTATAAGATTTTAAAGCTTTTAATAAGCAAAGTAGTGTAAAAACATCTTGTGGGGTAATCGAATATCAATCCTATCCGTTCATTTATACTTTAAATATTTATAACTCATAGACTATAACACATCCAAAATTTGATTTTTATGTATCGAAATAATAGAAAAAATATTTTTCTCTGTAATATGATAAAATCAAAACTGTTGGTTGTCTTTTAAAAAATAAAAATATAAGGATAAAAAATATGAAAAAAAAATGTTGTACTTAAATGACTTGTTGTTTCTACTCGGTTATGTAGAAGAAAAAAAAAGTAGAAAAAAGTTAGTACTTTTCGATTAAATGAGTATTTTATATTAAATAAATCTTCTGGTAGTGTATACCTATTAAAATATCAAATTTTCCAATTGCATGGTAAGGAGATCTGCACAGTCGAATAATAATAACCGTATATCCTTTGTTCGGAGTTCTTTAAAATTTCATATTTTTTTTTATAATGAAGGCTGCTGTGCGTATGACGATTATATGCGTTCGTTTTTATGTTCGTCGAACCGACTTAAACGCGTGACTGGGCGACTTAAGATCGTTTCACACAAACGCGAGCTGCAGTTCTTTGCGAAGTCAAGTTTCCTCAAACGACTTTTCATACGTCCTTCCGTCCCCTTCCATCTCCCGTTCGACGACCTTTATGTGTAGGTACCACCGTTGTCGGAAAGATTTATATATGCCTGTCGAGCTTTTCTTATATTTAACGCAAAGGCTTAATGCGCTGAAACCATTAAAAAAGTGCAAGAGACAGAAAGCCATATAAAGGTCTGCCTTAAAGGAAACGCGGAAAAAATATCCAACAGTAGTGTATTGTGCACATTCAGAGATGAGTTTTTTTATTTTGATCTCGGTAAACACTAGCGCGCGATTTCCGGAGGAAAGTCTAGGAAATCAAACTGCGGCACAGCAGTTGAATGGAGATAGAATGACTGCCGCCACCGTGTGTGTGTGCACAATGTGGTTTTCGAAAAGCTCTTAAGAGATATGTTTTCTTACGGAGGCCTTGAGCCCTATTTTTTTTTTAGCTAAACAAACGAGAATAAATTAGCAACATCACAGCGTGTATGGTTTACACACACGTCAAATGCATACGACGTATTATATATAGTTTGTATACAGTGTACGCAATATACATAATAACACACACACACACACTTATATAATTTTTGTACTTGGGTGGTATACGACGAAATGTTGATTTCGATATTGTCAACTTTCAGTGGAAATGAAATCGGAAAAGCTCGGTGGAGCATTATGATACGCGCTGCATGAATGTTCCACTTTTTACGATGTACATTTTCATAATACGGTTTCAATTAGGTATTCTATTTTTGAAGTGTAGATTTTATTTAGGTATCCTATACATGCCTACAAATATAATATTATTATGAGTGCGTTGACGATGTTGTTTTTTTATAATATATAATTTAGCTATAAAATATAATATGTACACTAAAAGCGTATAATTTGTAATAATATCTTAAATGGCTCCATATTTTCAACAATTTTATCATTTGTACGACTGATACGCGGTATAGCGAGATTCTTTTTGATTTAAAACTCAATATTATATATATTATAATTTATTATTCGTCCAATCCCTTTAAAATATAATTTTATCGGTCGTATACGAACTATAACGAATCGATACATATACATTCGCTTTGAAATACAACGAATGAAAAAAATGTTTATGTGTTTTTATTATATCGTTGGTCACGCGTAAAAAATGTAATAAAAATAATAACAAATACAAATTGTCGGGTCGTTTGTGTGCATTACAAATTATTGCGAAATACGATTATGAACGTTTTACATCAATAATAAAGTAGCTAAGGGTCAAAACGGTTGCATATTTTGAAAAAGGTATGTACTATACACCTGTCGTTGATCTCGACTGTTTGTGATCGCTCATGAGTGTAAAAATGTATAACGTATGATTCAATTTGTTGTAAAAATGATTACTATTATTACTATATGTTATTATACAATTTATAAAATGCCTAAAGTTCAATTATTCAAATACAATATTGTAAAATAGTATAGAACATTTATATAATATATAATATATATATACAGAGTGACTTTGTAAGAATGCTCACTCCCATTTTTCTCTTTAATAGTGCATTTATTTAAAATTTAATTTTTAGA
The DNA here is from genome assembly GCA_014851325.1 of Pentalonia nigronervosa. Lineage (NCBI taxonomy): Eukaryota > Metazoa > Arthropoda > Insecta > Hemiptera > Aphididae > Pentalonia > Pentalonia nigronervosa. Next base: position 242,077 of record JACXSJ010000425.1, on the reverse strand, counting down.
ATTTTATGATAAACCAAATAAGATAACGCATATTTTCAAATTCTTATTTGTTTTTTGTACCACTTTAAGTCAGGTGATACAAATTTCTATTTTTCATACGAGACACTTCATTTTTTTAATGCAAATTATTGAGAAGATAATTTTGTTGAACAATTTGATGTATCTAAATCGAAAGTCTAATGAGTAGTTTTTGAGTTATTAAAATGTTTAAACAAAAGATAATAATAGTTCTTAAAAATGGTTTTACAAAAATATAAACTATATATAATATTTGATGCATTATTTATTATACTTGGACCATTTTTTACAAATTATTTCATATATAGATCAATAGAAATTACTAAAATGTCAAAATCATCTAATCCTCTATATCTACTTAACCATTTAATATAAATACTATATCCTTAGTACACAAAATTATATAATTTACAACTACTCGTTCTCATTTTAATTTAGATACATCTAAATTCTCATAAAAAATATCGGCTTAATAATTTAAAGTGAAAAAGGAAGGGGGTGTTCTTATTTAAAAAAAAAACAGAAATTTGTATTGTCACATGATCTTCCTTAAGTGGTACAACAAATTTCAATAATTACAAAATATGGTCTTCGAGTGTATTTAATAATTCCAAAAATCAGAATTAGAATTTATGCATAATTTAAGCATACAAATAGGACGAACATGCTTAAAAATTACCTTGTATAATACTACGATGAATGATAGTAAGGTCCTAGAAATATTGACGAGTTACAATATTTTCACCGAATAAACCCCTAAGAAATAGCCATAAATCAACAACAAAATATTATATTCTTCTATATTGAATTAAATAAGCTTAAGTCATTGACCATTATTGTTAATATGGTTTGATTTTTCGTCCAAAATATTTTGTAATTTTTCAATTTTGTTGTAAGTAATCGATTGTTATGAATAATTAAACGCTGGATAAAATGATAACAACTTACTAAACTGCAGATTGAAGAAACAAATACCTAGTATTGCATATTGTATTTTTTACAAAATACGTGTATACCATTTAATATTATATATTAAAATTGTATGCAAAAATTTAGGATTTATCGCGAAGAACAAAAGGAGTGAGAAATATTGATATAAAAAAAATATGTCGAAAATAATACTGTTTGAGTCGATATTTTAACAAGCACAAACGCGTGCATTTTTCGGCAGTTTTTGTACTGCTAATTTAAATTCCAAATTATGGCGTGTTACGCTTTAATTGTTATTTTGTATTGTTATAGTTTGTGTACTTTTCATCTTTTGGCGTTCCATTTAGGCAATCATTCTTTGCATGATAATAATATAATATAGTATGTAATATTGTATAATATCACTCGTAAACCTATCGTATAAATATTGTGTCGGTTGGTATAATATATACACATGAAATATTTACATATTATTATTATTATTATTATAATACGCACGAATGTTTAAGATTTATGAGTCGTCGAGCGTTATTCGAAAGTGCACGAGTGTAGTGTATGGAATTGTTTTGGGTGCACGTTATCCGCATAGCATTCACGCAAACATTAGCGCAAGTTCTAACGCATTACTGTAATTACGATAATATTATTTATTTATCGATAATACGTTTGTAAATATTATTACTAGCTGCCCCGCCCGATATTGCCTTGCCAAAGCATTGTTTTTTTTTATAAATATATTTTAAAAAAAATGTTCATGACATATATTTTATACTTATAGTTTCTGATTGTAATATAATATGTGACCAATGGCAACCGTTTTAATAAACAAAAAATATTAAATATTTTTTTGTGAGTAGAAAAATTATTCATCTGTAACTCACCATTTAACTACATTTTGGGGGTGGAAAATATAAGCAAATCTCAAGGAATCGATTGATACAATTTTTATTAAAAACGGTCCAGTAGTATAATTTGAGTCTATAATTACAAACATACATCCATTTTTACGTGTATAAACGAATATATAGCACTCAATTGGGTGTATTTTGATTTCAGTATACCTCAGTTCATGGGCAAATCGGTATCGACCTCGCTTTGTGAAATAATTTGACTAAGACGGAAAATTTGCTTGTTGTGGGTTGGATATACTGATACATTTTCAATTTTGGTTTACTCTCTAAACTTTCCTGATATCTCTAAGAACAATTTGAAATTTTCATCAAAATCAGTAGAATAGTTGTTGAGTATTTAATTGCTACAAACATACATTTAACTTTCATATTTGTTTCAAGATATAATTCGAGGCCACAAATGTGACGATTTTTCGCATGCTTTTTAACCTCATCTGCCCGAGTATCAAATGACAACCACTTATTTACAATCAAAATATTAATTTCTTCTAATTTATACTATGTTACCTACAGTTATAATCTGTAATCGATGGTAATCATTAATAAACAAAATAAAAAAAAAATTTCGATTTCCATCGTGAATCTCAAAAATCTTGTGTGAGCATCTTTTTATACTATGAATTTCGGAAAATCCTTTCATAGTGTACCCCTACATAATATACGTGGTGGTTCGTAAGTACTAAGGAAATGTCAAGTCTTTAGATCATATCATAGTTTAGGCTCTACTTTTATCAGTCAGACATTCATTTAGGATACGTTCGATTATATTTATAGATTATAATATGTAAATAGAACAGCTACCGTATATTATGTGATGTTTGTTAGTACGCGAAATATTTGTGGATGTTACTACAAAGTAAAATCATTAATATTATTTAATTTTTGATATGGCGAGTATGTTATTGTAAGTTTAAATACCCAATGCAAATTGGTTAGTTGTGTCAGAATTGTATATTAGACATATTTTTTATGATGATATAATTATGTGTGTGATATTGCTGTTCTAAACATTGGGTCGTTCATTAACCATATCAGTGGTTGGACATAAAACCCATATAAAAGCATCATTGTTCGTAGATTCTCTGAAATCTTAACAATGAAGCTTTTGATATGTTAGAAGTTGTATGCATAATTAATAAATATGGCTGAAATACTCTTTGCCGAACGCCACTCACTGTCGATCTCGATTGTTGAATTATAATATGTAAAATTGCTCACCAGAGACAAAAATGTAATTTGTGGTTGAACTTACAGGCAATTTCATAAAATGTGTGATGTGCATAATATCAAAATAAATTATAATTATTGTTGTAAGCATGTAATATATCCACTAAAATTTAATATTTTGTTTTATCTTTTATCCCACCGCAGAATTCATTTTCTTTAGAAAGTACAAATAGTAAACACAACATCATAATAATACCTATTAATTTTCCATATGATTAAAATCGTTCATCTGTTCAAGTATTATCCACCATATCATTCAATATTTCTAATTTTTGTCTCAACTATAATATTAAAATACAAAGTTTTCCTCGTACATTTTTTAACTATTGTTCTATGTACATACGGTGAATGAGTGAAGACATTTTACACAGATAGGGAACACAAATGTTATATCACACGAAAATTCTTGAAACTACAAACATATTTTAAATGTGTAACTAGGAGTGACCCCTCTCCCTTTCTTCCTCCCCATCACCAAGAGTCCGTATTCTTAAAAAATTGTAGATTGTTAAAAAAAAAAATATTTTGCTATCGACTATCATAGACACGTACAAGTATATAGAAAGAGTTATGAAGACATACATGTACCTGCTATCTATATTATGAAGAATTTATAAATAAACTAAAATTATATATTAATATAAAATATAGATAGGTATTATGGTATGATATTATTTTATCGTGTTTAAAACATTAATTGGAAAAATATCAGACAATAATAACAATAATAATAATGGGAACGACGTTGATATATTTTGTTGTGAGCGCGTCGTCTCGAAATCGGTAACGGGATCGAGTTATGGTCATTCGTTGAAATCCGGCAAATATATGTCGTAATGTTTCTAGAGGGAAAAAACGGAATAAGACACAACGTCGAGGGCGACTTTACCCATAACCCTTTTTGACTGTCTGAAGTACCACCACCACTTGACACCTGAATGTGATCAGTATAGATCCTTCACGAGTACCCCACACTGCACCGACAGACTATATATATATATTACGGAGAGCGAATTATTTTTCACGATATTATTCCAATGAACTCGGTCCCTTTGAAAGTGGGTGGTAAGTACTCATTTCGCCCAAAAACTATTTTCATCTTTTTGACCAAACATAAAAAAGTGGGTTCATCTTTTCGCTCTAAAAATAATTGCATTCGTTTTGCCCACGGTTTCACTTTCAACTTTTTGGGAAACACAAACTCAAAATTATTCCTTTTTCGTATTATGTTATAATATGTGTACGAATATACTGCGTTATCGAAAGTCGTCGTCCTTAAGCGGACAGTAAGTGAAATTATATATATATATATATATATAGGGTCCGGATTTTTATGCAAAAAATATTGCTAAATATGCACATATTTATGCACTTGAAAATTCAAAAATATGCAAAAAATATGTAAAAAAAAATTTTGACGAGTACATTGCTTAACTGAATAAATGCAAAATTAATAAAATAATAATAAAAAATGTAATATTAATTTTAGAACGAGTACCAACATGAATTTACAAAACGTGATTTTATATTTCAAATTCGAAATTTCTACGATTGTCACGTAGCATAGATTTGTTTTTTGAAAAACTTCTTTCTATGTCGCAAGACACGATAGGTGCATACTTAAAACAAGAAATGTCTTCAGGTGTCAACTCTTCAGTGCCTTCATTGTCATTGCTTATTTCTCCGCTTAATATTCCACAAATTTTTATAATTTTAGAATACCCTGGATTCTTCGATAATACTTGCATTAGTTTAAGTTTAGCAAATTCTATGCCTATTCCTCCTTCACTTAACCTAATTTCAACATTTTTAACCAACAAGATGGTTTCTCGTAGATTGGCGCCCAATTTTTCTATTTGTAAGATTGTTTCTGTAATGTATTGAAAATTGGCCTATATTACTGCAAGTTCATTTTTTATTGAATTGTCTTTAAATAAATCTTGAACTTTTTGAATAGATATTGCATCGTTTTCATTAAATGTATTGATAACTTCTTTGACCTTATCAAAGTTCTTACCATAGTAAAAAGCTGCATTAAGCCATGTACCCCAACGAGTAATATCGGGCTGTGGTGGTAAACTTAAATTTGGGCACATTTCTTTAAAAGAATTTATATGAGAAGGTGCTTTTAAAAATATTTTTTTTGTGTTAGAAATTAACATGTCAACTTTTGGGTACTTATCCCTTATAGCTTCCAATACCCTATGAAGGCTATGCATGTAATGTGAGTTAGTTTAGGATAAAACACTTTTAACACTTTTCCAGATTTTCCAGATGTATGGTGCAGCGTTTGTGACATAAAGTAATACTTTATTATGTAATACTTTTTCAGGCCACAGTATACTCATAGAGTCATTGAACAATTTTGAAATCATTTGAAAGTTAGCCTTTTCTAAGTTTTCAATTGTTGAAACTATTGGTTTTGTAGAATTTTCTGACGATAGGGAACCAATCGTTACACATGCGACGTAACGTCCTTCGACATTGGTAGTTTCGTCAATTGATACCCAGATGGAACTATCCCCTATTTCTTTTCGGATTTTACGTAATACGTCTTCATAACACAACGGAGCATAGTTTTTTCGTAGTGTCGATTCGTCAGGTAATTTTAATTTAATATATTTTTCGAAAAAAACATTTGAATTCTGGGTTTTGTAGTTTCCTAAATGGAATATCATTTGCCACCATTAAGGTAAAAATATCTTTACTAAACTCCTTTAGATTTTGATTATTTGTTCTAGTTTGATCAAGTGAATTTTTTATAAACTATTGGCTAACCTGGTCTTTGTTTGATTTCAACTTACTATTTTCAATGTGTTTTGAAGTTCCTAAATGTTGAGTAATCTGTGATTTTCTATCACACGATACTTTGGTTTCACAAAAAATACAAAATAATATAGCTCCATCTGTACGAAAGACACCTGGGTAATCTCTCACGTAACAATGAGCTTTCTTTACTTTTGGCATTTTCTTAGAGAAAAATAAAAATTTGACACTAAAGTAGACAAAATATTATTTTATACGAACACAAAAACTGCGGTGGATAAACTACACCAACAAATTACCGTCACTAACTAATTGAAATACACAAGCCGTGCATTGCGTATGCGTATACCTAAGGTGCAGATAAGTTATCTGAGATAAATATGCAGACTGTCGATAAAAATCGGCGACGGCAATTTCCCAATCAATGCTTAAAATAACTTTTATGCACACTCGCCTTGCTTTGCAAAAAAATCATCAACTATTAATAAAAAATGCAACTTTTATGCAATTATATAGAAATATGCAATTAATATGCATTTTCATTCAAATATGCAAAAAAAAAATTGATAGCTTAATCTACGTATTACGAAACGTCAAGATATTTAATCAGAATTATTATAAATTAAATGTAGAAGATGGAAACAAAAAAATATTGCTCTGCGGTTTCATTAGATGTTGCCCAGGAATTTGATCGGGTTTGGCACCTGGGCCTTCTTTATAAATTAAAAATAATTTTTCCCGCACCTTATTTTCCCTTTTTCCAATCATACCTCAATAACCGTTTCTTTGTGACAAAAGTAGGCTCTGAGGTATCTTCAATTGCCCCTATACTAGCCGGTGTCCCCCAAGGTGCTGTCTCATCTCCTTTCCTATTTAACTTATTCACAGCTGACCAACCAACTTCCCCGTATACTTCAGTAGCCGAATTCGCAGATAACAATATTATATACACTTCTCAAAATGATCGAGACATTGCCAATATACACTTACAAAACCACTTAAATAGCCTATCTTTCTGGTATACTAAATGGAAAGTAAAAATTAACAAAGAAAAATCATTACACATTACTTTCTCTCTAAGACAGAGTAAAATACCTTCTGTTAACCTAAACAATCAAACATTACCAACAGTCTCCAACATCCATTACCTAGGTCTAACCCTAGATAAGCATCTCACCTGGGCAGAATATATTAAAATCAAACGCAATACTCTTAAATTCAGAAGGAAATCACTACACTATTTGATAGGTAGTCACTCCAAACTTAACCTCAATTCCAAACGGCTTATTTATAAACAACTTCTCATGCCTATATGGACTTATGGCATACAGTTATGGGGTGCGGCTAAATTGTCAAATTTAAACATAATACAGAGATTCCAATCGATCACCTTGCGCATGATAACTAGGGCCCCCTTCTACGTATCCAACCACACACTCCACACAGACCTAAACATCAAAACTGTCTCAGAAATGTCATCAATTATACATAAGCGTTATCGGTTACGACTAGAGAACCACCCCAACCTGCTAATAGCAGCACTTAACTCACCGACAATACCTGGGAATCCCCAAAGAAGGCTTAAGAGAAGATGATGCCGTGACCTAAATTCTTAATCTCTAAAATTATAAAAAAAAAAATAAAAATAAAAATATAAAATAAAAAAATATATATATACATATATAAGTATATATATATACATATAACATAACAATAAACCAACATGAAGTGTAGTCGCTGGGTTACTTCTTTTATCAAGTAAATCATGTCATATGTATTATAGCTCATATTCTTATTGTAAAACTAGTTTACAGATTGTATATCTTCAATAAAATAAAAAAAAACAAAAATGTAGAAGAATATGCATTTGCATAAAAATCCGGGCCCTATATATATATAATTTACACATACAATATGTAAAAGTAGTTCCAATGTATTATCGATGCATAAATTACTATAGCTGTCCTATCCGGAGTTGCAAATATTTGTTCATTATATAAATATATTTGTAAGAAAATGTATATGCAATGTTTTCACTAGTTTTAATAGTAATATAATATGCAACAAATGGCAATTCTATAAGCTAACAAAAAAACATTCTTTATAAACTATTCTTTTATAAAAGTTGCATTTATATTATTAGTAAGTCGTTAGCTTTCGTGCCAAATAGTATATATACTTGCGTTTTTTCATTGCGTAATTTTTTTGTGGTCAACTGTAGTAATTTTATTAAAGAAGGTGACTATATTTTATAAGAAATAGAATACTTGGTAAGTAAAAAGGGCGGACTTCTGGTTCTTTATAGTTATTTTAAGTATAATTTTAAATCGGCAAATAAAAGAAGCAACTCTACCGGTTGGAGTACAATCAGACGTGTGATGCGAAATTTTACATAGACAAAAAAAAATGCTTTTCTTCACCAGTTGTAGGACATACCCACATTGAATAATTTGATAAATCGAATATTAATCGTCAGATAGTTATCACAGTTCGTCAACAAAATTTTAAAAAGATCTTTAGATATGGTATCAAAAAAAAAAATATATATATTAAAATAAATCGTTCACAACCATGGCTAGCCTTTAAGAAAAAAAAATCGTTTTACATTATTTACAATCGAAACGTTATACAATTGTTGCGTTTACCGTTATATAGAAGTAAAACGTTATACACACTTTGTGTTTATCATTATTCAGAATTTTGTTATAAAAATGTTATACAGCTTTTGCGGTTATCGTTAAAAATAATATTATATAATGCAAGCAATAGCCTTTATATGGAATGTAATAAATTCGCCGATGGATTACTATGACAAAAATCAATCGCGTGGATTAAATATTTCTACTAAAAACCAATAATATAATTTTCAAGTAAGAGGATTTTAAATTATTTCGTTTTGCGTTATTTTTCGTTTAATGATATTTTGTAAATTACGTTTTGTTCCGTTTAACGATAATATATTAAAAATGTTGTTATTGGCTATGTTATTGTTTTGTGATATTTAATTATTTTTGTTAACAGTTTTCTGTTTTAAATACGTTAACAAATTTCAATCATTTTCGTCACGGTTAACGGTGTAATCGTATCATTATTAAATCGTTTGCAAGCCCTGTTTAAAACTCTATCTGAGTAAATAATGTTATAATAATGGTTTTATTAAAGTGATAATATTTAGACAATTGCTTCCAAAACGTCAGACCTCGAAACACCGTGGACGAATAGAATGCAATTATTTTCAGGCGAAATGGGAAAACTATAATACTTCATCGTGATATATTTGGTCTAAAAGAGGAAAGTCGTTTTTGGACGAAAGGCGAGTTACACGTCCTCTCGAGTGGCTGCGGCGGCAACGGAGTCGACATCGCAACAATACGACGCAAACGTTTTCTATTACGTTTATTATTCTTTCTGTGCGAAATGAAAAAAAAAAAATGTGCTTGTTATTATTACTATTACCATTATTGTCTATTAAAGTCTCGTGCGCGGCGCATTCAAATCGATTGTCGGCGAAAAGCACTCCAATCACGCGGTCGCGAACAAACGTCGTCGTGGTTCGCGACCGCGATGAGCTCGCCTAGAATGTGTATGCACGGCGGGACGCGTTTTATCTTTATAATTCTGTTCGCCTCGCTCCTTTCGTCCTGCTCAATCGCGATAACTGCTGCAATGACTCGGTCCTTATGTGCGTGTGGGCGGCTAATGGAAATGCACTCTAATGAAATCGCCGACCGAAACTCCGGTTTAACGTTCGGCATACCGTAGAAAACTCTCCCGCAGATATTTTTCGCCCCTCCCCGCCGATCCATACGATATAACATACATATATCGTATTTTTTTTTTTTTTTTTATTAATACGTCGTTCAATATATGACATCACACCTGGCCAATCCATTGTTAAAAAATATACTTAAATCCGATGAGCACTTTTCGACATATACTCGTAGGTACACACAAAAAAAAAAAACACTTATATTTTATAACATACTGTCCCGCCCGGCGTTTTCCGAGCTAAAGATTAAGTTAAGATTATTCCCAAGTAAATTACATACAACCAAGCAACCTATGTAGGCAATCCGACTGTGTATGCGGACAATATGCGAGCAGTATATTAACAGGTAGACAATGCATCCGCGGTGCATTGATGACCCCGCGAGATGCATAAAATGGGTAGAACACGATTCCGTACGGTACTTATCAGTGAACAGAATCGTGTACATTTTAAGGCACAAGATTCCGTACTTTTTGCACCTAAGATTTTAATGCAATGTTGCCGGATGTCCGTAAGGTTACGTAAGTATTTGACTATTTGATTCAGTTATAGCGTTTTACGTACGTAACTATTATAGTAACATCATTATAAATGTTGTACTACAACAGCAATACAATCGTTATAGTATATTAGATAAGTTTTTGTTGTATCACAAAAGATGATATCTTATCTTAATTTTTAGTTATCCCCGTTGTACGTTATACATTTAACCTAGTCACCAGTCAACAAAAATTGTGCTACACTAGCATTGCGATAAGTGGACATTTAATCCATCAAACAGCAAATGAACATAATCACTGTAAAAATTCTATCCAAAGTCTCGAAAAACAAGTTTTGAAAAAAAACTGTAAACGCAAGGAAAGTGGTTCTATTTTTGTCATACCTATAAAAATAATTTAAACAAAATTCGTAAATAGCATAAATTCAGAAATTGAATATAGAGATATACGGTCAATCAGAAAAGCCGCGTACGATAAACGTCGACAAATATATACGGCTTTTTCAAAATATTTAATAGAATCAATTGAACGACTTAAAAGTATAGAAAATAATAATGTACTTAAATATAAAGGTGACCAATTTTTTTTTTACCCAATAACAAATTTTTTATATGTATTACTATAGAGCAAAATCTAAGATGTATGGTTGATTCATCAGTTTTTTTTTGCCGATGATTCTTTTAATTATGCGCTGACATATTATATTCAGTTCTGTACAAATTAATTGTTTACAAAATGGCTTTTATATACTTATGGTTTAAAATTTCTTGCCTGAAAAATTCAAACAAAAAATTAAAAATAGAATAAAATATTTGTTAAGTATTTGAACAAGTACCAATGTATCAAATTATAATTTTTAACTTTGACTTTTTCAAATTTTTAGAGAATTAAACGAATTGACAATAATAAATAATAAATGGCGACATTGCACAGAAAATCGTACGGAAACGTGTTCCGAAAAATGTAAAATGTACGGAATTGTGCTTTACCGTATAAAATAAGTGAAATCAGAATTATTACAAACATAAAAAAAATAAAACAATGAAAAATATCACGATGGTGGCCAGTGCCAAATATTTGTTTTTTATAAATTTATTTGTAAAAAAATATACAATCCATATGTCTACTAATTATAATAATAAAATATATAATCATCAGCAACCCTATAGATAAACAGAGAAAAAAATATATACAAGTGACGGAAGTTTTACCGTACAAAAAGAAAAACGTTCGGCGAATGTAATATATCGGTAAATTTTTTTTATCGGTATTATCGTCATTATTTTTGTTTGAACAGTTTATCACAAACTCGGTAATATTTTTATGTTGTTATTTTTAATTTTATTTATACGCATCGACTGCTACGGTTATTAGCGTCTCTGACATATGCAATTATTACATTAATATGTTGTATAGATATTATTTTAGAAATAATATGATACACGAAGATCTATTTGTTTGAATTACATACATGTGATAAATAAACTAAGTATATACCTACGTTATATCTTCTAGAACAGATTCAACCTCTTTGAGGAATTGAAGACGAGTCGACTCTGGGTCGTATGATAGTATAATTGGCGGCTGTAGTCGCACACGAAGCATTTGCGTTGTTATTTTCATTATAAATTTTATCAGTTAATAATTTGTGGATATCAATATTATACTGATATTGGAAATATAATAGCAAGCATAAAACATTATCCTAGTATTATTTCAGTTTATCTGTATAATACAATCATGTTACAAGTCTACCTATTTGCCGTGTATCAAATACTAACGTGTCATCGTGCACTCGAAAACGGTTGAAATGAGAGGTCACTCAATTTGATAAATGTTAAAAAGAATTGGTAAAATTTACGATGTGAATTTAAGGAGCTCTCATTTCTAGCTCTCAGAGTTCAATTTTAAGAGGTGTTATATTTTTCAAACTGCACAAATACGGATTATTAATTAATTTCTAATTGATGTCTGACTTATAGTACCTAGTTTATAGTATGATGTCTGAACACTATGACTATGACTGTATAAAGTATGGATTATGAAGCATAAAATATCAAGTAACATGTTAAATGTTGAAAAATTATTATTAGATCTTTGGGCAGGATAATTTATTTTCGAATGCTAAAATCGAAATCGAATATCATATAAAAATACAATTTAAATTAAAAACAATATAAAAACTTTCCATATTTAGAAAATAATGTCAACATAAAATATATTTATGCCGAACAAATTGACCCAATTAATCTGGGCGTGCTGATATGTGACTTTGGGATGCTTAGCATCCCTCTGTGTGCACCTATAAGTAAACGTCATTTCAAATCCCTCAGCAGAGAATATAACCCTGTAGACCGACATGTATTGTACGGTTCTTGACCGTTAGGTAATATTATAATTGCATTTTCGAATAAAGTCGAATTAAATGTAATCCGGAGTTGAGTGAAAGCCAAAAAAAAAAACACTGTTCATAAGAACCCTGAAATGCCATATTATTAAATTTTACCAAAATAATTACGTTAGTAAACTATTGTTTGACATAACCGAAATAAAAAAAAGTAGGTAGGTATACACACATAATAAATATGCTAAGGTGCACAAATAATAATATTATCATTGGATCGTTACACCTTTTACATCATTATTTATACATAGTTATAAAGTCTGTTAATTTTTTTCTGTTTTGTTTTGTGTTAAGCTAACACGGTTTATATTGTTCATAAATGAAACCATATACACATTTATTTTAGTAACAAACATTTTTTTTTTTTTTTTTACAGTATAAACGATAATATAATTTATTTCTGTAATAGTGATAATAGGTTTATTTATATTAGCACTATAATAATAAATACAATTAACGGATATACATAATATTATGTGTAATAATATAATGGTGGTTTTAAATGTTAATATTCAAATATAATATATGAAAATATTTTCAGTTGTAGTATAAAAGTTAAAATCAAATATCGTCATTAAATTTTTAAAAAAAGAAATACAACCTCGTTAAGCATATTTTGTTTATATAAAACGTTGAATATTTTTGTATTACATTATTTGTATTTTATATAGAACTAAATTTGATAAACGCTGACAAGTTACAATAACGTTTTTTTTTTTTTTTTTGTTAGAATAATTTATATTACTCGTATAAAACTATAAATTATTTTAATCGAATGGCCATTATTCGTGTACCTAATTTAATAAATAAACTATACGATATCTATGTACATTACGATTATAAAGGTTTTGTACCTATATCGATTCAAAATAATATCATATTATTATCATATTATCGTGTGTAACCATGTCCAAAGTTTAACGTAAGTATTTCGTTACTATTCGTATAATCGACTTAATATTCTAATGCGTTTTAGTTTTGTAAATGTATATTTCCATAATTTGTCATACCTGAAAGTTTTATTAATACGGTTATACGTACGTAATTTACTATTTTGTTTAGCTGTTAAGATCAAAAACTTAAACTTAGTTGTTGACATTGTCATTGTTATTGCTGCAGGAGGCTCAAGGTAAAAATGTAATTAACTTGTTATTTAACTGCATTAAACGAAGGAGCGAGCGTTCTAGTAAACATACTTAGACATTTGCATATTCCATGAGAACATGACGAAACGCTTAGGTATATCATTTGAAAATTATGCAAACAACATTTCATTATTGCACGAACTTAATGCATCAAATTTATTCCACTTGCAATTTGTGCTCGCCGTAATACTAATAAGATAATGATATTGTGACTGATACGAAAGAGTAAACCTCATGCCCGATCGTCGTCACACAAACACACGCTTTGTTTATAAATACTAAGACGTTTGATTTACCGATCGGAAACTGATCGTGGAGAATATGATCGAAGACTTGAGTGGCCGATATAATGTTAGGAGCTGAGTAGGAGAGGTAAACAATACGTGTACTTAGTTAAAAGTCCATTTAACTATTTAATTTTGGAAGAATATGATGACAACGTTTTCGTCAAAAACAGCGTAGAGCGTTATATAAATTCTCGTCTCGTCTATCCATCTGTTTCTTTCTCTCTTTTCCTCTCTCTCTCTCTCTCTCTCTCTCTCTCTCTCACTACTACTCTTCTATGGCCTAATTGGGAACGTGTGTAGGATTGCGGGTGGCCAGTGTCAAGCAACAGGTGATTATTGGTAGGTTCATGTGAAATGTGTTTCACTAAGTGTCCCTGTAATGCAAATTTAATGATCGGACGTCCTCGGCTCTGACAAAAAAAAAAAAAAAAAAAAAATGTGATCGTGAATAATTATTATAATGTCATTATACTTACTTATATATATAGATGTAAGGTTGAAAAGATTCAAAAGCTTTCAAGTGAACTTAACGTGAAATTTGAATAGTGTTAAGGCTATTGAAATGAAAAGTATTTGAAACTTTTCAATATCAAAAATAACACGTCAAGGAATATGTTAATTGATCAGCATCATACCCATTTTAATATTTTTGATATTAACTAAGAAAATAAAGAATTAAACTCTGTTTTAACAGTTACTTTTTATTTTTCTTAGTAATCATCATTAAAATATAATTTAGATAGACAGCATCTATTTGCATTATATAAATTACTTTAAAATAATTTGATGATACTGTTTGTGTGTGTAGAAGAAAATCACTGATATATATATATATAAAACAAATTAAAGGTATAACAGTGTCAAATGAAAAGTTTAAATTGTTTTATGAAAAGTTTCAACAGGTCAGTGAAAACATGGAATGTTACATCTCCGTAGTTATATGATCATACAGTTATGCGGTAATGTAATATATTATACAAACATAGGTTTATATTGACATCCAACAACCATTGTTTCTAAGTCATTATCAAATTCAATTTTCACCATCTGAAGTAGATAGATACCGACTTTTCTGAAAATATTGATCCACAGATATCGAGTATTGTTCGGAAATTGATTAAGTTAACCCGACTAAACGCAAATAACCGTCGTGAGCACTGTGTGATTTTGAAAGTTAAATTATGTTCCCGATAAACCTCATTCTCGTGAGCTTATATTTCGCCCTCGATATTATTATTTTGTTATTTTTATACGATAATTCATGCTTTGAATGACTGTAAAAAAAGTACACATACAAAAACCATAATACACGACGTATGAGAGCGTAATAAAATTAATGGACCGTGCATTTGGTGTAGCCATTCTTTTGATTCACTGACATAAAGTAAAAAAAAAATGTGTTTCAGTT
This sequence comes from Pentalonia nigronervosa, assembly GCA_014851325.1. Classification (NCBI taxonomy): domain Eukaryota; kingdom Metazoa; phylum Arthropoda; class Insecta; order Hemiptera; family Aphididae; genus Pentalonia; species Pentalonia nigronervosa. The sequence goes on along the minus strand of JACXSJ010000425.1, from coordinate 226,712 downwards.
ACATTATTTTTTGTCGGTGGGTAATGGCTATTGGCGGGTGTAGTATCGTCTAAGATGTATATCGATATAATTTATGAGATTAATAAATGTAGAATTTACATTGTTGTTAGTTCTGAATAACATGATTCAGAAAAAAAAATGCAATAATTGTATTTAAATATGTATTAATTAACGTGAATTAGGTAAAGCGGAGATTTGATTAAGATACAAAGTTTTAAAATCATAAATTAAGTTAGTTTTTAATAAAATGGTATAGCTTTAACGTTTCTCGAAAATGAATAATAACTAAATTAAATTGTTTCTCTATTAAATGCACAGTTTAATAGTTTTCTATGCATACTATGTTTAAATCATAATCAATTTATAAAATACAAGATAAATCAATCGTTTTTAAAGTTATATAATTTAATTACATTGAAATTATCTTAAATAAATACAAATTCATAGAATTCTTATTCAATTGTATGCGTATAAGGTTGTATTAGACTTGAAATATTTGAAATAAATATTATTATATTCAATTTTGAATAAATAAAAATCAATTTAGTGTATTTTAAAATAATATGTTCACTAACTATAAATTGCTTGGCTTGTCAACTCAAAGTAATATTGGTTGGATGTATGCATTTGTATTAAAAAAAATACATTGCTACATTTTCTTCTCATACTTATTGATTTAAAGATTCTATAGAAAATTCATACATTTCTCTAAATAAGATATTTTTTTTATGATTAGGATTAGTTACCACCCAACGGGTAGTTTTACTTTTTATATATCATAAACATAACTTAACCATAAATCAGTCTAGGGATTGGCTATCTGCCAGGCGCACAAACATCAATATCAATTAGATCGTCCTATATCTATTATATCTATTAGATATGAAATCATATACACTGCGGTGCTATATTTAAATTTAAGAAACAACTACTAATAAATAAGCAATATAATAGCAGTAACAATAATAAGTCTGCGGTGTGCCTCTTGAGGAGGGGAGGGGTGATTGTTTCAAATTTGAAAGGATCGATAATAAATCATGGGCTTGTGGGGTTTGACGATAATTTAGTTGGAAAATGATGTTTATACCATGCAAGTTCTTTAAGTGGTTATCTTGCGGTTAGGTAATAAGGTTTTCAATTTCTAATCAATAAGCCGTGCGTAGGTGGGTACAATACCATCACTTACCGATAAGGTAGCAAGAGAGAAAAAAAATCTCGAATCATTGTAAAACCGAGATAACCACCTAAATCCTTACCAGAGTCTAAACTGACATCGTTTCATTGCGAAATAAAACGACGCTAAATTCAGATACATTAAACTTTCAACCGCCAAATGAAATCGTTTTAGCCAGTGTGTAACTTTGCCAGTTTTCACTTAGCAAACAATACAATATTAGTACTATCGGGTACCGTACTATTGCCATTTTCATCATACCTCGATGGATGTAACGGAAACTATTTCCTTTGATGTAACATCGACTTACCCCTCGATATTATCTTTCTATCGAATTGATAATCTCAGACCACACCAAACGAATTATTCGTACCACTGTTTCAGAAGTCTTTACCGCTCACGCATAAGCTAAACATCAAATATTAATCATTTTCATCATCTCTTTAGGTTCATCAGTTTTAAATTTAATTGAACTTGCGGTATTTTATTATATATTGGACGTTTATTATTTGTTGACAATTATTTGCAATACATCAGTAGATATGAAAAATTTAGTAAAAAACGTTAATATATTATATTATGTTTAATGTTTCGGCTAATAATGTGCAAACGTATGCATCGTTATTTTTATTCGTCAAACATAAATCATTTAACAGATTTTTAATCGCATGGACATGATATAAGCTCTACTTGAAATGTCAACATTTTTATGCACAAAATATATTATACAAATTACACGTTTAATACTTAAAAAGGAAATGGGAAATTATTAACAGTCGTGATTTAAACAGATTTATGCAGTACATCTAAATAAATGCGGTTGACTGAAGATTTCATAATAAACATAATATATTTTCATCCCTGTTCGCAATTAGGTTTTATAAATGATTAAAATATTTCTGACCGTAATGGGTACATGGCCAATGTGTACGCCAACTGTCACCGCGGTCGATCATTTCCCGAAGACTCTCTTCAGAGGAAATTTGAATTGTTAAACAGCCGATTAGATTTGAGTTTATATTTTAATTTCCGAGAGGGACGTGTCCTTCTCCCACCACACCACACCGCACATTGGTCGGCCATTTCCTTTTTACATTTTCGGGTGTGATGCGTTCACCGGCGGCGGTGACATCGCACGACGTGTAGTACGTTATTATACGATGTTTATGTAAATTATGATTCGAATTTATACTCTCGGCCGACCGGTGATGTACACTATATTTATACGTATGTGGAGAAAAAAATAAACAGCGGAAAATCAGAGTCGGACGAGTGTCCGTGCAAAACCTCGCCCGAGGGTCGTAGTCGCCGCCGTGTGCGGAGACAGACACGCTACAGCAGAGACACGGCGGTGGCAAGACGACAACGACTACGACGACGCTAATAATAATAATATCTCTGGTCGGTTCGCTATTTATCATATCGTGCGCCGCCGTTGACAAATACCGTCTAAAGGATAATGAATGCGCGAAATCTGATGTGCATATTTCCACCGTCCGCCGCTCGTTTATGATAATAATAATAATAATAATAATACGCCTTATACCTGTAGCCAATGTTTTCGAGCTGACCGTAAATCACGTATACAACCGGCGGGTCCTACTGGTATGGTAGAGGGTGGTGGGGTGTGTACCAGACTCGCGTGGTAATAACGATAATAATAATAATAATAATAATGTAATATCAAATTGTCGACCAGTTTTAATTATGGCGAGGGACCTTCTCGGGAAGCTGCGCAGGATTTGCCCGCGACCGGCCAACCGGAGCACATTCCATCGAATAAATAATCATTTCGTGTATAATACGACCCCTCGAAACTATATACCCATACTACACATACAAAGACGACGACGACGACGACGACGATGGCTATAGGCGAGGCGACAACGACCGTTATTAATCGCCAAAACAACGCGCATTATAATATATTTATTATCGTTTTGGAACGTATTATGATATAATAAATAGACACTAGCCGGTAACCATACGCCAGCGACTCAGGGATGACGCGCGAAAATTCCGGAGCTACAAGTATTTCTCGACGGGCTCGGTCAGACGGGAAATGTGTTCACCGATAATTTATTCGTTTGTATACGGTTTCCTGACGGCGGTGGCGTGCAGAAACATTGTAAACATTGTGTTTTTTTCTTGCATTTAGGTAAATGCAAAGCAGGAGTGGAGATTTGAGATAAAAAAAAATTTAGGAGGGCGCATCCAAAAATTGGGTGATTTATCGGTGTATGTGTGTGTGCACACATAAACCACACGAACGTTAGTGATGTGCAAATTTCCGGGAATTTAGTTTCGGAAAATTTCCCAGAATATTCCCAAGATCGGGAATTTATGGGGTATATTATAGTTTTTTTTAAATGTTGATCATACGTATGTTTCGATGTTTGATTAATAACTAATAGATGCAAAACGACAAATATTAAATTTATACCCTGAAATATTACAGGGGAATAAAAAAATATAATAGAATAAATGAATCCTTTTGGATAGTTCTAAGAATATATTTAATTTGTGTCATATTATTTAAACATAATTCATGTTATACACTTAAATATCTGAAGTCGTCAGTGTAATGACGGGATTTTAAATAATATTACTTTATTATAAATTCTCAGTTCTGCGTTCTACTCGTAGTAGTAGAAATTACTTTTTATTTAAGGAATTTCCCCGAGAGGTAGATAAATATTTTGGGAATATTCCTAGTTGCACATCATTATGCACGTAATCGGAACGGATCAAAACATATACTTAGGTCTTAGGCGCACGTTCAAATCATACTATTATATTTGTCCTGATTTGCGACACGAACTTGATAACGAACTTTGTGCTGTCGGACTTTCGTAATAATTCAACGCTCGATAAAACGATTTACCCCGTCGCGCTAACGTTTTATTATTAAAACGTACTATTATGTATAGCATAAATACCTATATAATAATAGCCGGTACCGAAATCGTTGCCGTAACTCATTATATCCGCGTGTTTAAACATTCAAATGCTTGAGTGCAACACTCAAAAAATTAATTTTAAATATAAACCGACGGTAATAATAATAGGGATTATTGTGATAATTCAGTCGTATACACTCTCCGGCAAGCGCGGGATTTTAGCGTTGATCGTTGTTTTATTTTTCGCGGGACTAATTTCGAGCGGGTACAATACAGCCTCGCGATGTGTCCCGTAAAACCGTTTACCCGTTTACCACCCTTTACCAAGGTACATATTATAGGTATATAATTTACGCGCGTTTCGTCTCGAATCGCGTTTGCGTGAAAAACGCCACGTCTCGGTATACTGTTACGGTTTCACGCTGGTGGCGGTGCAAACGATTAAGCGAGAATAAAATACTATTATTACCGTTGTTGTAGTCTTCTCACATGCCACCTGGACCTGCGTAATAATAATGATATGCTCGCTCGGTTTTATAATTTCTCGTAAACCACTCGTTTAAATGCCGCACTTTGTTTCAGACGAAATAAATCGCATTATCCGGGTGTTCCCTGAATAATGTAATATCCATCACTTCTCCGTCGGCCATGTTCGGGGCCTCCCCCGTTGTTGTTTTTATCGTCGTGTCCCCTGTCGACAAATTGAATTGGTCCGTCCAAATAGCTGTCGGGCCGTTGAGACCGTCGATTTTTCTACTCGGGTTTAACGGCCCCGCCACCGCCACCACCGTCACTTCCACCACCATCGCCCCCGCCAATGCACCCATCGCCACCGCCGCCGCCGCCGCCGCCGCAAGGATATTTTCCACCTTGTTAACCGACGAAAGTCCGGCGACCTGGAAACTCGCCCGGACGGATGACGGAGGGGAAGATCGCGTTCGGAGCGAAATCCCGCGCTGCGCACGTCTCGTTAAGCTTACACGACAGATAGTTAAAACGTTTCAATTGGTACGAGTTGCACACTGTACTTATTTACATATCACTATTTTAGTATACACGCGGTCGCCGTTACCGGCTGAAACCGAACGGATTACACCGTTCTCCCTTTGCTGCAGAATATGCTGGTCAAATGTTATGTTTATATTTTGTTTATATATTTATTTACGGTGGGCCAGGAACACTGCGATATATTATTCACAAATTTTTTTTCGACCAAAGTAGCTGCACGTGCTCAATTTTAAAGATTTGTTGTTAAGTTATTACATTATGATTCAGCCATAATAAAAATAAATAGTATACAAGCAGAACTAATTAAAATAAAAACGCATTATAAGTTGATAAAATTCGTGTGGGTGCTCACTGTACATTGTCAAGACGCATCGTCCTATCAATCGGGCGGCTTCTAATGTAATTCGTGTTGTGAGTGGATGTGGTAAAAATAGCATATGACCTAGTGAGATGGGAAATGACTTTAGAATGCATTTGGGAGAATAAAGTGATAATACGTCCGTCAGTCAATTTTCCCAAAAATAATAAAAATTAGCTTCAATTCTGATATATACTAGTGGGACAAGATCGAGTTTGTATATATAACTGGCAGGTAGTTGTGCGAGTGGTAGTCAATATTCAGTATAAACGATGCACAATTTAAAATTAATTAAAAATTGCCTTTGAACATGTTTCATATGAGAAGAATCCATTGCTATAAAGAGGTCCAAGAGTATACTGAAACATACTCTAAAAGAGATCTGACATAAGAAAATGGTAAATAGCCTTCTTGTGATATCGTACAACTTGAATTCTTTAGACAAACGTATCACATAATCTATATAGTGTCTTCAAAGTTTTACAACATATTGCTTTAATGTGGGAGTGAAAGTTATTCAATCCAAGAGTAAACCTATAACACCTAAATCTTTTTTGCTGTTTACCAACTCAAGACTCGATCCTTTGATGACACACGTAGATTTGATGGTAGACCGACACCTAATGATAGACATCGAGTGAAATTTGTCCGGAAACTCGCGCGGCGGTGGGATGGTGAAGAAGATTGAATTCGGGGGGGGGGGGGACCCGTGTGCACGTATATTTAAGCTTACACACGACAGATAGTTAAAACGTTTTAATCGATACGAATTGCACTCTGTATACGGGAACTCATCCAGGGGAGCCTCCCCCCCATCAGGACATATGGATGTTACCATTGATTGTAAATACTTTAAATACTGTATTTATAATCAATATTTTATATTATTGTATTTGAGTTGTAACAAAATTGTTGACCTCCCTAAAAAAAAAAAATAAAAATAAAAATAAAAAAAAATATGATCTGAACCCGTGCCTGACTCTGTCGTACTTGTTTACATAAAACTATTTTAAGTTTAAATGCTTGTTCATCAATGTCGGCTGAGACCGAATGGATTAAGTTCTCCACCTGAAGATGCCATCCGCAAATGATATGAACACTCAAAAAGTCTCCGGCGGACGTCATGGCAATACGATAGGCGACTCGGTTAAGCCACTGTATCGACGATTCAAAACAACCGTGTCGTATACGATTGATATCAAACATAATATTACCATAGGTGTATTATAAATATAATACGACCCGACTGAGTGCGTATTGGATTTATGTGACTATCGACGCGCAAGCAGCAATTATTATAGTTTTCGTTATTGCGTTGAACAGCGTCGACAACAATAATAATAATGAGAAACAAAAACCAATAAATCCCGTGACCGTATTATGCACATTCAATTTATTTCACACGGTTTGCAAATGTATTCCAGTGATTTTCGATTTTTCAGTGTTCATTTAAATTAACATTTAATTTATAGATTAATCGTTCGCGTAGTTTGGAATAATTGGTTCGTAGTGCTTACGAGATTGGAAATAAAAAAAAATCTATAATATGTTTATTGTTTAGTATACAGTCTGCTTGAGTAATGACGTTGTCTGTGTGTGATTCAATTTCAATAAAACGTGAAAAAAAAATTGCAGTGCACGGATTGCAATAATGGCAGTAATCTTGTTAATTCAGATAACGGTCGTTTGCAAATCTCGATCGTCTGTCTAGTCGAGAGTTCCGTATTATATTATAAACATATAATAATACGGAAAAATATATAAAAGAGAAAAATTGACTTGTACGCGGATTAATGTCTCTGGCTGTGCACCGAATGAGAGGGGGAAAAAACAAACTTTATACGACGCAGCTATATATAATATAGCAGGAGAGTGGAAGAATAAAGAATTTCTATGTCACCGTTAAACTTTCTTGGGTATTATTCGCGAGAAAACCGCCGCTGCCACCGCATTGTTTGTAGACAGGACGTCGTAAACATTATAACGGATTCGCCTTGAAAGCATTCGAGAAAATTAGATTTTTAGCAGACTTTATGGTTGCGCGAGTGTGTGTTTTCGTATAAATCGCGTACACGCTAGGCTTATGCATTTATGCGACTCAAACCCTATCTGTATAATGTGTACGTATTGCAGGGATGTTCTCGCTGTTGCGTGTATATTATGTAGATTTTGATACGACGACGGAGGATAATAAATTGTACTATTAATTGGACTTATTAGAAACTATTTCCACCACGGTTCCGCTATACTTCGCGCACGTGTGCTCTATTTGATCTTTTTTAATTTTTATATTATACACAATATTATATTTATAAAATATTATCAACAACCGATTTAAAAATAAACGACAGAATGAATTTCGGTTAAAAACGAACACTAAATTACATTAAAAGGACAACAGAAAAATGGAATAATCCCAATATAGTTTTTTCGTACGAAGATATGAAGTTATATTAAATCGCCTTTGAATAGATCATACATACATGCCTATTTTATGCAAAAAGAGCAATCGAGAACATGTCAAACACGCGGCTTTCCAACTTCAATCAAACACGTTATCACAAAACGTACAGACACACCGGCAAAAATTCGATATACCCGAGCCCTTTGATGACGCATTAAGCGCACCCGACGAACACATCGTTAGAATTTTTTTATTATTTACGAAACATATTAAATTTTACATTTTAGTTTAGGTTATTAAAGTAGTAATACAAGCTAATAGTACTGTTATTGAGGCTTTAACTTTAAATAAAAAATATATATATTATTACGTATGACTTATATGCTTAGTTATTCCCAAAGTAAATATCTATGGTGAAATGTTTTTGATTTTTATTTGTTTTTATGACCGTGAACAATGTATTATATTATTTAAAAAAATAGGGCCAATGTCACATTTTTAATAATGTTTGAACATAAATACCAATTATAATGAAATACTTTAATACAACTAAACTATAGGAACAATGACTACTTTCATCATTATTCGTTATCGGGATAAGCGTGTAGTTTATATTGTATTTTACAATACAATTTAACGGTGTAAAGAATTGAGGATGATCAGGAGACTCACGAGAAAATATGTCATAATAATATACGCTTACATAAAATATTGGTAATGATAAGTCGTTATAAGTGAAACTTGTGATAAGGAAGATTTTGTTTTAGTGATGAAAAATAAATAATAAAAATTCTGCTTGTAAATTAAAAACAATTTAACTAGGATTATAATTGTTAATATTATTATTTATTAGTGTTATGAGATGTTAATTAACTAATTTGATATTTGAATTGACAAAATAATATATTTTAAATTAAATGTTATGTTAAATTTTATATTGCAAGTTAAATCAAGCTGAGATGCATTTTATTTTTAGAAAATAATATTTCATTATTTTAATACTTTTCTGAATTGTAAAATATAATATTTATATTTAAATATATATCTTTAAGGACACTAATGAGTAAATATAAATTTATTTACATACTATAATGTATATTTTTTTGTTTACCATCATAATAATTTTCTTGTGTAAACCTAAAAATGTTTAAAGTAATAATTATTATTTGTATTACATGTAGTTTTTTTTATATTAATTTATGGATTAAAAATATAAAAGTTTTGAAACGGTGCAGCTGTATAGGCAAAACTGGGATATTACAGTTTAAAAACAAAATATCGTATTTTATTATCATTAAAATATTATTATTTTTGCGATTCTTATTTTTGTATTTTATCTTAGTAATCAATGTAGAAATAGACCTACAAACTCATAAAATTTGGGAAATTTAAACCAACGATTATTTACTTATGATCTAGTTATTATTATTTTGTTATGCAGAGTTTAATAGTTATTTAATTAAAAAAATTATATTTATTATATTCAGGTTGAATGTTTAATAAAACAGTACAAATAATAATATAATATAGTAAAAAGTCTATATTATTCATAAAAAAAAAAAAAAAATAAACAATTCAAACAATTCGTATTTAATTAAAGCATTCAAATGAAATGTCCTGTACTTTGTAGTCCTAAACTTCACAAAGTCCACGTATATCGATATTGGTTTGAGTTCACGAGGCCCTAACGGCTACTGAATGTATTGGTTTCCTGGAGAGAGAGACGTGTTTATTTTGCCGAACCGAAGATTTATTGCATTCAAAAACTATCATGGGATTAGCTACCCAACTCCGACGGTTTGTTTATTTTTTTATCTTTCAGCTTTATGTAGAGAGACGACCGTCATAATAAACTGCTGTCCATTATTCAAGAACAACAAGTCCACGAGCTCCGTAGATAGAAATAATATTTTGACGCAGACATTATGCAAAAACGGTCAATGGATCGGGTGGGAAAAAAAATTCTTCGGGTTATTTTTCGACCCTCTTTATTACTATCGGAACCAGGTTTATTTTCCCCCCTTTACCACTCTTCCAATGATCTCCTGTAGCTGGCAGGCGTGATTTATAGGTCGCAAATCCAGGTGCAATAATACCCCTTCCGAGTTTTTATGGCATCTTCATTATTGTTTTTTCACCCCACCGTGAAATCTCCGGTGGCTTAAGTCTACGTTATTCGTCGACATCCTGTCAAACCATGAACGAAGACTGAATGTTTTACTGACAAAGAGTAAAAAATAAATAAAATAAAATAATAATGTAAAAGTACTTTATATTACACGCGTAAACATTTTTCCGATGCTCTTTAAAAAATCCATATCGGCTATAACAGAACACTATACCCAATTATTGGTCCAATAACCAAACTGTTTTTATTTTAAGGATTTTACCTTGGAAATTTGTAATATTTCTGATATACTTGACGTTGTGTATGACACGAAATAGGATAAAATAATATTGTACACATTGATCATTATAATCTCAAAAGTATTGACTTTTTTTAAAATTTTTTTTTACATGGTTTCAGTTGTTACAAAACAACATTTTTTTTAAAGAAATATTATTTTTTTATATTTTCTATCTTAATAATATTTAATTAGTTTTCTACTATTTTGAATAACAACATACAGTTTTAATTTCAAAATCCAAAGTATTTTTTCGATTATTTTGATACAGGAAAATCAAATTCTGGACAAATTATTTATAGGTTATAAGTATTTAAAATGCATAAATGAGCAAAGTGGAGTGATACGCGGTTACCCTTCAAAATGTTGGTCCACTACACCGTTGATCAAAACTTTAAACACTTATAACTCATAATAACTATTCGTCCAAAATATTATTTTAATGTCTCAAAATAATCGAAAAAATATTATGCTTAGGAATATAAAATAAAAATTATGTTTTCATTTAAAAAAGTAGAAAACTTAAAAAATTATGAGGATAAAAATACGAAGAAAATGAACAATTTTTCTAAAAAAATATTGTTTGGTAGCAACTCAAAATTGTGTTAAACAGATATTTTTTGAAAAAAGTCAATACTTTTCGATATAAAGGGCGTTTTACGTTAAATGAATCACGTGCACTGCAGTATACGTTGATTTATCGGTAGATGTTCGTCAGTTGAATAAACATAAAATAAATCCTATAATAATATTATTATTACAGTGAAACTTCGGTATCTCGAAGTCGTAAGGGACCAAAAAAAAATTCGACATATCGAAACTTTGAGTTTGCCAGGAAATTTAAAACATAAATAAAATTTGAAATGAAAATGTTTAATTATTGGGAAAAATGTGTATTTATAATATAGAATGTATTTATACATTGCATACATATTATGTATTAGTATTCGTCATTTGGGTAAGTATACACTATTTTCTATGAAAGTAGAAAATCTGTTATTTTTATTTAGTATTAGAAGTATTTTCAATAAAACTATCTAAAATATTAAGTGCAGAAAAAATGTTGTCAGAAACTCCTGACTGTTGTTGGACGTATCTTAGAAGTTCATGTATATAGTTTTCAGCTTGGGTACCACGTATGAAAGGTTTAACAACAGCAATTTCTGCCTCGTCGATTGCTTCATCAGCAAAATCTGTCTCTGGCTCCCTGAGAATATCAGATGTTTTAAAAAATTCTGCATAGGTTAATCTTTCTAATGTACTCAAAGTAGAATCAATATCCAAAAATTCTTGATATGAAATATTGATATCGGAGCGTTTTCTTTGATATTCAAGCCATTATTCGGGAATATCTTCAAATACTTCTTCTACTTCGTCTCCTTTTAAAAAAAATTTATAAATTATTAAATGTAATCGAGAAAAATTGTATGTACTATATGTACATATATGTATAGATGTGAATATATTTTTTATGTGTATGCTGTATGTTTATGTTTACCTTTATTAAATTCTGGTTTTCTGAATCCTGCTTTATGAAAACAGTTTGAAATCGTTATTTATATATTATTTTTGAAATAATTCCATTTCGCATTTTAAATTTATGTAACCAACCTGAACTACCGTGAAACTTAAGTCCAAGTTCTTGAGCAAACTCTTTTGCTTTTTCTTGAACCAGGGGCCCTGATACAGGAAGGTTATGATCTATTGCTCTATGTATCCATTTTAAAATTGCATCTTCAATCTGAGGAAAATTTGAAACTTTCAATTTCTTTCTTTGTGGTGAACACGAAGAATTTTCAATTTTATCTTTATTTTTCAAAATTGATGACAAAGTGTTAGCAGGAATATTGAAATCTGCCGCAATATCTTTTTTTCTTTTCACACCTTTTCAACTTCTTTTATAATTTTTAATTTGTCACCGACATTTAAACACTTCAGAGATCGTTTATTTGACATTGTAAAAAAAAACACACGTCTTAATAAAATATAATAAAACGTATATGTAATTAAAATCACGAACAAGTACAAACGACAGAATTACGACTAAATAAAATCAGAAAAAATAATGTCCGTATAACTTTATCACCGTTATCGGTCACTAGCTGAACCATATATAAATATCAACGTTATTACATACAACGTTGTGTGTATAAGCTCTGTCATTTATCTTATATTTAATAGTCTGGGCATTTTATACGTTATCTAATTTGTCATATATTCGAGTTAGTGAATCATAATAAGCGGTGGGTACCGGATAATGACTTCGACTTATAGAAATAGTCGACATAAGGAAATTCGATACACCGAAATAACTGAATACGTAAGTCCAATACTGAATGATCAGGACTGAAAAAAAAAATTCGACATATGGAAACTTCGAGATACCGAGGTTTCACTGTATTATTATTATTATTATTATTTCGGATTATGGTATTCGCGCGTTTTGGCAGCGATTTGTATCGATAAGGATTCCGTTCATATTATACATATTTTATTACTCATCGATGAAACGGGAATGTGTGTGAGATCTGCGAATAAATAACTGCACGGACGATCGTCGACTTATCATGTTGACAAACGATTTCCCGTGGTTATTGTTGGAATTTTTTACCCGAATCGTAGGTACAATCATGTCTAAAATAATTAACGGACATCACGCTGCAGTCTGCTCGACGACACGTTTCGTCCTGTTCGTATCTAATGATGCAATTTTTCGGGCTTCTAATTTGTCCGATGGCTTCAAATTACTTTGATGAACAAGCCCGACTTTGGAGATTTAATCAATATTTCTGGGGTTACACCCGGCAGGGTTCGCCCTAATGTGCAGTCGTACACAAAATGTGCAGTTCATACAAAATACCAAAAAACTAGGGGAAGGGGAGTTGAGGTTTTTGATCTCCCCAACAATAAATCCCGATTGCGCCACTGCAAAATATTATGATTCCAATTCGGAATGTTTTATGCTTGAACCTATAAGGACGCCGAATTCCATGCATATAGTGGTCCGGGATTTTCATAATGTAATATGCTTCGCTTCGGACGATATAATATTATACATAAGTAATGTCGTTTTTACTTGTAAAGCATAGGGGATTTATTGGTTTCTTATTATCATAGTCTGAATGGTGAGTTATTACTAAAAATATTTTTTTTTTAAGACCAAACAATTGTCCTTGATCGAATAGTTATGCGTTTCTAAAAATATATACGACTTCTAAATTGAGAGTAATCAAAAAAAAAAAAAAAAAATACAATATTTTGACCAACCGCTCAATGTTCTTTAATTCAGCTAAGTCTGTATAATATTATATTAAGCGTACGTTATGCGCCTTTGTCCCAGCAGTCAAATGTGCGAACGTCACGTCAATATTGTGGTTATTATTAATATATTATTTATTGTTATTCGCAGAGAATCGACGAACTATATTTTATATAAATAGTACAAATTGTTCGAAATTGAAATGTGTTCAACTTAAGTCCCTGCAAACGTATCATTTTTAAGTAGTTGTGTTTAAGTAATTCTCTCGTCCACTGGTCGTCTTCAGTAAATGATCGTTCTTGTAATATTATGCTAATCCGCATCAGACTAATTATGCACGCGCATGCACATGTCATTTAATCGTTAGATCAAAATATTCAAAACCAATTTATGGACGTCAATTGACATAAATGTAAGTAAGTTCAAAGGTTCGATTTATAAAATGTCATGTTTGAATGCATGAACAAGATTACTTTGCATTGGTCGGAACTATTTTTCAATTTTAGCGAATCATGACTGGAATAAACGTTTTAAATGTTATCAATTTTTTTTTTAATTTTAGATTCTGAGCGAAGCGATGAACGCATTGATTTTCCAATGATGTGTGTGTGTTTTTTTTCTATTAAATAGATATATTGAATATTTGCTTCGACCGATGCAAAGTAAACTTCTTTACCAAATCAAAAATCTTTACATTTTTTTAAATCGAACCACAAGAAGTACTTTTATTTTTCATACAGGTCATTTTGAAAAAATCAATAGGTTCCGCAGTAGCCTTAATCGTATTAAAAATATACGCCTAAATGGGGGTACATAACTTGTCATCGAGTCAGTCGTCTAAAAATACTTATTCCTAATTGACTTATCTAAACGGGCTTGTAAAAATTTAACTGAATCTACCAACACAATATCATAACTACCATTAATTCATTTAATACGATATACTTTTGGTCGTGTGGTTACATTTTGTTTGAACTGTTCAATAATTAGATAATAGTGATAATTCTAATAATATAATTGTATTTAATATATTAATTATTTTTATTTATTAGATATTAAAACTGAAATATTATTTCGAAATAAACCCATCTTAACGTTGAAATTTTAAATATAATCTATGGTATTTTATTTTTAATCACCACAAAACTGTACACTTAACTCCAATAATAATGGACAATATAATATACAATTTTCTGCGTTGACTTTATAATTGTATATACTCTACACGCAAAACAATTATATGTGATATATTTTTATTAAAAACTGTTTTTATCACCAATACTTTGACAAGACATCCAAAAATCATAATTCTACAAGACTTAGGTCTTGGTCTTACTTGATAAGTACTTGAAAAAAAAACAAATGTCGAATGTCAAGTTCTAATACACAAATAATATATTGTTAGCACCACTATTAAATAAAATAATTATATGTTTCCTACATATTTTAAAAAATATAAAATAAAATCATGGTTTACAATATCATATATATAACATAAGATTTTCATTAAAAACAGTTACAGAGGAGATATGATATTATTAATTGAATCTATAGACAAGTACAACAAATTATAAACATATCTTAAAATCTATAAACTTAATTTAGAACGTTCTTCATCAGTGACACTGAAGTCTATAAACTATATTGAGGATCATACAATATTTACAATAAGATGTATTTATCTTAAACTCGTACTTTTTGAGAATCATGCTTTTTATTATAAATTAAACGAAAATAAAAAAAAGTTTTGATTATTGTATTTTTTGGTATGCGTAATCAATACACATAATTATACTACACGTATAAGTTAGAATTCACAGCTTTTCGTTTAAATAAGTAAATTATTCCTAAATTATGGTGAGTATCGATTAGTGCCAATAAAATATTTAATACGTATATTTTGTATGACACAATTTACATTTTTTACTAACGAAATCGTATGCTTATCTAACGAGTGATTATATCGGAACAAGACAATAATATTTCTGTTATTCGTCATATTAATAACTGCACGGACTGCTTAAATGATACCTATTATATAAATTATTATATTATCCAATTCCCTTGTTAAAAACAAATTACAATTATTCTGAATTTATTACGAAAATTTTATCAGTTATGATGATAACATTATCGATGGGTGATCACATTTTATATTATTATTTTTATTATTTTTGTACAATGATATTCGATCAAAAATATATAACTATTGAAAGTCAATGGATGTTACTGAGTGGATGGGAATTTAATATCGATTATCACTTGTGATGATTTCCTGATTTCGCGAAACATTCGATAAAAATGATATTGAAAAGAAATCGTATTATGAAAGAATAAAATTAAGAGGCCATATTAAAAAAGATAACGAAGTCTTAAGTTCCTCAATGATAGCGAGTTTATATTTTTTTCTTTAGAAAAAGTGTTATGATTATTATCGACGTCTAATGACCATTGACATTATATGATACTTTATGTTGTACGATAGTTTCATTCCCATAATTTCCTCTTCTTTTTTTACGACAGAAATATACTTTGCGATTATTACGACTATGAATTTTGATATTCTAATGTATTATCCAGAAAAGTTTAAGGTTATTGATTTTATTTGGTGTAAAAAACATTTTGATTTGGCATCGGATTTCGGTAAAAATAAAAAACACTATTGAAATATAATATTATAAATATGATATCTTTATTTTTTATTTTTTTGCAATTATAATTATATTTTAAATAATTTAATAATTCATCATTTATATAGAATATTGATATATATTTTTTTTTGTTTCAAAGAATTAATTTTTTCAAAGCATAGTTAATATTAAATATAGTCTGAATCAATTCACTAGTTTAAATTATAAAATAATGTTTTACGCAATAAAAAGTTTTTCACAATTAAAGAGAAAAAACTGTTTGTTTTCTCTGGTTTATTATACATTGACATTATATCATATTTTATATTTAGAGACATTATTAAATTAACGATTTTATACAACTGACGTAAATAATTAAATTTATATCAGGGGTGACCAAACTTTTTTTGGTCATGATCTACTAAAAATATACTTCACTTTTGATGATCGGCTTTTATAGAAAAAATTTTTTATTATCGAATAACTATAATTATTAAGAAACATACTTGCATAAAGTTTATATAAACATACAATAAGTATTTTAAACTAATTACTAATTACAAAAAATAATATAATAATAAATAATAATTTCTAAAATCTAATTCCTCAAGTCTAATTAACATATTACTTTGTTGAAGTGTGGCATCGCATGTCGTTGACCGATTGGTCGTAATCTGGCGAATAGTTGCTAACTGCTAATCGAAGACACTGCTTCATATGGTCATCAGAGAGTATAGCTCGGTATTCTGTTTTTATCATTTTCACGCGAGAAAGTGCTATTTCGCACAAATATGTAGATCCAAAATAAGTAAGTAACTGCAAAGCTACATTCCCCAAATACGGATATTTTTTTTTCACTCAGTAAATTCCAAAAATTTGTTTCAGAATCTCGAGCTTTGAGGAATATATCTGATTTAATCTTAATAATTTCAAATTTAAATTTTGTAGAATCCATGTCAAACAACTTGCTTATTTGTGTAAAAATATATTCAATATTGTTTGTTTCGGAGAAAGGAAAAGACATAAATGTAATAATCGACTCTAATTTTTGAATATCTTTAAATCGCCTTTCAAGTTTATTGTACACTTTTTCAACCTCAAAGCAATATATTTCCTCTGACACTGTACATTTTTGCTTTTCAAAAAAATCATTTAAGTTTGGAAAATTATTCAAAATAGATTCTTTTAATTATGACTTGAGTAATATCAATTTTGATTTAAAACCATTTATAGACCTCAATAACTCAATTATTATCCCATCTTTTCCTTGAAGTTCAACATTTAAAATGTTTAAATAAGCCGTTATATCTGTTAAAAAGTCAAGTTTTTAAGCCATGTATTGTTTGTTAAACAATTATAATTATCGCCTCTGACTTTTAAAAACTTTATTATAACTTAAATACATTATTATAAATTTAATACAACAGACGCCGAATGAACACAATGAAATGAACATGCATGAACAACAAACATTTGACATACGAAACCAGAATAAAAGATAAAAATTATACACAAACTTATCGAAAATTTGTCCACTACAATCTCGATTAATTTTCGTGCGCGTGTTCCTAAAAATAAATTCTAACTATCGACTTTGAAATTTCCGCGATCGATCGTTTGGCTGTCCTTTGAATATAGTGAGTAATATTATGGATATTATGTAAATAATAACATTTTTTTTGTTTATTTTTAAATTTAATTTTAATGAATTATTTAATATTAAAGGTATACGTATTATTGCATTCAGTATGAAATCATTAAATTGGATAGTAAATGACGTTTTTAACATTGTTATCGAATATAAAGTATGTACATAATTAAAACCTAAATACATTGACATTAGTTATTGCTATATTTTGGTGATATATTTTTTTTTTATAATCTCGATAGTCGTAAAAATATAATTTAAGTTATTAATAATGTAATATATAAAATAGACATGATAATATGACAAATAGATTAATTTTATTTAAAAAAATCAAAATCCAATAATGAAATAAATCGTAAAACTGTTGATAAAATTATAATAAATAACAAACCATTATAAATCACCATTAAGTACAGTCAAGTAATACAATTCATATGCAATAATCATTATAAAATATTTGTTACTAAATAATATTGTTCTACATAATATTTTGAATTATGATGCTTAAAGTGGTTTTACAAAGATTTAATAGTATCTGTGCATTTAATTTAAATAAACTAATATTAAATTTGAATTTTTTGTACTTACATAAAATAACAATGAATGGATTAAAATGTGTTGTGAATAGTTATAGTACCTTTTTTTGTTTACTTGCGTAGTCACGTTACAAAAAGGAAGTTTTTTTTTAGTTTGTACGGAACAGTGAATGTTTATCGTGTTACAACATTTATATATTCCTACTGATACGTGATTTTTTTTTTTTACTTGGTATTATCAAAAAAAAAAAAAAAATCTGTTTTGATAAAACTGACAATTTAAATTGTGACATTTCTCATTTAATATTTTATTGTACTTTTTTAATAGGACAAATTCAATCACATTACATAAATACACGGTTTTTAATCAATAAATAACCTGAAAAATATTAAGTTTACAAAACAATTTATAATATCATACATTAGAATTTTGTATAAACAATAATAATTGACTTAAAAATACTTATATTTATATGTTATGGCATTGTGTTTAACGAATTCGTCGTATCTATACAAATTGGTGCATAATATTCTGATAATTATGATGAATTAAGATTTAATTTGTTTTTTGATTTTTATTATTATTATTATTATTATTATTATTGTGCTGATAATACTAACACGAATACACGACATGACTATCTACAATACAACTTTTATGGACGTATTAATATAATATTCAAATTAGTCTAAATTAAATGACAATTAAAAACTGAAAATAAGTACTGTGAAGTTGTAATATTAAATTCTATAAGAAAAAAAAATATAAGCTACATCGATATCATATTTAATTGGTTGTTTATTTATAACAAAATATATGCGGAGTAAATGAAATATATTTATAAAGATTAAATTCGCAGATTGCATTTCGCACTGTTGAATGTTGGTAGAATTTGAAATTATTTTGAATATTTCTAAGGTCAAGTATCGGAGCTATACAATAGTTTAATCAATAACAAATAAATGTACAATAAATTGTATCCTTAAGTACTTATCACTAAAAATATGAAACAATATGAAATTATAAATTTGCTGTACGGAAAACTATT
Organism: Pentalonia nigronervosa; assembly: GCA_014851325.1. NCBI lineage: Eukaryota > Metazoa > Arthropoda > Insecta > Hemiptera > Aphididae > Pentalonia > Pentalonia nigronervosa. The sequence continues at coordinate 207,341 of JACXSJ010000425.1, read as the reverse complement.
TTAATACTAAAGCGAAGACAAAAAAAATTGAAAAAAAAACATATACCGACTAAATTTTAGCTTATGTACACTAGTAAGTCAATTCTTACATGTCATACTTATAATTTTGTTAAAATAAAAATAAAATCGAGGTACTACGTGTGTGGATAACATTTGACAAATCATTATACATGTTGCTATAATCACTATTGAAACCAAGTTTTTTTCATAACTTTACTCTCACACAAGAAACACGCAAATAACAAGACTACAGTTTAACATAAAAAAAGATCAGTCCAATACTTTAGTTTTTAAACTTTTTCAAATACCATGTTAGATACATATGATCGTTGTATGTAATAGGATTATGTGATCGTATACAATTCAAGGATTTGCATTTAATGTTTAATGACGTGTAGTTTTTAGCGCACCGGTGTAGATACTAATAAATAAAGATCAGAACGTAGTAATTTTATATCCTCCGAAGATTTAACAGAAATAAAAAGTTTTAAATCATCAGAAAAGTACTTTTAAAAGTTTTTACCGGAATATCGTTTATGAACAAAAAGAAAAGAATTGCAGACAAGCAAAATCTTTGATGAACTCTTGAGGGAATAACACGGATACAATATTTTATTTCCTTTCTTAAATCATGTGATATTTAACTGTTTCAATATGAAACTGCCTACCTACTGTTATAATGTACTATTTTAACTTGGTTCAAACCTGCATAAAGCAACTTAACCTTTGCACTACAGCTTTTTGGTAGAAATATATCAAATTACGCATTGTAGATTCCTGTCGATCGTTATCCGGCGATTAAATGTTTGGATACTATATGTTAGTCACAATTGTAAAATTAACAATTTACAATAATACTGTAATATTATTAACAGATAATTGTATACAGTATTTGTACTCGATATGCATCACATATTCACAGTTGATCTAATTTCGGCGCAATGCATTTGCTGTGGATTATTTTTTAAATAACATTTTTAAAATGTTCAAGTATTAACTGTTAAACATTCTATCACAATTATGTCATAGTTTATGTTCCGAGCAAACGGTTTTAAGACTAGCGAACGCAAATTTAAATTATTACACAATAAGTTGCATTGCCAATAGGTGTTTCCTAGTAAGTTCGTTAAAGAACCATCTTAGTAGTTGAAGTCACATTAAGTTATATTGAATTGTGTAATCTGATCAATTTCATAACTGAAAATTTGTATTGCAATATTTAGATTTTTGTACTTGAATGTAAATAAACTAGTCGGATTATTCATGTTGTAATGCTAAAAGCATTATAATAGTAAAACATAAAGTCTTAATAATAGTCGATTTTTTAAAAATGTTATCATTTATAAGTAGGTTATCATTATTAATATTATAAAATTAACACAGTATTACTAAACCCAGATATTAGTAAAGTATCTAATATCTATGTAAACGGTTATGTAGCGAACTACTTTTTTGTAAAATAATTAGAAATATAAATAATTACAATTTAAATTATTTTTATATTTTTATTAATATTTAAAATAAAATCAAACATTTAAAAGTTTAAAATATATTTAAATATAATATTATATTATATTAAAACATTTTAAATGAGGTTTATGATTTACCACGAGGATCATTACAGATTTTTTACACCCACCCTGTTAGACACCAGAACTAGGTAATTCCAGAACTTATTTCATAACTTTAACTATGTACCATGAGAGTCATTATGAGTATAACAGAGGGAAAGTATTATTAACAAAAAAAGCAACACTATACAGCATTATAAACAAAGTTTGAGTCACAAGGAACCTCAAGGAATACGATTAAATATTTATAAAAATAGATCTGGTAGCCGACGTGATAGTATAAGTTTAATACCATTATTTAATTAAAAAAAAAAATAATTATTAATTAAAATTAAAAAAGTTGGAATATTTACCGTAAAATATTCAAATTAAATCTCGTTTAGAAAATGGACAAAAAAGTCTTTAGGATTAATATGTGACTGTTGTCAAGTTTCCATTATGTGACGGACAACATCTTCTCATCATTATAGTTCCTTGCATTTTCCGTAGATTTTTGGCTATAAAATGGACCTCAAACGTTGCAGGCATTGGTTTAACACATCAGAATTTCGAATATAAACTATAATTCTGTCCAATAAATTTGTGGTATGAATTTGTTTCAATCGGTAACCGGCTTCGAAGAAATTGTAATTCTAGCTGTTCAGATTCAATGATTATGTACAATTCAAGAGTTAATACATATTTTATTGACTACCTTCTGATTATCTTAAGTATAACGTACAGCCGTTTATCGATCGGACAGATATTTATAAAAATTATATAACAATAATATAGTGTGTGACTATCCACTATTATGTATAGTTCAGAAACTCCAAACGATCTACAAAGTTAATAAAATAGACAATACTCGAAATGAAGCCAATCAAGACCAATGAAACCAATAGTAAACCATTGCTGAAATTATATATATATATATGACTAAAATAATAAAATAATACCTAAAATGTTTTGAGTTAGTAAAGATTTTACGGATACTGTTCGAATTTTAAACAAAATATTTAATATATGATAAGATTTTATGGTGATTTTTGAATATCGATTTCCTTACAGTCTTGCATAGGCATAGTGCAAAAACAGTGAAAAAAAAATCGGCAAGTGGGTACCTCTCTGCTGTACAATATATGTCAACTGGATCACTTTCAGAAACCCGAAAATGTATTATGTTTATAAATAGCTCAAAAAAAAGTCGAATTCTTTTAAACATTTTATGGTGTATAAAAAATTTTTAAAAAATTTTTATATTAACATTCGGTGAAAATTTAATGTATTTACGGTCATTATTTTTTTTATTACATAAAAATAAAAATAAATGTTGTCAAAAATTTTCTTTGCGAAAAATTTCTCGTTTTTTCTTATTTTTTTTTTTTTTTGTTTTTCCCGGCGCGATTGAAAAATATTGGATTTTTTTTACTTTTAACCCCCCTCCAAAAAAAAAAAAAAATATTACCAATTAGATTCACTTTTCTATCAGAAAAAATACTGATAAAGAAAATCAGAGCACTTTTACTGCACTAAAACGTGATGGCAGACACAAAAAATAAAAAAAACAAACACACAACATTGTAAAATTAATACATTCATCGTTTCGTTTAGAATCTAAAATAAATAATGCGTCTACAAGGTAACGATGTTTTGAACGGTTATAGGTCACTTTATACTGTCAAATATTAAAATGGTGAAATAATTGATATATAAAATAAATATGAATATAAATAGATGATAGTAAATTTAAAAAATCTTTGATTATGTTGATTTATTTATATACTAATAATTATAACCTTTTTAATACAAAATTAATAGAATAATGTTTTTATTCTCATCGAACTTTACAATATTACATAAATTTACATCATCTACATGTATAATTTAGGTATATATTAGTACAAAGTGTTCGCGTTTTAAACAATGGACAAAGTGACCATTTACCAATTTAAATGGTTAATTTTTCGAGAAAATTACTATAACAGAATAGCCAAAGAAACCTGTTGAAATCGAAACTATAAACAATCATTATCGAGATTAAATTAATAATAATTGTTACACGCCTTTTATAATTAGTATCTAAAATGTCAGTTTTAATGATTATTGTTTAACGTGATCGTGAACGCTATTTATAGGTACTACACCGGGGTGTACACAATAATTACTATTAAGGGGAAGAAGGGTTATACTAAAAATATATACATTCCTATTACATCCCCTGTACAGTGTATGTAGTGGTGGCGTGAACTTTTTTTTTTTATGAAGAGACTATTTCAAATTTGTAATTTCCACCAGTTTTTCTCGAGTTAATGTGGACGGCTAACACCCACATAACCCCTCACTCCTACCATCAAACACAATTCATAAAAGTACATAAATTATAAACGAGTCTATTATTAAGATACCCACCCACACTTTTACATGAAGCGAACGCTTCATAAAAAAGCTATTCACGTCGCCACTGCGTGTGTACGAGCTACAACTGGTATCCTCCCCCTCCCTCCCTAAAGAAAAAAAAAACATTGAAAAAACAAAATTACAATCGTGCCATTATATTTGGACATTTTGCGGTATACTTTCGACACACACACGCACACACATCCATGTATAATATATTTTGCACCTCCACTCACGACACGCTATAGTTATAATCAAATATTTAAGCCGATAAAAAGCTACCGATGTATTATTCAGAAGCCGTCTGCTAAAGAGAAATAAAACATACGATCACGTACACCGTTGGCGATTTATATAAAGTGTGCCCTCATATCTCTTTATACACCAATAACGTTTTCTTTGGTACCACCTCGCACGTCCAGGTCCGAAGATTTCGATTCACCTAGCTGAATGTAGCCTAACTGGGAAGTGTTTCGAAGAGGTAATATCGATGAATGGAAAAAAAATAATTAGATTTTGACTAAGAGGTACGACGACTGTGTTGTAGTTTACAGAGTGAGGTTAAGAAAATGTCGTTCGTATTCTAGACGAGTTTTAATGGAAAGTGACGAAACGTACTCGGTGCAAAACGCTGCGAAATAATTCGATATTTGGTCCCATTCAATATCTTTTTGAAACAATGAGGCAAATTGAAAATCAAAAGTATGGAATTTATAGTAGTCTACCCGAGAGACATATATAGGTGGCGGGCAAGAGGTTTGGGCACCGGGAGGACAAATTTTAAGGTCGGTAAATTTGGAGACTGATAAAAAAGTAATAATTATACAAATAATAAAATTATTATTGTGTTTATAATAATTTGTGTTAACAATACCAAATGATGGATTATCTAATCCTGAACACAAAATGCATTTTTTGTTTTAAAAAGTATCAAGTTTTCATAAGGAAATTAAATGATGATGATAATTGATACATTTTCCAGAGAAAAAGCTGGCTTATCGCTGACGGCATTTTTAAGATAGGTGAGGGGAGATTTTTTTTCTTGCCTGGGGCGCAAAATACCTAAATACGTTTCTGGACTAGCTTTATAACCCGACTTCACCTGAGAAAAATTAATAAATAATCTAAATTACGGCGTAATATCGGTATAACTTGATTTTAGTGTACCTTAGCTCAAATATTATAGCTCTCAGTATATTTCCGAACGTGATTCAAACTAATCTCTAATTTATTCCGATATCTTTAAAAGTAATTTCTGAAATTTTCGTCAAAATCGGTCGAATAGTTTATTCATAGGTAACAAACATATAGAAGAAAAAAAATGAACTTTCATATATTTTGTTTTTAAAATATAATTTGTTTATTCGATGCCATTAACGTGTCGATTGATGCATGCCTCTACCTCATCTACTCGAGTAACCAATAGCAACCGCTTATATACAAAAAAAAAAAAATACTAATTGCTACTATTAATTAGATACTATTAAAATCAATAATCAATAGTAACCATTGAAGAAAAAAATTTCAATTTCCATCTTGAATCTCAATATCCTCGTATGACCACCTCTTTAATTGGGAATTTTAGAAAATCTTTTCTTAATGTACCCCTACATGATGGTTTATTCGATAGTTTGATTAGACAAAAAATTACTTTTATTTGCAGCTCCATTGAATATGAACTATATTTGTATTATTTTAAATGCCATACATCGTTTAATTAATTATTGGACGGTATGATGATTTGAGAAGGGTAAAAATGTGTGAATACACGATATTGTTCCGAGTTTAAGTCGATATTAAAGTTAAAATTACCAAATTGTGTATTTAAATTCTTATTTTAAAATGATATTTTACTGTGAAATATGATATAAAATATTAGGCATTTTATAACGTGGATTGCCCTACTTATTATTTAATGAGATCATGTTTCGTTTACAGTCTCAGTCGGAAATTTTATATCAGTGATACCTGCGGCATTGTAATATACCTATCGTATACATTATTATGCCATCACTCGTTTATGTGTCTACTTGCTCGAGAAACCTCTTAAGACTCTCTAATTATTGCGCAGATGGTTCCCCGCGAGTAGGTACCTACACTATATTATGGCAGGCAGTAATGTAAAAGAAATTATGACACCCGTCAGAGTGAAAACCGTACGTTGTTGTTTTTAAGAACACATTTTGGATATTTAGACGCCTCCGACCCGTCAAAAACGTTATGGGCCGAGAGAAAAATGGTTCGCTCATAAAACCGTCGGTGGATTGTTGTTTTTGTTCTACTAAAACGTTTCAGCCCGGTCGTGTAGATTACTGCGGATTTGCATATTTGCTAAGATGGTGTTTTAATGAATGGAAAGCGATGTGCGGTCGGACGATCATCAGTCATTGCGGGGCAGTGTGTATATATATAATATGTCGGTTTCGCGGGACAAAAATGCTAATGAAAGAAACATTTTTTATTTATTTGTTTTATTCAACAAAATGTTAGCGGCTTTTATTTTGTTCGTTTGTTTTTTTTTTTCAAAGTCCTTTTTCAGAAAATACACCATTTAGATCGGCATCGAGGATAAAACCGACCTTTCGGTTGTATTAATAATAATAATAATAATAATAATATAATCCCTTAAACTGCCGTGCAATTGTAATATCAACGAACGCACGTGGTCAAAGAGATCTCCATTAAGATTTGGACCGAGGGTAAGTGTGAAAATATAACGTAGAGGACTTAAGCATAGCAAATGAGTGTAAGGCCTTTGATCTGGGTGTTTACAATACCCCAGCTGAAATAAAGTCATTTTGAGTCCAAAATCTCACTTCACTACAGCATTCGAATTTAGGTGTTATTTCCAGCTCGATATAAATCCCCTTGCTCTCGACTGAGATAAAAATCGTCTGTTAACGATAACGCTTGTTTTTTTATAATATGTATATAATATTTCAAATATAACATAATATCAAACTATTATTATAAGCAGGTACTAAACTGGATTTGTTTTTGATTCCGACAAGCCGCGGGAAGAACAACGTAATATAGTTTCATAATGATTTACTATAGTATTAAAATATTATGTGTATTTATTATTGTTGTTTATATTATGTAAATAGTTTTTTTTTTTTTTAGCTAAAATAAAAATTCTCGTGATATTGTTTTAAAGATACTATGTTTGAAATTTCTCAGCAACTAGCCATATCGTCCAAAAAAAAAAAAAAAATCACTATAATACATAATATTATGTCACGATGAATGTTAAAAATGGATTTTGTGGTACTTTCTACCTATCTATGCATTAATTTAAACACACAAAATTATAATACAGACTTGGCAATTTTTAATAATTTAGTACATGAGATATTGCAAAGAATGCAAATAACTTTGTTAAAAAAAAATTTCAAAACAAACACGGAGTTAAATTTTTATTTTTTAATTTATTCAGTCACCATCTAGACATTTAAATAAAATGATTATAATTTGTATTTCTAATATCATATTGTGTGTCAGTCATATGAGCTATATTATTATTTAGCAAAAACAAATCGGGTGTATTATTTTATTATTTTTTTTTCAAATATCAAACTTTATAACCCCGGTGATATACTGTGCAAGGACAATAATTTTTTTTGCCTATTTGAAATAGTAAATCATTGTTGTCGTTTCGTTGTATCGTAGACTATAATAATTATTATCTGCATGTACATTGTGTCAAAGACAAATAAATAACAAAGCATTTCAAAACTAAAATTGTCAAAGTATATGTTTTATTTTATTTAACAATGAAAATAGTTTCACATGTATCACGTACATTTTATTATCTATTGGTGTGTCTAAATGGACGTTCTAAACCTTGTTTTGTGGACTTAACAATTGTTAAAAATAAACTTCATGAAACTTTTATTGGGTCTTTAATATATATCTTAGCTACGTATGTTTTCGAACAATTTATTACATTTTAATAACGAAGCTATATTATACACAATTACAATAGTATATTGTCGCCACGTATTTTAGTGTCCATAACTGTCGTGTAAAGGAAAATTTCGAAGACTTATGAAGGCGGTGATAGTTTTTAGATACACATCATTTGGATTTTTATGTTTGCAGAAACGTTAAATGTATTAAAAATATGGCGTGTAGTATAAAAACACGAATGGCATGATATGTATGTACTCAAAACATTAACTATAAACGTTAACATATTATTTGTAAAATGCTAAAATAATAGATGGACATAAATACACGCCAAAATTGTCTTTGAATAAAATATTATACTCTAATATCTTCATGTAACAAATGCGCATATAACATATACATAATATTATAATTATGATAGAAATGTTATGCGTTATTATGAGTTACATAGTATTACAATTTGGAAAGTTTGGCATGTAAAATCAATGCCACTATGAATATTATTAACGAGTTGAAATCAAGTATAGGCACCATATTTTACATTATGTAGAAGTACAAAATAATAAAACGGAATTGTATAATATTCAATAGTAAATGCGTAAAAATAATAGGAATTTAAATGATAGTATAATATTATGACGTATCCATAGTTAAAATACGTTAGCAGTGAAAGAATAAAAAAATTGAAATACAATGTTTCGCATATTTTTCTATATTTTATATCTCGTTATACTACATTATAGATTCCGAATGGAGAGATGATGAATGCATTGATTTTACGACGATGTGCGTGATTGCGTGTGTTTACTTTTTGTGTCTGAAGATTCCAATTTTTACAGTAGAAAAAAATATGTTTCCAATTTCAACTTCAGTTTCTTTTTCTGGCAGAAAAATGAATCTGGTTATTACATTGGGGCATCTTAAAAGTAAAAAACGTCAAGAGTATTTCTTAAAAAATGGGGAAATCAAAAAAAAATATAAGCCTCAAAGAAAACTAAAATTTTATCTTAAAACCAATTAATTTTAGAATCTGATCGGAGCAATGAATGTATTGATTTTACAATATTGTGTGTTTGTTTATTATTTTTTGTGTCTGTCATCACGTTATAGTGTAGTAAAAGTGCTCCAATTTTCTTCATCAGCATTTTTTCTGATAGAAAAGTGAATCTAGTTGGTATTTTGGGGGGGGGGGTTAAAAATAAAAAATTCCCAATACTTTTTAAACGCGCCGTGAAAAATAAAAAAAAATAAATAAGGAAAAACGGGAATTTTTTCGCAAAGCAAATTTTTGACATAATTTATTTTTATTTTTATGTAACAAAAGAAATAATGACTGTAAATACATGACATTTTTACCGAATGTTAATATAAAAATTGTCTATACACCATAAAATTTTCAAAATAATTTGATTTTTTTTTTTTTGAGCTATTTCTAAGCATAATACATTTTCGAGTTTCTTTAATTTTTTTTCTTATATTGCCAATAATAATTTTTTCATTCGGTCAAAAAACTTAAAAATGTAATGCAATGTTGTTTATAATTTGTTGTAAATGAAAATTAAAAAAAAAGTCGTGCGTAGTCTCTAATAGTTTTTTTTATAAACATATAAAAAGTTGAAATTTCAAGAAAATACGTAAAAATTACGAAGTTTTGTAGTTTTTTTTGATTAAAAAATTCATAAAAAATTTTCTATTCAAATCTATGATTTAAAAATTCAACACAAGATTATCTATAAGTTTTCCTACCATTAAAAAAAAAAAAATTCCGGAAGGCCAAAGTAATTTTTTATGAGGGTTTGAAATTAGATATTGGATATTCACCCTTTTCCTCCGGGAACGATTTTCTTATTTTGATGTAATTCAAAATGGAATAATTGAAGACCAAAAAATATAATTATTTAATATCAAAAATAAAATAAATCAAAATTTTGCACGATAAAAATCAATTCAATCTACCACCGTATTATAAATAGTCTAATTAATAAATGTGATTACAATAAAAATACTTTTATAAAAATACTTGTATATCAAAAAATATTTTTAGGAATTTAGGCTGACAGACCGAATATGCTTATCGTTTTTCGTATGCGCAATAACATATATTTAAATTCAAGTTAAACGCATTCATTACGGTAACTTACTCAATGACGAGGCACACTCAACACCTATTTGTACGGCAGATCGGTGGTTAGCTACTTTCCCTCTTCTTATCGTTTTTTTTTTATAAATGTGACTATAAATTATAATATTATTATACCCCACAAAATGTATCGTAAGCTGCCTAATTTATATAATAAGTACCCGTACACAATAATAATAATATTGTGTTATGACATCGAAATCATTATTACATTATTTTTTCTTTCGACATTTTAAACCGCGCGTGACCGTCACCGGTATTACTCACTCATAATACTGTTTAAGCCCCGGCGGGACGCTGAACATTTATAATATTTCTTGGGAAAAACACCGTTAACACTGATCCCAGCTGTTTGCTCATAATTAGAGACCTTATTTAGAGCGGCTTTTGGCGAAGGCGGAGGAGCGTCGCGCGTCCGTATTTCGTGCGGGGTTAAAACCTTAATTAATTTTCTCGCGGTAACCCTCGTTAAAATTAGTACGTAGGTATAACGGTTAACGAGTATATACCACACTTGTGCGTCGAGTGTTTCTGAATACGAAACCAAGTGACGCCACCATGATGCGCGCTGGTGAACCGGGAAAAGTGTATATACATAAAGAGTATCGTTCACGAGCCAACGGAGATGGGGTACATTTTACGCTGTGCATCGTCCACCGAATGCAGGCGGCGAATAATGGATTTGTGTTGTGCAGGGGTAGGTATGACTGGCGGTGCGGCGAGGGGCGAAGTTTTCATGCAAGTATTATGGGTGGGGGGGTGTACCTCACTCTCAGTGACAATGACTCTGGAAAAATTGAAAATTGGTCATGCGATATCCCGCAGCGCGGTGTGTGGTGGACGGTGGTTGATGAATTAAATAATAATAATAAAAAAAAAAAATTATAATAAATAAATAAAACCGCGCAACACCGGCGTAAGGTGTACACTTGGGCTAAAAGTCCATTAAAATAATTAAGAGACCGGCTCGAAATAGCAGAAAAAAAAATTAAATAAACGTTTGGCAACATTATTTTATATATACCTGCGCGTCGTATAATAATAATAATAATAATAATAATAATAATGGGAGCCCTTTATAATAGTTTCTTGCATTCGGCGCGCGCGGGCTGGGCTCCTGGCAAACAACAACGACAACAACAACAACACGCGGGACGTTTTTAGCGAAAACTTTTAAACTCTTTATTATTATTTTTTTTTCTCGTCGTGGTGAGAGCGGTGGTGGTTCTCTTACTAGTCAGTTTAATTTTAGATCAATACTTAAGATACCTTCCGACTTCTTAGCACAGTTCCTTACACGATTGTATTATTTTTCCGGGGCAAAGTAGGAGTAAAATGTGCGTGCGTATTAGACGAAACAATATTTATATGTCACCGGATGTGTAGGAATTACTGGCAAGCTCTATTCTGATTTAATCTGTACGCTACACACTCGCTACATATGCCTACACGCTCAGGGAGCTTCGATGGGAAAATCTACCCGAGTCTTGAGCGCCACTGTTTGAAAAAAGGAAAATTCTCATTGCATTCCACTTTATCCGTGGTTTCAGATTAGTCACGCGGTTATTATTGTACTTGTCCAGCACATCAGACTATGTATTGGTCACATATGCTTTTGCCCGACCACTTATCTAGTCTGGAGCCCAATCACATTCCACGATGTGCCCTCATCCACTACTGAAGTGAATGCGAGTTTGTAGAAAGAGATAGGACTGTGCGCCCCTGGACAACCCTTAATCCGGACATCTACTTAGGACATTAAATAGTTTTATTATTTTTTTAAACTGTTAGAGCCAACAAAAAAAGTATTACGAGACTTTCATATCCAACACAGGTGCTACGTAAAAAGGGTAAAACCGAAAGAGAAAAAATAACGAAAACACAAACGCTGTACGTCGACTGCAGCGAGTAATACAGTATAGTCTACTACACCGTAGCTCGAGCGTGTAAAAAAACGTGTCATTCAACGACTAAAAATAAATCGTTATCAGTGTTATCAAAAATACATTGTGCCTTGACGATTTAGCGAAGATAGTTGACGCCTATCCACTGCCGCCACCACATCTGTCCTAGAACCCTCGTGCGCGAGCTTTTATACGCACGTCGAAGCAAAGGCCCGCCGGCTCGAAGGACTATAGAATGTATGTGTACACATACACAAAAGTGTATAATATTATATATATGAGCGGCGTTATAAATAACATCACATGTTCACAAATGACGTGGAATCATTGAGGCATGAGTTATGTGTCGGGTGAGAAATTGAACTTCTGGCAATACGTTACGTCTGCCGCCGCCGCCGCCGCCATCATCGCGTGTACGACGTGTTTCGGGCCTACGCGTTTATATTAAACTCCTATACATTTCAACCCGTTCGCAAGAGGTGTTGGTAGTGGTATGCGTGTGTGTGTGTGTGTGTGTGTGTGTGTGGGTGTGCGGGTGTGCGGGTGTGCGGGTGTGCTTGCGTTGGCACGACGGGGTACCAATAGGGGACCACAATATATCATAGGCGGAATTAGCTTCTCGGCGAACTCGCACCCACACACCCATGCGCCCGCCCGATCATTGCACGCACACACACCAGACAACGATTCTTCCGGTCTGTAGATGGAAACAAAGGGACGCTCGTCGTATAAAAGTCGACGGAGAGAAAAAAATATTCCGCGGATAATAAAGTGAAAATAATTTGTTTTGAAAAAAATCTCGCTCCGCGACCGTATACGACATTTTTGAAACCTTTTTGTGAAAGTGATATCGTGCATAATATTACATTTTTTTATTTTCCTCTGACACCGAATGGATTTCAGCGTTCAACTAAAAGTCATCCTGTTTCCCAAACCCTCACGCGTTCTCTTATTAATAATCCATTATTAAAGTGGCATTAATAATACGTTTAATAATTTAATTTATTATAGTGTGGTTAAATTTTATTTATATTAAGTATTTATTTAATTCAAGTTTGCATCTGCATTATTTATAGATAATCGAAATAATTATTTATAATCAAAATTGTTCAATACAATCGTTTTACAGAATAATGTATTAATTATAAAGTCATCCATTTTATTTTATTTTGTTAAATATGCTTATTTGATGTTTTTAAAACTTTTTTTTTTTAATATTTAATTGTGAACAGAAATAATGTGTATTTATTTGTTTTGCGAGTTACACAATATGTAAAAGTACAAATAATGAAATTAATTAGTAAAGTCCACATCAGTATTGGTTCGCAAATTCAATTTTTGAAAAATGTAATTTAAATCTATACCTATACATTGTTTTCAAAACAATAGTATTTATTATGTTCAACTTGTATACTGTTGAGAAGTATAAAAAAATGTCAGAGCTATAATAGTTTCATTAAATATTAAAAATTGATTAATTCTACTTTTTAAAACTAATATTATGCTTATAGTATATGTTACATCTTCATTTTTATCCATCAATAATTAAATAATTTTGTATTTAATTCGATTGTGATTAATAATCAAGTTTATATTATAATATTACCAATGGACTGTGATAATAGTATATAACGGGGATGGCAAATCCGTGGCACAAGTGTTAAAAATAGCATGCCAAAAAATTAAATATTTATATTTCATTTTATTTTTGATAATAAACAACATCACAATGTTAGTACTTTTTTACAATCATTGACGTCTATTAGAAAATTTAATTAAACATTTTAATATAAATACATGTTTTTTATAATAAATATATAAATAATATTTTTAATAATTTAATAACACAGCCCAAAAAAAAGAAATTTTTGCACCTAGTATCAGAAAAATTTGACACACCAGGTATATAATATAGTTCAAATAGAATTTTTAACATTAGGCAATACTTAAATTAAATTATATTATAAATATTTAGTGTATATACACAAATAAGTTAAAATAAATTTAAATAAACAATATGTGTAAAAATCCTTCAATAAAAGTTTACGATAAAATATTTTATGAAACTATATTAATTAAACTGATTCATTATAAATTGATTTTGCTAGTTGGTACAAATTGTATAGTAATATGCAAACAATAAAACAATGCACAAAGTATGATAATTACATAAAACTATTTTTAAATAATACCATATAAATTGTATAAAACGAGAAATGTATTTAATAGCTCTATACTCCATGGTAATTTATGTTTAAAACTTATTTTTTCAATTATATAACGTTTCATTAAATGCTTTAATTCTTATAGGATTAATTAAACAGAGAGTCACTAATTTGATATTTTTAAAATGCATTATTATAGTTATTAGTCATAGCATTTTGCTTCAGGAATAATGTATATTATTAGTATCGTGATTTACACGAGTAGGTAAAATTATTAACTTTAATAATTGGTTTGCTTGCGTTTGAAGTATAAAAATAGAACACTTGATTCGCAAATTTTAATATTTTAAAACAAGATAGGTAGATAGATAAGACGTATTTTCAAATATTGTATCGCACGGTGTAAATGCAATTATAATAATATTATATTTATGTTGGTGTGTATATAAGACATTCTTGTTTATTTATTCCGTGGATGAGTACCTATGATCAGTTTGTGAATCATACTTAGCTGTTGGTTTGCACTACAGAACATAACTCTTTGCAACAAGACTACGCTTTCAAGTATTTCGTGATAGTACTTCTGGGTCAGAATAACTCCCCCGAGTTGCTTTCCGATATTGTACTCTCACAAGTTACAAGGTTTTGATTTTACATAACACTCCGGGATACGCAATATTTCCCCGAGGTCGTGGATGTTTATATTAAAAGTGAATTTAACATAAATTCTGTTGATATTTGACGTTTTATTTAAAGTTAAATAACAAATTTCGGGTGTATCGCAGTATATTATAACATGTATATTAAGTTACAATGTGGTTTGTGGTTAAAACGCAAAGTGGAACACTGAATTATAAATTAGGAAAAAAAACAACTATTGTGCACATTCATTATAAGTAATGCTAACGCAGTTCACCCCGTGCTGTGGTTCAAGCATGGGAAAAAAAGTAATTATAATAATATGACGTAGGTATGTGAAAATATGTTGAAAAAGCTAATAAACATTATTCCAAAATCATTTGGTACCTAGCTACCTATTTCATATGCATCCGAGATCATAAAAGTTTAACCACGAATAATGTTGAAAATTAAAGTCACACTAAAGTCAATAAGTACCTAATGAATATTATAATAATTGATTTAGAACTTTAGTTACGAAACACTTTATCGTCATACAAATATAATATATATTATTATATTATTATTCAGCTGCGAATTGTTAGGTAATAGTTTAATTAATAACATCGATTTTTACGTGCCTCGTTTTCACTGTGTAGAATATTACTAATAATATTTACTGTTCACAATGGAAATGGTCCATCAGTTGATGATTATGTAAGTACGCGTTATCTGTAGACTACAACGTCAACATCGGAGTTACTAATATAATTACACCTAAATAGATTGTCATACGCTGACAATATTAAAATTTTAATTTTGCCCTTGTAATAGTCCGATAATTATGAAAAATAAGGTTATTGATGGACGATGTCATAGGTCACTACATAGTGAACATTTTTAAAACATGCAATAAAAAATACTATTAGGTTTTTTTTTTGGTATTTTTGTATACCGTGTATTATTGTGCATAGTTAATTCAACAATATAAAATAACGAATCGTTTATAACCTAACTAAAATTCTGAACAGAGTTTTGATTGCATTTCTTTATTTTAATTAATAGATAATTAACCTATCAAAGTAAAACAAAATATAAAGTGTTTATTATTAAAGCAATAACTTACATATAGTTTGGTAGTTTACTTTCACGAGGTAGACCCGTTTTAATTGTTATTATTGACTACAAAGTGAAACAATTATTTAAAGTTTTTAGTAATTTATGTTTTAGTTTCAAAAATTATAAACAACACATTATTATATTGCATTTAAAATTATTAATTTCCGTGAAACAACTAAAATTAAGTTGGTTATACAAAATATTATGCTATTGCTATATATAATCTAAGTTAATAGATAGTATAATGAATTTGGACTTAAATTAAATTTAAGGTTTCAGATTTAAGTTTTAAGTCTATGCAATTTATTAACTTTAATAGATTTAAGGGAATGGGTTCAAGACCATTTTACATTATATTAAGCGTTACCATGGTAATAGATTTTGAAGGGGGAGTAAATCCTTTGTTTGTTGCAAACGATGTTCGATGGTAAAATATGACGGTGAAGAGGGTGGAAAATAAGAAGAAACATGAGCGAAAGAATAAGTTGGATTTCATTCAATGGCACTTAAGAGGATACTGCATCAAAATTTTGTTATCTTTGTCTCTTCGACGCATAATATAACAAAATTACGAAACAGTAAACCTTAAATCAATAGTTGTAGTTATATTTTATGAACTTTAGTGGGTTTTCTTTTTTACATTTTTCGATAGATAAAATGTCAACAGTTATATAAAAAAACAAAAAAAGAATAGGTTGTGTTGAAATAAAAATATATTCTAAAATACACACGAATTATTTTCTGCTTTAAATTAATATTAAGTAATTATTTTGTCAAATTATAAACGGAATCTAGGCAATTATTTACAATTTTCGGAGCTTAATTTATTATGTTAAGAACTGTAGTTCGTGTGCCATTTATTTAACAGAACGTATAGAATAAACGATAATAATAAAGTATAATGCACAAAAATGATATATATTAAAAGATTGTTTTCATTATATTTGATGCCTACACTGGCCAGGAAATAATTAAAATCGATAATAATATACAAATGATGATCAATTTAATATTTTCTAAAATATTTACTCGAAAAAAACTTTAATCAGCGTTCAACGATACGCACGGTTCTACAATTATTGTTCATGTAAATTGTCCAATATTGATTATAAGTTGTGTTAAAACTAAACATTTTTATATTTTTATGGGAATATAAATAATTAATTACATAAAAAAATCTAATTTAATTTCAACGTAAGAGCTTGTACAAATATGCACACGTTAGGTAAAATAATACTACGTATATTTTTTCCCCCGAAAAAAATGTTTACCAAACTCAATAATAAAATAATTTATAAAAAATTATTTTTATTTTAAAAAATCGTCGTCATCCTGTTTTTAACTACGCTACAATATGCTCGTTTTCGAAATGCCAGTCTCTTCAATATCGAGCCGTGCACATTAACAAAATATTATGTTATTCGTTTCATGTCAAGTCATACGTAGTGGACGAGAAAATCGTACACAATAATCATATGAACTACACCGTTGCAGTTTGATCGCGTCTTAGAACGGTATGACTTGGACTCTCGTTTCGTATAGAATAAAATTTCGATTGACGTAAGTAGGTGGCTAGGAGAAAAGCTGTAGTTTTCTCGGAACGATCGGTTCCGTCGAAAGCCGTTCCGAGTAGGGTTCGCTTACGTCGGTATACGTATTATACGTATTTACGAGCGGCATAATATAATACCACCCCTCCCCCTCTCCCGCCCGGTTGGCCAACGTTATTAGGATATATATTTTTTTTATTTGTATTTATTTTTTTTTTTTTTTTTGCAAAACGCCGTCCGGCTTTCGTTCGGGGAAAATTTATCGGTAGTTTTTGTTGTTCGGTCGTGTAGTGTTTTTTGTTCATATTCAAAAGGTCCGAACAAGGACCCCGTCGACCGAGAAATATCCGACGCAGACCTTCGGACGGAAAATCAAAACCCACGGGCCTCCGCCGCCCCGCGGATCACCGGCGGCGGCAGCAAACCGTAATTCTTTATAATACCAGAGATTTCGGCGTCTCGTCCGACGACGAACCGGTCGTAAATCACCGGAGTTTAATCAAAACGAATGGGCCGCCGGAAGTCGGAGAGCAAACACAAAAGTGTTCGCGTGCGGCGTTCGCGGGCTTTGGCCGCGCGTCTTTGGACGTACCACCCTGCCTCTGCGCGCCACCATCCGCCAGCCATTGATGAATTTCCACGGGAGGGCAGCATAACTCACGATTATCGCGTCTGCGGACTTAGCCCCGTCGTGTTCCCCCTTCCACTCTAGCGGTTCACTCCCCCAATCAGACCTCGCCGCAGCACTTGACCGACTCTCTCGCACGACCGTAGTTCGGGTAAGTATACCAAATGTGGTATCTAGGTATACGTCATCGTGTCTTCCCGCGCACAGATGCGAAGAGATTTGCGGACATTGCGAAGGACTCGTCGGGAAACTAAATAAAACAAAATATCGCTGGATATTATGATTATTAGGGATGATATAATACAGTAATAGATATTGTAATATTAATAACAAAATACGTCTACTCTGCGGGGCAGTTGTTATCACGGATTATACATAAAGGATAGGACATTTAACCATAAACCACAGGTCAAAAGAGCCTCGAGGGTAAACGGCTACAAACGAGATGTGTCCCAATACTGAATTGTGTCTCTCAGTTTGTTTCAGGACATACGAGATTTTTATTGGTTTACACGAGTTGTGTCCAGTAGATTTTAAATTAAATAGAATTCAAATTGAGAAATTTGTTCATTACAATATTATATATATATATATATATATATATATATTAATATTTATAACACGAGAATTAATGTTGTTTTATCATATTCAAAACTAATATAAATTAAAAATAAAACATATTTTATGTATGCATTATTATTTTAATTGACGAAAAGACATATCTTATTCTTGTGTACAATATGTGTATAATGTCTATAATATTTTATTTGACAAATTTGTCGATTGAAATTTATCAGCACACAACTTGTGTAAAGTTACTAATACAGTTTTTTATTAGTTTAAATCGAGAAATATCATCAGGACACAACTCGTGTACCCCACTTTTTTTGTCGGATTACAACTCGTGCACATTACTTTTATCATTAGGACACAACTCATTAATTGCGCGGTAAACAGAATGGTAACTTTATGGTACCATTTAGTTACTTGACGGTATAGTTTATGATTTGTGATGATGTAATAACATAAACCATATTATATAAATCATTACATAAATCCAAATTTGTTTTGCTTCTCACTTCGTACTTTAGTTGTTTTATTTTAATACATTATTAACTATAATATATTTTTTAAGTGCTTATATTTGTACGCAAAATGGTACACAAATGCGAAATGTATTTATTTTTATCAGATATTTTTACGCTAATATTACTATAATGCTTTTAACTGCTTTTAGAAATATGGTATCTCTGGGACAATCTAATTATCATAATATCATACTCCTGCAAAACCCCATCATCGCGTCCACGGTCATCGAGATCGTGTCTCGTGGAATATCACCTTACTAGATCTATTGTTTTTGAAATACACTTCCTAGATAGTTGTCTGATAATTTCCAAAATTTGAGGCCATGCGACTATTTTAGATCATATACAATGGATGGAACTATAGCGTATTATTTTGTTGATATTAGAGATGAGTCTCTGTATTAGGTGTTAGAAATGCGCATGAGCCATTGCTCATGCAACTCGTTGCATAATTATCCATAGGTCGTAAACCGCATAGATATTAAATAATTTTATAGTTATTTAATATTTATACCGGTATAGTCGGTACTCGTAATTGTATACGATCTAAAGTGACTATACAATATATTATATTGTGTTTTATTTGGAAAGTGGTAACCATATTATTATTACCGACCTCATCAAAACAACATTCGGCCGATCGATTCCTCCTGCAAACCTTAGATGGTTAAACTTGCTTTGTTTGTCAGAGTTTAGTACAACCGACCTCATATTGTGGTTAAAGGACGAAACTATTTTAGATACTAATATTCTTGGGATCCTAATCGCTTAAAACATAACGTGGAAACCGGTGATATAATTGGAAAGCACGGTTTTCGAAGTATATATTTGGTATGCAGCGTAAACTATGAAAATAGTTATCTCACCTATACCATAGTAGTAAATAGTTCTACATGCCTAAATCAATATATTATTATGTTATCTAATTACTAATAATTATATTATAATAGACGTGCAAGCTTTTGCTTAATATTGAGCACTATAAAAACACATCGCGAGCAGCTTAATTCGCGGTTAG
The DNA here is from genome assembly GCA_014851325.1 of Pentalonia nigronervosa. Lineage (NCBI taxonomy): Eukaryota > Metazoa > Arthropoda > Insecta > Hemiptera > Aphididae > Pentalonia > Pentalonia nigronervosa. Next base: position 187,252 of record JACXSJ010000425.1, on the reverse strand, counting down.
GTTAGCAATATGATATTATAATAATAGTACCCAAACGTGTCTTATTATTTTGTAATCATTGTTTTTTCTGACTTTTAATTGATTTCGATGTAACACAAAAACCGATACAAATCAAACGTAACGGTACTTGCAATACTGCGTGCAACGATTTTACGTCGCCAATATAAAATTAAGCCTTTTATAGTGTTAAATATTTTGTACTTACTGCCATAAGTAGTTGGCTGAGTTCTTGATAGACGGCAAAACATGACAAAAACGGAGCTAGAATCACGACTATGGACGCAAATACCAATACGTACATTCCCAAATAAACTTGCCAGATTTCAAGAGCATCAACCCATTCTTGGAGTGTCGTGTCAAGCCTCGAGTACACTACGTAACCCCATAAAAATATTCCCATTACCTAAAAAAAATAAATAAATAAAAAAATGACTTACAACACAAAACTTTTGGCGAACTTAATTTATAATTTATATGATTATAGACTGTTTGCTAGTAAAAACGTAAATGAATAAAAGAAACTTTAGACTTAAAAAACAAAGTTATTATTTTTAATAATATTATTGTTAGACACTAAAGCACAATGTTTTATAATAAATTAGTAACAGTAATTATTCATAGGTCTTATCATAAAACTTAAAAAATATGCATCTTATAGTCGTTACAATATGTCAAATATGCATCATTTATAATATTAAATTAAAAAAAAAAAACAAATAAATAATAACAATAATTGTAATTATATTATAATAATATTATTAGTTTAACGATATGCGATTTCAGTTTCAAAATCATCAATTATGAATTTTGAAACAATACACTTTAAAATATATATATTATATATTTATATTATTCTAGCTGTCCCGCTCGATGTTGCCCGTGCCAAAGATTCGGTTTATTTCTGTTAATTGATACGTAAAAAAATGTTCATGTCAAATTTCTACTAATTATAATAGCCATATGATATCTAACCAATAGCAATCATTTAAATAAAAAAAGCAGGTGTAAGCTACTCTTTATCTATCCAAAGCAGTTAGAATTATGAAATATAAACACCCTCAAAATCTCAAAAAATCTATTGATATTTATTTTATCAAAAACGGTCCAGTAGTTGTTGAGTCTATACACTTCGGATAAACTAATATCTATTGGACTTTTTAAATTTATTATCAATAACCAATGGCCACCCCACTATGCCCGTAAAAAAAATAAAAAAAATAATATAAAATATAGTGCTATATCTTGATTTTAGTGTAATTTAGTTCACGGGTAAATCGGCGTCGATGTTCCTCATCTTGTAAACTAATTGGACAATGATGGACGATTTCTCCGTGGCGGATTGAATATACCACTTGAAATATTTTCAAATGTAGTTCAAACTTCTCGATAAATTGTTCCGATATATTTAAGAACAATTTGAAATTTTCTTTAAAATCAGTTGAGTCGTTTTTGAGTATATAAGCTACAAACGAACATCTAACTCATATTTCTGTCCGAGTAACCATTGGCAACCATATATGTATGTTATATATACAACAAAAAAATAAAAATTTCTACTATGATATTTTAATTTGTTAGTTGTCCCCAATAACAACAATTTATAAACAAAAGAAGAATATTCAATTTCTATCTTGAATCTAAAAATCTTTGCGCGAGCACCTCTTTAATATTCAAATTTTAGGAAATCCTTTATTAGTGTATCCCTACATGGTGGTACGAAAGTACCATGAACATTTCAAATGCGCACCTATCGTAGTATTGGCTCTACATTGATTAGTCAGTTAGTCAATATATGTTCAATTATATAATATATAGACTTTAAAAATAAAAAAAAAAAGGAGAAAAGTAGGTAATCGCTCTTTGTTGTATAGTATAAGTGTCAAACGTACTTCGTCATTTAGTAGGCCTGATATGGGGTGTATTAAATCTGTGTTCATTGTCGATTCATTGAAAATACGATTGTAAACAAAGAACGTCTACATTTTTAGTAACCAAGGTTACCAAAAAGACAAACAATTATTTTAATTATTAATTTTAAAATTTGAACAAAAGATAGTATTTTTTTTCACTTTTTAAAAACTACCGATTAAGGTATTGAGAATTTTTAATCTTTGTAAAATCGATAATATGCATATCTACAGCTCCGCTCAGAATCTAAAATCAATTATTAAACGATGGCGGTATTATTGATATTTTTTGATTTGTTAATCGAAACAACCATGATTAATTCATCGTCACGCATTCGTTGATTTAAGCGGAAATCACAATATCGTTATGAGCAAAAATTTTCGACGATAATAATAATAGAACGTCGCTGTAAGTGTGTGTTTGTCCCCCGCCCGAACTCTCCAAACATCGGAAAACTACGCAATATATATGACGTGTTAACAGCCTATTCTGCACTATCGTAATAATAATAATAATAATATATAGGAAGGCATCAGGTATTATTCCGTACACGGTAATAGAGCCGCCGAGCCCGTTTCATCGCTATAATACACATAACAATGCAAACTTTAGACTTTTGTTTATTTATCGGGGTCGACACGTCAGCGCGACAAGTCACACCGCACATCTAAAATAATAATATTCATGCACACGAGCCGTCGTCGTCGCGAGTGTACTATTATTATTACTATTATTATTGTATCGTATGCAATATTTTATATCCGAGTGGTATACGTTCGTACCGGCGGGCGGCGGGTGCCTCGTAGACTCGTCGTGCATAGATGATAACACGCGATGGCATTGGTTTGTGTGGTGGCGGGCAATAGGCGACGTACTTGGTTTGAAAAATTTCGCAAGAACTTCGAACCGTTTCCGATTTTGTTAAAAACACAAATTACGGGTTTATGGTAATACCGAAATCTCTTTTTTTTTTCTCGGTATGTCAGAGGGTAGAGCGATTCCTGGAACGAAACTGGAGGGGAATTGCCTACTATTTATTTGATCGTTTTGTGAATTAATGGCGTATTTCAATTAAATATTAAAATGTATTGATCAATATCTTTTAATAATATAGCTAGGTGGATTACATTTAAAAATAATGTTTCGTTTTACGTTATTTACAATCTAAACATTACATAATGTCCGTCAAAAAAATAGTTAGTTAGCAGCAAGGTTGGACATTAACGAGTTAAAAAGTTAAAGTTAAGTTACTTTTAACTAAGTTACTTAACGAGTCACTTTTATTTTCATAAGTGACTTCTAACTTAATGAGTTTGTTTTTTTAAAGTAATTTCTAACTTGCTGAGTATTAATTAATTTTTTAAAAATCATATTTTTTCTAATATAAATTTCATAGATTAAAAATTATATTTTGATTTTTATTCCTAACTTGTTTTTATATAAAAAAATAAAGTCTAAGAAATCAAATACTATTTATGTTATTTTATTCTGTATTCTAAATAAGTTCTAAATTGTAAACTATCGCGAGTGTTTCCCATTATTTCTGTATTTAAGATTTCAATAGGTATTAAAACAACAAAATAAGTACTTAGTTATGAGTAAATAATGAAAAGATTTAATATATATAATATATACCCACTATATAGTATTAAGTTGTAATAAGTAATACATTATTATATTTTAATTGCTAATTCACAGAAAATATGTTTATAAAATATTAACGTTAAAAATAATATATAATGCGGAAATGGCCCCGGATATGAAATTTAATAAGTTCATGGATTGATTGCTTATATGAAGAAGAAAACCACGTGAGATAATTAATATTTCTACGAAAACAATATTAAGACTTTTAAATAAATAGATTTTAAATTATTTTGTTTTACGTTATTTTTTATTTAATGATATATTATATATTTTGTTAACCGATATGTTATGTTTTGTGGTATTTCTTTTTATATATAACGTTTTAATCGGTACGTTATTATAACATTTGCAATCATTGATTATCGGTAAGAAATAAAGTAAAACAAACTTAAATATAAATTTATAAGATATACATATTATACGAAATTAAAACGTAAATAAAATACTCTGTTTGATAGACTTCATATCGGCCATACCAGAATCACTCTTGGTGGCCCGATGACCCGAGATGACCCTCCCCCCCCCCCTATGTTAAACTTGTTGTATCGCAGACTGCTTAAAATAAAATCAAGACCGAATTGATCATCACAGGATAGCCCACAACCTTGACACTGCATTTGGACCCAATCACTATCCATATCTAGACTTACCCAATCAATTTTCACAGACACACTGATTTGTATAACATATTTTTAAAACCAAAAAAAAAATATTGTTATCAGATCATATACGTATAATGCAAAAAGTACGATGTAACTATAATGGCCTTTGCTGTTGATGGTTATTTATTTCAGATCAATAAAAAAAAATATGTATGTATTATGCGCATTGTGCATTTGTGCATTTGTACACAGAGCGTTTCCATTGGAATGTTATAATGTACAATATTATTTACGATCCAAAATTTAAATTATTAAATTGGAATTGAATAATGTCGAATCAACTATGATAATAATTATTATAGACGGATATGAAAATGTATACACGTATACACTGCATGCATTTTATAATGCGCACACATTTAAAATAGTTGGTATTCAATTATTTGAAATTTCTATTTTGATTTGTTATGCAAGTGAAATACCAAAAAGCTATGGTTTAGGCTGTGCTTTTAAAACGAAAATCTCTGTTTTTGGTGCCGTTGAAGACAAAATTTCCATTTGATAATATTTTGTAATTTTAGTAAAAATTATCTAAATACATAAACGATAATATTGTATTCCCGATGCGATCCCGTTCACATTCCTGGGAATTCCTGATACTGCCAATCTAGTCAATTCTATAGAATTATATCATATTATAAAATAAAATGTTTGAAATACATTTTTTGTCCCAATAAAGAATGTTTATTTTATCAAAAATACGTTTTAAGCCTGTATGACTGTCGATTTTTTAACGATGGAATAAGACGTTATAAATTTTCTGATATTATATTATTGTAAGTTCTAAAACGTAACCATATTTATTGACAACAATGGTGATCATAGCCGAACATCAGGTTGAATAATTAATATCCAATTAAAAAGTATTCGACTCTGGTACCATTTTTTTGGTATCGCGACTAGCTTTAGGTAAATACCGGTGGTTTATATATTATATTCTCAGAATAGTTCGGATCTAATGCCTTTCGCCTTTATCAAACACACTTAATGTTCATAAAAGAACAAAGGAAATAAATATAAAATAGTCGTTAGTAATGTGTAACAATGTTTGACATGAAGCATAATAACATGTCTCTGCGCAAACCGACGCCTTCCAGAGTTCACGGCGCGTATAATATTATAAAGGTCGAATCTGACAATTATATTTGTAAAAATATTGATTTAGGTACAAACGTACTTAAAAATGTGTCACACACAACGCCGCAACGATGACAAAACGGTCTTAGGGATTTTTCCCACTGACGTATAGCAATATTTATCGACAGAAGGTATTTTTTTTCTTCTTTTATGTCAATGGTATTTACTTCGTTGTTGCCCTTTTTGTATTAGGTTTTTGCTCACTGAAGCATTTTTAACGCCCAGCGTCGACTGGCCAATTTCGGACTTGAGCTTAAAGAAAAAAAAGTAGACGGTCAGGGCTTATGTTATTATGTACAACATGGAAAGAAAAAACTGAACCATTATTATAGTTGTAAAAGCAAGACAAATGTACATAATAAGTATTACTAAATTAAATTTCAAGAATTCAAAACGAAAAAATTACAAGACATTAAAACCACTATTGTTCTTAATATAATTATATGAAAATGGATATTACGATGCAACAAATTGATTATATTTATGTATTTTAAATTCTACAAATGTGATTCAAAATAAATATTGAAATATCGTACATTACGTATGTGGAATGAATATTTTTCATTGTTATCGCATCAGTGATAATTTAACTCGTTGGATATATTAACGTCATTATTGAGTTTAAATCAATCGTAAGTACGTTTAATAATTATTTAATGCTGATAATATAAGTATAAATAACTGTACACAACAGTTTTAGGTAGGCGATTGAACAAGAATTCAAAAGAATTTGTACATGATGCTGTAGTTGAAAATTTTAAATTTAGTCTTCATACCTAATATTATTATCAAATTTGTGTCATTTTTCACCCAAGACATAAACCTTACTAAATATTAACCTGAATTAAAACGTTTCAAGAAGACTGTTTATTATAATATGTATGCTCTCTTAAACTTTAAAAATGTCTATTATGTCCTCCTCTTTCTTTTTATTAAATAAAAAATGTTTAATAAAATCTGTGTGACTGTGTACACTATTTTTAAATAATTTAATTAAATATCACATCGCTCGTGTACTATACAGAATTTAAAAAGGAAGCACAAAATACAGTTATGTTTGAATACAATTAAATAATTATTTATCTTTTATTAAAAATCAAATAATTCCAATTTCGTTTGAAAGCGCGTAATATTAATTATGATACCTAATTTCCGTAATAAAAGTACGGTTTTGTCACTCATAAAATACATAATTTATATTGACAGCTTCTTTTATATAGTAATTGTATATTATAAAGTACGCTGAAAAAAAAATTGTGTTTGACGATCGGTTATTAAATTCCCGTTAGAAATTGCTTAATAATTGACGTCAAATAATTATTGAAATTTATGCAAATCTGTCGATATTATTTATGATAATATGCCATTGAATATAAAGGCCGACGGTTTGTTATTATTATTATTTTTTTTTTCAGATACATCGGCTTACGGCGTATACCAGAAATTGTAGCCATTATTTAATATCGACCTGGATATTTTTCGTACTAAGCTCGTCGAGTTTTTATCGTTTGGTCAACGACCTCGTCACGAAAGACATTCGGACGACGATAATAATATAACAGTCTCCAAGTATTTATCCGTCCGGTTACCGATTCGGCAAACTCAAAATGAAATCGATAGATTTCAACAAAGCCACATTGACGTGCACCGACATAGAATTACAACGTAGGCACGCTGAAGATAGCTACTATTATAACAGCCGAGCACCGTTACATTCTCAGCAATTATTGGATCGGTATTATTCGTTCCTCAAAGGGTACCTAGTAAAACAATGATGGCATGAAATGCCCGGCGAGTGCACTAAATATGTGTTGGGCAGGTAGGGTGACACAGAATTTTTTTTGTGTGGCGTTCAACAAAAACTCATTCATAGAGAAAATTTCATCGGACGTAGAGAGCGGTCTTCAAGTATTGTTGCAACAATTTTCTTACGCACGCCTGCACGTAGTAAATTATATTTTAATAACAAAATCGTGAAACGTTATGAGCGTCAGTCCTTCGTCGCAGTTTTCGACCATTTTTACGCATCTGAACCCACGAAATTCGCAATAATTTTTCTCGTTGGTTGGACCTTACTATATATGATAGAAACGATTATTGCGACGTACCCATATATTATATAATAACCGGTGGGATTAAAAAAAAAATCGGGAAAGCGGATACGTGAATTTATTTGTGGTGGGAGAGGGGGGGATTTAGCTTAAGCGGAAAATATTCAAAAAACACTTCAGACGCTTTATTATGTGCAGTTCTATATCACATAACACGAAACCTGAGATAAAAAAGTTATCAACAGCTACAGTCACTCAGCGTATCAATTATAATACAGTAATAGTTTTTTTTTTTTTTAAGCTTGACGGAACAAATTCATTAAAACTTTTGAATTTTAATCATTTCAGATCTGAGTGAAGTTTTTTTTTTTAAGAGTCCAACATTTTTAAGAATAGAAAGAGAAGTGAGAAATAAAGTTTTTCGTTCCCTAACGAAATCGGTTGGACGTCAAACATTGGTGCAATAAGACTCGCGTTATTCATGTATAATCTTTTTGCACATTTTAAGGTTGACACAAAAAAAACCAATGTTAATTTGATTTCAGAACTTATAAATATTGTATAATACAATTGTGAGTATCGTATTAGATTTCAAACAAATTTAAAATAAATGTGACTTGAGCTATTATTTATTGGTTTGAACATTTTTTCAAATAAAAATGATATAAAATGTACCTTTGTGTATTATATAAAATAAAATATTATAATATATTTATTTGATTCTATTTTTATTTCATTCTTAATTAGTGTAGGACATTATAGGTAATTTTATAATACAACTAAACAACTCCGTATATTTGGCAAGCCTGAATAACCTAAAAATTATAACTACTGTTAAAAACTTCTCGTTGTTTATAAAAGTTTTCCTTTAAAAGCTTTTATAATTTTTTTTTTTTTTATAAACCACTATAAAACATTTCAATTGAATGGACTAGTGTATCCACAAACAATACATAAATGATACATTATTTCTTTTAAGACCCACAATGATAATAATGATTATATTTTTATATAATAATAATTGAAGACAAATTAATATTTCTCAATTCAGAAAGCATTAAAATAAACAAAAACCTAATGAAATGCGGGGAAAAATATCTATAGTAAATAATCATTATATTAATTTTAGTATGTTAACTTCAAAAAAGGTTTAATATTATTATTCAATGGACTTTATTTTTTATTTTATTTATTTATTTTTTTTTTTTTTGTAATGAATTATATATTTTGATCAAATAAATACAACATTTAAAATACCTACATCAATATTGGTAATATATTTAATTAAAAATAATATTTATTAACAGAATAATATATATTGTTTAATTAAAAAAGATCAAATGCTCATTGAAAAAACTTTATATTCATAAAATGATTGATAGCGTGGATACTCATTGAAATGTTGACCGTTGATTATTATTCGGTTTATGTTTGCGTTTATTGGAATATTATTAGTCGAAATATTTTAATATTTTTTTATAATAAAGAAAATATTTTTTTCCATCGATCTAATGACACAATTAAATATTAAATACCGTACAATAATATATTATAATATGATAATCTGGTATATTTATATTGCAAATTTATAAACTCATTAAAAAAAAATGAATATTGATGTATAGGCTTAACGCTGTTTAAATTAATGTTAACTACCGAAAATGTTTTTGGACAGATTCAGTTTAATAAACAACTTATATAATTGTATCAGAATGTTATAAGGTGATTCATTTAGCATAAAACACTCATTATATGTAAAAGTATTGACTTTTACAAAATATTTTGTTTATATTTGTTTCAAGTCGTTTCAAAATAATAGTATTTTTAAAGAAATTATTTTTTGCCATATTCTGGATCCTTATAAAGTTTTAAGTTTTTTACTTTTTTGAATGATAACATACAGTATTGATTTCATGTTCTAAAGCAGAATATTTTTTTAATATTTCGATACTAATTATAAGTATTTTAGTATTTATAAAAATCAAATTTTGGACGAGTAGTTTATGAGTTAGAAGTATTTAAAGTTTAGATAAACAGAATAGTGGACTAAAATTTTGCAGAGTAACAATAAACGTACTCAACTCAGCTCTTTTACATTTTAATGCTTACTACTCATAAGCTATTTGTCCGAAAATTTGATTTTTTTGTATCGAAATAATCGAAAAGATATTCTGCTCTGAAATATAAAATTAAAGTACTGTATGTAGTTATTCAAATAAATAAAAAAAAATTAAAAAACTATAATGATAAGCAATAATAAAAAAAAAATATTATTTCTTTAAAAAGTGTTGTTTTACCGACTTGAAACAATGTTAAACAATAATATTTTGTAAAAATTTAAAACTATTCGACATATATATATCAATTTTTTACGTTAAATGAATCACCCTGTATACGAGTATTGTAGATCAGTGGCGGCTTGAACTATTTTCCCCTTGAATCACATTTAATATTCTTACATTGAATGGTATCACCCACTTTAAAAAATGTTCAATGCCCTCTAAGGAGTGAATTCTTAAGTTGTAAGTAGTTAAATAATGGGTTCTTAATATTGGTATATGCACGGTAAAACATGGAAGCAAAAATTTAAATAATAATTAATTACTATCTTCATCATAACCTACTATTATAACGTTATCGATGAAAGAACTAATAAATTGAATATTTCTATTCAATTATTTACCTCGCTTTAGTTTAATATACAATTGTCTGTACGACTTATGCGGGGTACACGTGTACGGCTAAGCATCGTATTTATAATTTAATTATTAACCTTTAAAATTGTTTAAATTACATTTTCCAACCACAGGACACCCGCCAATATTTTTGTGAATCACGTGATCCAAAAATACCTCTTTCAAGCGGCCACTGATTGTATAATTATAATTCCATCGACCGGAGGTCATTATTGTTGTTAATTAGTATACTGACATGTGGGATTCCAAAATATTTTTAAAAATGTCAAAACTGTTCTATATAAAATATTGAATGTTTTACGTAAAACGAATCAACCTGTTATGTGTATTTTAGATACTTGCATACGTATAATTCCATCGAACGGAGTTCATTATTGTTCTTAATAAGTATACTGACGACACGTGGAGATTCCTACTTATATATAAATTGCAACAACAGCGTTGAGTTGTTGAAAAAAAATCTTCAAAGACTACCCACTCATCGGTTGTTTTCGAGATACAATATCAAACGTAAATGTAGGAAAATATATTTTGTGTGGGTGGTTGATAATATATTTTTCTTTTTTGATCTTTGACTTTAGAGCAAGGCTTGCAAACGTTATAATAACGTTATGATGTTTGCCATATGTGACATAAAAGGATTGACATTTGTAAACGTAATTAAAATGGAAAAAGGTTGACAAAAATAATTAAATACCAAAATGTATAACAAAACAGTTAACAAAATATATAATATATCGTTAAACAAATCATAACGCAAAACATAATATAGCTATAGTAAATATAGTAAAAAAGAACTCAAAACAAAATAATTTAAAATGCATTTACTTAAAAGTTATAATATTGGTTTTATAAAAAAATTTATTCCACGTGATTCATTTTTTCAAATTTTTTCCGAATTAATCCAAGAATTTATTAAATTTTGTATCGAGGTAATTCCACTCTTTAGATATATATTTTTAATGGTTAACCTAAAACTTGTAAAACGTTTTACTTCTAAATAACGATAAACTCAACAATTCTATGACGTTTAGATTAAAAAAAAAAAAAACGTAAAACGATTTTTTTTTCAAATGCAAGCCCCGCTTTAGAACAAATTGGATTACGAAGAAAAAAATAGTTCTGTATACCGACGGAAACGTCGTTAAACATATTATAACAATCAACACCCGTAAGAAAGTGCATTCGAATAAGGACAAACGGCGTTTGAAGAGTACTCGAAGCTGAGCATATTATTGTTTACTATTCGGAATTCTTTCGTTGCACTCGAGTTCACATTCGGAGATCGCCAATTCATGGAATTGTATCGAATTAAGTGTGCATGTCCGGTGCGTGTCGAGGAGAGACCGATTATCGTATGGACAATCTTTACGACGATCGATGGTATTATTATTGTTGTAAATTTATATTTTATTATTTTACTGTGTGCAGTGCTGTAACGACGTGCACGCCACGTCGGCGGTGGTGTTATTTCGGTGTGAATATACCTACCCACAATATCGAAGACGTTTGCTCGTATATACATCGGCAACGGGGAGATGCCGGGAAATTAAAGTTTGGTATTCGAGTGGCGTGCGGGTCGTCGCTAGTAAGGGGATCGGTCGGTCTGGTAAGGAAGGTAGTCGGTGGCGGGTGCGGATGGGTGAAATAAGATAAAACGCTATAATATTATGACCCTTTGCCGTGGATACGGCGGGCGGAAGTCGCGCCCGGCAACGGTCCCTCCGGCACTCACCTTTGATTGGAACTTTGCTAATTAACGGATTACGCCTCGGAGACGCGAAGGCCAAAGGCCGCGTTCGACCTTTACAATAATAATAATACTAATAGTAATAACATCAACGGATGAAAATATGGAAAAGCCCGCGTCCAAATTATACGCGCGTTTCCTTCGCGGTATTTCCCATTGTTACAATATACATGGGTATAATATACGCACGAGACTTTCCTTTTACCGTTTCCGTTTCCGTTTTACTTCTTAAATAAAAGCGTCGTCGTTCGATTTTTATGTACGACCAATGCATGTCTTGCTCTGGTCCTTGATCGGTTTCCGTACGTTTTCTGCAGTTATACCTGCCAGCCGTTCCCCGAGGACTTGCGCCTTTTTTTTTCTTTTCTCCTTTTCACATCCGTCTTATACGCGTCCGTTTCGGACAATATCGTAAATTGAAATATATTTTAATCATTTACTGAAGAATAAAAAAAATTATTTCTCGTCGTCCGGGGAATAATTTGGTGATTTCTCAATAAAAGCATGTTCTAGTGAAACGTCCAGATTGTTTTTATACCACCGACGCTTCAACCTCTTTTAGGTACGATTATGTAACTTTACAGATATTATTGTCGAAATAGTTAGAACATTATTAATTGTATTTCCAACGATAACAGTTGGAAAACGTTAGCATTATATTTTTAATGACATGTCCAGAATATTTATCTTTTCATGATCAATAATATTAATGTTTATACACATACATGGCGATTCACCAAGCATGATTTATTTTTCATCTTCAATAATTTAGTTGTTTAAAATCTAATTTTTGGAGTTTTTAAATATAATTGAGAAGTGTTCTGTGGAGATACAAACTTTTTTTCAAATAAAAATCCACATTTTTACTTTGAGTTATTTTATACATGGTTTTTCTAAAAAAGAATATTGACTTATTTCAACATCGAAATTTGAACGAGAGTAGTTTTTGAGTTATTTAATTTCATGTACTAAAGATAAAAGGTCAATGATAATGAGTTTGGAATATATAACGATTAAATGATTGGAAAATGTTAGTGATTAATTTGTAAAAATGGTCCAAGTTATAAATAATAAATCCAACATTAAATCAACTTTATATTTTTTTAAACAATTTTCAATAGATCCAATCCTTATTTATAATGTTTTAATGACTGAGTAACTACTAGTTTAAATTTTTAACTACATACATAAACTTTTTTCAAAAAAAATTATCCATTAAATAATTTGATTGCAAAAAAGGTAATGTAAAAAATTATTTGAAAAAACATAAGTTTGTATCACCGAAGGACACTACTTAAGTAGCGTAAACCATTTAAAAATCTTAAAATATGTTTTTTTGAATGTATTTGAAAATGTCAACAATCCGAATTTAATAAAATTAATTATTAAAGAAAAAAATTGAGGTGAGAATGATTGGTGAATAATCATGTAGGGTGGTTAAAAATTTATGCTACGGCCAATTTATTGATTCAAATTAGAGAAAAATATATGATACGAAAGTTTTTTGATTTAGAAACATCTAAAATGATTAGTACATTTTATAATTTTTTACAATATTTTTAAGGGTTTTGGGCGGTCTACTATAGAAATGTATAACAATAATATCTTTCAAGTATAGAGTTTTACATTAATTAATGTTGTTTAAGCATTAAAATATATTTAAAAAAAAAAAGTAATCATAAAATGTTTGCAAGAAAAGTATAGGTTTCCCAATTTGAGTTTCTAAAGTTAACCCCCTAAACACTCCTTAAAATATATATTTTGAAAGATTATAAAACATAAAAATCATTTTAGATGTTTTTAAATAAAAAAAACTTTAGTATTATAAAATTGTCTTGAAAATATATATAATAAAATGGTTGTAACAAAAATTTTGAATTACCCTGTATAAAGCTTATTATAAATAACCATTCGAATATACTTACTGTTTAAAATTGCTATATAATAATTTTAGAAATACCTCATAGTAGTCAAAAAACAATTGTAATTTATATGCATGTCAATCACAATGAATAATGTTTCTATAGTTAATATGCACTGTTAAATATACATTAAAAGATATATAAAGATATTTCAAATTTGCCGATAATGAATTTTAAAAATGTATAAAACGCTCAAATTATTATAATTTAATTTGTACATTTTTAAAACAATATTTAATTATTTATAAGATATAACTATTAATTATAATATTGTTAACATTGTATAATAAGCTAAATTATGTTTTTTCTTAAGAGTTATTTAATTAAAACTAGCTTTATTATAGTCTAAAGATTATTTGTTATATACATAACATAATTCAGTCTAAGTTGGAAATATACATCAGTGTTTAAGTAAGAAATCGGGTTAATTTTGTCTTTTAATATATTTCATTAAACTTAAAACTTTCAGTACCCACCTTTAAAACAGAACAGTAAACTTAAAACTTAAGTTCAAATAAAGACCTAAAATTCCATTTTGACGCGCTTACTCATTGCAATTAATTCGCATGGCAAAGACTGTAGTACGGTGACTATATATTATACCTAATATACGAAGAGTACAAAAGGTTTTAGCTGTTTTGTATCTGTTTATTATTATAATGTTAATTATATATATTTTATAATATGTGATAATTAGTATTAATATGTGGTTGTAACGTAGGTAGTATGAGAAAATCTTTAAAATTAATTTTAAACTTATTCAGATATATTAAAAATCATATTATAGTATAATGACGATATAAAACATTGTAGCATAATATTTCAATATATCAAGACGTAATATATTGTTTTCATTAATCAAAAAAGAATTCGAAGACTTAGGCATTACTTCAAAAAAATTGAAACGTTCGTTTGTAAATTGAAAAATAAAAGTATGCTCACCATAATATGATATATAATACAGAGCTATATCATACAGTTGTAGAAAATTGATATTACAATGATAGCAGAACATTTCTTATTAGATTTTTAGGCGACAATTTCATAAAAAAACAGTAAAATTTGTCTTGTAATAATAATAGTTTATTAAAACGAATAATAATTATTATTCGTTATGATTCATTATAGTGAGCCATACTTAAATATTGAACATTCTGTTATTATATTCTTAATTTAACAATCGAAAAAAGAACGTTTGTGTTTTATACAAAAAAAAAAAAACAATTTTACTATTTGAGTTGATACGTTCAAAGTTCATTCGATCAATAAAAGCTTTACGTCGTACCTCGTCCGCTCGATAAATTATTATTTTCTTTGCATACGTCTTGTGTCGTATAACAATGTTTAATATACGAAAAAAAAAACGATAATATTCTCCATTAATCATCGCTCAAGTCTACCGTTTTGTCACATGGAAACGACGAACAAACGTTCGTATTCAAAACCTCCACAAAATTATACTTTCCCCGCCATACGGTTTCAGACAATGTGGTTTATTATTTTCATTGAAAATCTAATGAAATAATTCGATATATTTAAGGATTTTTGAGTCTTGCGATTTTTTTATACAGTTTAAATTATCATTCGAGCATAATAATTTTTAACGTTTTCATTCGGTATACTTATTTTTACACTTCGGTAAACAGATAAATACTCGAGCAATATATTTTTTTTTTTAGTACTGGGCATGGTATTTCTGTGACAGTACAGTGGTGGTAAATGGCAGTACCTAGTCAATTACAGAAGGTAGGAATTCTTCAAAAAAAAAAAAAAATATATATATATATATATATAAATATTATGTTCATATAATAATATTGTATCTATGTATTGATATAAAATTCTGAATCATTAATATTTTATCAAATCAAAAACTGTTTTGTCTGTTTTTATTGGAATAATTTTTATCTGGCATTCATTCTTTACAGCATTTTCACTTAAACAATAATGAGAAAAAAACCCACAGACAATATAGCTCATATTTTATGTAGAGTGTAGACCATGGAACGTTAAACTTTTGCGTGATACTATTTTATATATATTTTTTTTATCAACTTTGAGAAGTATGGTAAAACGATGTATGGAAATGAGAAGTCGGCTTTTAAAAGTTTTAAGAGAAAGTTTATACCGTATTGTCAGCTATAGACTGTTCCTCACGAACAAGACTTTTATTGTTTTCATGATTTGAAGATTTTATTCGAAATTATATGTGGATTCGCCTGAATAATGATCATGCTAGTATTATTATCGAAAAATTAAAACACATATATGCATTCAAATGAAAAGAGAAGAAGAAATACACTTAAATGGGATGTTAACTTAAATAACAACTATTGAGGGTACCTAAAATAAATTTATTGCACTCACTGGCATTTTCAACTATAATTTATATTTTATACCACGAATTGATATTAACACCGTTCTACAGTAAGTCGATATTAACTCGAAATTAAATAACAATAATGTATACCATTTAAATAACTAATAACTTCAAAAAATAAAATAAATGCGATGTTTTCGCTTAAAATCAATTAGTCTTACTTTATTAATATAAAAAGTTAACTAAATTCCTGAGATTGAAATATAAATATAAAGTGTACAATCAACACTTACTGTATAGCTGAGTTTTTATCTCCTTGATCAAATTCTTTTTAAAGTTTGTTTTGTTTTTAATATTTATTATTGATAAAAAAAATATAATAATTTAAATTGTTTCTAATTTATAGTGTTTAACTATGTATTAATTTTAAACATACAATTTAAATACGCCTTTAGTTGACATAGTAATTATTAATTAATAATACAGTAGGTATTAAAAAAATAAACAGCTCTATAAATATATTATATCAGATCAGATTTCTAGGTCGTTTTTGCAATTAAAAATTGTTTTTAGAATTAAGCCTTTTTACCAATTTATTGTAAACTAGACATACGTTGTTTTGAGATAAGGCGGAAGTTTATAACGATATTATTTTTATTGTTTACGTGAATTTTTAAAGTACTACGAGAAAAAATACTATAATTTTATTATCATAAAACTGTTAAAATGTCATGTTGAAAAAACCTTTTTTAAGTGTAGCATTTTTTTCAAAATGTCTAAGGTGTAAAATTATGATAAAATATGAAAAAGTATGGTTTTATATTTTTCAATGTGACTAACGTTTTAGAGTTTAATAATTAACAAATTTTGCTAAAATTTAAAATATTTTTTTTATTTATATTTAAAATAAAAAAATGTTATTATGCAAACTAATATGATATTACATTTTACGATAAATGTATTTTGATTAAAGTAAATATTAGACATGCAATTCCAATCTATAATGAAAAATATTATTAAGGTGTGCACAATTGTTATACGTATAATATGTTATGTTATGTAATAGAATATAGATGATATAATTCAAATTTTTTTTCTCAACTATAATGTTTGTCTTAATTTATTGTCAAATATAATAATTTCAATTTATTTTAATTATTATGAAAAGTGTATTATAAAATATTTATAACTGTCATTTTTGTTGTAATAATATTAAAAAAATATATATATATTAACTACAGAACCTATAACCTATAGCCAACAAATTTATTGTGAAGTTAGAAATCAATATAATAAACATGATTCTGTGATAATAATTAGTGCGTATCATGTTTAAATACTACATAACTAATACAACTAATTAGTTATTATTTTTAACTATACAATATTATAACGTATGATTAATTTATTAGAATAATATCTTCTATTCAATATAATATAATAACTATAGAAAAATCCAAAAAAAAAACATTATTAATGATTTCATTTTTACTGACTTTAAATTTATTAATTTGGTCGTAATTATTACATGAATTATATTATTGTACTTAATTAATTTCACCTTAATAATTATTATACTTAGTCACTTATATCTTATATATTTTTAAAGCCATAATTTAAAAAAAAATACTGAAAAAATGGACAAATGACAGTAATGTGCATGAATAGTATAATATTATACACGAAATCATGTGAACATAATTTTTTTTTATCAAATTATAAATATAGACACCTTTTATGTTTTATACTATTCTCTGAACGGTGTAGCTAAAATGCCTATCTATAGCGCCGTTTTACTATAATTGTCCGCAACGCTGTATAATCATACAAAATAATATAAATTTTATAAATTAATATACAGGATCCGGCAAAAAGACCTCCCATATTTTAAAAGGCAATTACAAATAAATAAAAAATTTAACAGAACAGCTTTATTAAATTTTTAAATTAAATACTATGCCATTTTACATTAAATAAAATAATTACTTAGTTTTAAACATTATATCCGTTAAAATATTTACTCTATTATCAACATATTTACGAAGCCTTTCCCGGAAGTTTTCCATTGCTCGTCGTGCCATTTGTGGTGTAATGGCTGCCATTTCCTGAGTGATTGTCTCCTTAAGTGTTTCAAAAGGTGTTGGGTGGTGAGTGTAGACTTAGGCCTTTAAATGTCCCCAATGAAAAAAATCACAAGGTGATAAATCGGGGGACCTTGGTGGCCAGGTAATGTCTCCTCGTAAAGAGAGAAGATATCCTGGAAACATTTCTCTCAAAATGGTTAGTGGACGCTTATTCAGAAGTGTGTGCTGTGGCTCCATCTTGTTGGAATCAGACTTCTTTATGGTTCCTAGTAAACTGATTTAAGTTTGGTCGGAGGAAGGTTTCAATCGCATGACAGTAGCAGTCCGCATTAACTGTAACTTTTTACCCATTTTCTTCGAAAAAATACGGACCTAACACACCAAATTCAGCAAAAGCACACCAAACTGTCACATAAGGTGTGTGGAGTGGTCGTTGATGAATTTCTTGAAGGTTTTCTGTTGCCCAGTATCGGAAATTTTGTTTATTGACAGTACCCGATAAATGGAAATGGGCCTCGTCAGAGGAAATTAAAACAACACCAACGGGAATGTTTTGAAGAATGTCTTCACAAACAGCTTTGCAAGTTTCAAAATCTCTCTTACTTAATTCTTGTGTGATCATCATTTTGTAAGGATGCATATGGAGATGTGTGTGCAAAATTCGTCTTACACTCCTATCAGATAATCCAAGGACAGCTGCATGTTTAAATGCTGAACGCCTTAGAGATTGCTGGATAGACGCACTAACACGTACCCCATTATCCGGTGTTGTTGTGGTTAAAGGTCGGCTAGACGATTTCCTCTTTAGCGCAGAACCCGTTGCTCTAAAGTTTGATAAGCAAACTTGAATTTTTTTTCTATCCGGAACAGGATCATGTCAGCCAAGTTGAAATCGAATGCGAAATGTTCGCTGAGTAATGCTTGCAGAACCACCATTACGGATATATTCCTCTACGACAAACGCACGATGCTCACCGTGCCACGCCATTATGATTACTGAAAATGGCACGTAGACCTCTATCTATCTATACCCGGAATACCATTTTATCTATAAATAGCTTTCAATATAAACGTCTAAAAATACGGGAGGTTTTTTTGCCGGACCCTGTATTATATGTTATATTGGAGTACGTCAATACAATAATATTATACAAATCATAATATATTCACATTATTCTAAATATTAACAAAAATCTAAGTAACTAAATTATACAAAATAATCAATGTTATTACTATTATACGATATTCATATATGTACAGTGAATACATAGAATATGTCGAGTCAACAAATTTAACATAAAATATAATTAATCGAAAACAAATGAAACATAAAATACGTTCGTTTTTAATTTTAGGAACATTTTATTAGTAAAAGGATACTATTTTATATTTTTCAATAAGCAAATAAAAATATTCAATTAAGTTATGTTATTATTAAATGCTGATCCAAAAACTAACTAAATTAAATAATTGTAATTATAAGCGAACATTTAATATTAATGACATTACGACGAATCCAAATATGTAATTATATAGTTTTAATTATGCCATCATTATTATAATATACAATGACATCTGAGTTTGTTCTAAAATGTGACGATATGTATTTTAATCCCTTGTTAAGTAGATGTATTATAACATGTTATGAACCAAGTTCGTTTATTCTTAAAAAACAAAACTCTTCATTCGTCAATTACCTATTTACTCAAAAAAAATTTTTTTCTGTTTTTTGAGGGTGTGATCCGATGTTGGCATTATTGTACAAAAGATACACATAACAAACTCCGTATAAGTTTGGTTAAGCTAATGTATACAGCAATCCCATATGAAGAAGATTGCATTTTCAAACTTAAATGTGTATTTATCCAAGATATTTGTTCAATGAAACAGTGTAGAGTCGAACGTATCATCACAGCGCGAGCAAACAATGAATTGGTGTGCCATCACCTAATATTGAATTGACGATTTGTTTAGTAAGTTTTTTTTTTACCGTCGGATAATCAAATATGTAAATGCCGAGGAAAAATCGTGCCGTGGTACAGCCACACGGAGGTTAACAAAATATTTATAAATATTTGAAGCTTATGAGTTGAGGGAGAAATATATAAATAGAATTAATCGGTTGAGAAAATACAGAAAAGGAATTTTTTTATATTATAATATAATATAATTTTCCGATTATAATTTATGACCATTTGAAAATGAAAAAAAAATAGATTTAAATCCCTTTGCGAAACGGGCAGACAGTCGATTTTTTTTATTATTGACTACGCAGAACGTATTTATAAAATAAAACTTATAATGCGTTTTTATTTATTTTTTTATTATTTTGTTCAATACGACTTGAATTACCTCTTTGTTGTAAAAATTCCAATATCCGTCATCAGATTTAAAACGTTCGGCTCTTTTGAAAAAAAAAAATAAAATAAATACAAAAAAGTGGAGCAATATAATATAGGCTTTATACAAAAATATATATTAGGGATAAAAAATCAAATAGTTCCAGGAATGCACGAGACTTATTATATATAGTATTTTTTTTTTATTTAACATCAGGATTAGCTCTATTCCACAAATATGTAAGTCATACAAATATTCTTCACTATATTCTATTTTCATTTAACTACAATATTCTGTATAGTAAAACTATATTCTAATAATTAGCTTCACATTTAAAATTTATATTTTATAGAGATAAGTTTGTTAATTATAATTTTCATTTTATTGACCAAAGTTCATTTTTCAATAAAATACAAAAATTAAGTTTGTTTAAATAAAAATCAGTTAGTTTATATTATATTTAATATGAGCCGATTGAATTAAATTTTCCAGAGAAATAATGTCTACGTTTAAATTTTAACGTTTTGAGAATTGGATTTTGACCTTTTATTATACGGAAAACACTGATCAAAACTTAACCATAATATAGTGGTAAATGCAATTAGTACAAAACGCTATAAATATAAAAATGTAAAAGTTTTGACTTTCTAATACATTGACCTGATTATAATATTATTATTCATCAGCTAGTAAAACAATTATTTAATGATTCATTGAAATCCGTAAAAGATATCAAAAATAAAAAATATAAATAAAAGATATCAAAGATCATTCAAGCAAACTATACTTAGTAGTAGTACATAGTACTTCAAATCGTACATTTTTTTGAGCGAAAAAAAAATGTAAAATAAGTTGTGATTTTAGCATTAACGAGCAATACATCGTTTCGCAATGTTTATTTTCAAAAATATCTATGTATATACATAATATACATGATTCAATTACATGAATATTTATTAACCATGAAGATTAATTTTGAAAATTTCTAAATATAATAAAATTCAAAAAAAATTATTTTCATATTTTTCTCAACAAAATTAATCTATTATCTAGATAAATTAGGTATAGTACCATAATAATGCATCAATAATATAAAATAGATAATTACATTAATTTAAAATTCTTATTAATTAGATATAAGATATAATTAATTATTCGTCTAAACAATAAATAACACCGTCCTCAATCAAATAACTTATTTTATTGTTATACCCAAAATAATTGTCTTCGTTTAGCATTTCCGTTAATGATTTTAATTGATGCTAATTATAACTGCTGTGAAACATTATTTAGTTACTACTTTTTATTTTATTTAAAAAACAAATAATATTATAATTTCTATTGTTATTCAACTTGCAGAAATATTTATTTATTTTTTTTACATTTTATCAAAGTTGTATATTATATACTTGTTATAAACATATAATTTATTTATTCTACTCAGCATGGGTGGTAATCATCTAAATTATAATGCAATATTGTAAAACTATAAAAAAAAAAAAATATGTACAAAATAATAAATTTGAGCTAACAGAATAAAACATAAAAGAGCAAAATTAAAATTATTAAATCAGAGAAAATATATGATTAGGATATAAAGAAAAAAATATTATTTGAGTTTTAATCACTTAAAATGTTATGAGTGTCAACATTTTTAGGCTAGCTAGCTATGAATATTTTAATAATAGCAATGGTCATTGTAATTATTGCAAAAATTTAGAGCCAATGATATTTTAATAAACAGAGTTTTTATCATAAATTAAAATATAAAAACCTATTTTTTATATTTTAAGAAATTGAAAAGTTCAAGTTTTAAATTATTAATGTATCCATCAGAGAGTATAAACTTTTTTAATACTCACGGCAAAATGTATAAGTTGATAAAAATCAGTCTCAAAGCTTAATGTTTTTTTTTTTTTATCTACTTATTATAATGTTGAAACTTTTATTTTAAATAAATACTACTCAACGGCTTCGTCGCAGTAACGAATATTCATATTATAACATAATGTTATCGACTACATAGTATCGCATTTGATGCACAAGTCGTGTGCGTTTAGTGCTTTAAGCGAGTTTTGACACTCTGCGAGCGTTTGACATTGTGTTGCTTTCTGAATAGGAATCGATTATTGTGTAATTTTGCGGTAAGTTCATTTGGTTCGGTATTACGAAAACGTGAAGATTGAATTAACGTCTATTGTATATTTCGTGTGTTCCGGAGATCAATACGTGCTGAAAAATCGTTCGTCAGCGGACACGTACGGTAAATTAAAATCAAATTGTCTGCGTGAAATCGCAGATTTCGATGAATTACGAATTTAGTTTTTTCAACTAGGTGCCCGATGTTGTGGCACTCTGTCGTCGATATAATTAGGAAGTCTGATATTTTCTGTTTTATTTAATATTACTGTGTGGATTATCGTCTGGAAATTAAAATTGAACGCATTATATTGAAAATTGAAATTAATGTTTCATGACTTATAAAAGCTAAAATCACTTTAGTACAGGGTGTCTATTTATAGTAGTATGTAAGTAGGCGTTTGTCATCCAACTAAATCAATTAATTTTAAAAATATGATGTTAATATACACTCATATGAATAGTTTTTTTTTCACTTGAGATACGACATAACTTGGCTGCAGGCCCGTCAACGAAACGGATTTTCAGATGTGACAGTGGCCGTTCCATCTAGTGATCTAAATTATAATAGAAATTGATTTTATGAACATTTTAAAAATATTTTAGTTTATCATAATGATTTTTTATCAAATCAATTATCTGATATTATGATGTATTAAACCATATTATTATGTTTAAAATTGTGTATTTGTTTGACCACTTGCCCATTCTAATATTATTTTAAGCTACCATTAAGCATAATATAGGAAATACAAAAATACTTATATCGGTAATAAATGTATATTTTTATCTATTATAACAAGATTATTATTATAATTTTTTTCTTATAAAATTTATAAAATCAAAAAATAATTACTGTTAAGAAAAATACGTTAAAAATCAAATTTGCAATAAAAGTTGAAAATATTTAGAAAATTTTAATAAAAAAAAAAAAAAATGTTCAATCATCTCTATAGTTCCACCCAAATGTTGCTACCGGTATCTTCGTATGAAGGATTTGAAACACGATCATCATGATTATTATACAAATCATTTTATAAGTTTCTAAATCAAAAAACTTTCGTATAATACATTTTTCTGTGATTATTTATGTGATAAAATAACTGTCTCATAAATTTTGATGCACCCTGTATATTATGTATATAGAATTATGTTCCACGTAGCTCCCCATATATACTATCTGGTATAAGTGTTTTTTTACAACAGTTAAAAATTAACAGAAAAAACTATGAAAATTATTATGGCAAATCTTTTAGTCCTGGTTTTATATTTTTTTAAGTATGGTCACCCCATCATAGTACAACCAGACGACACCAGATCCTACCACAAAGCAAACCGTCGCCGTGAAACCTTTGAATAAAAACAAAATAAACGTTCGATAGTGAGAAACTCAATACACCAATAACGCGGGCTACGTCGGATATCACACGAGGGATTTCGCGTCACACATCCAACACACCAATGTCTTATATGTGCCGGATAACGCGTTTTGGAGGTAAAAATATATGGTATTAACATAGGCGGCATCGAGTCGGTATCATGGTATAAGGTACCTATATATTATGATTTCATTACCGCGGTATAGGCCATAGGCATTTTAGGTATTCGGTCAATTTCGTGTGTTGTTCCCCAGCCGCAGTGTAACATTACGCCCGTTCGGCTGAAGTTTCTTCGCCGGGTATAGTAAGTATTGTGTATACGAGGCAGAATTCGAAAATGTCATAAAATTAATTTTTTGATAAATTTCATGAAATATTTCATTTTTATGAAAAATAAAAAAAAAATAAACTTTGATTTAAAACTTTAGTAGAAAACACCTCTACTTAGTTAAGTGTTAAATGGAAAGTGTTATAGAAATATTTCTTATAGGTTAGTACATTATACAAATTATATAATTATTAATTTGAACATATTTAAAAAAGCTTCGAAACTCATGAACAATATAAATCTCTTAATTCATGTTTGTTTAATATTTTATAATTACTAATTAGATTTAATTATAACTAAAGTCGCTATTATAATTATCTATAACTTTTATATGGTATTGCTATTTGAATTTAAGAAAAATACAAGTTTTAAGTTTATAAAATACCTAGTAGTGTACTTAGTATTATTATAATTTATAGTCAATGGGGCTATAGGACTATAGGCATATAATATTTGTATATTATTATCATTTATCATTATAACTTATAAGCATCAAAGAAAAACAAATCATATTTTGAAAACATTAGGTATGAAATAAGTGTAACCATTTAGCGAAGACTTCATTAAACATACCAAAAAAAAAAAAAAAAAAAATTAAAATAATATATTTTTTGGTATTTCATTGAACTATTTGAAGAAGAATGAATATTCTAAGTTTGAAATATTTCATACTCATAATCCTATGTATAGGTAATGGTAACGATGGACACAAACACGATGAACGTTCAAAAAGAATATTTGAAAATAAACCGACCGTTAGTATAATCCCGGGCATTGTGATTCTGTGTGAACCATCGAAGTCGATGATCATGAGCATTTCCTCTACGAATAACAGTTTTCAGACACACACAAATTACATATAATCGTAAAATCATAATATAATATACATTTATTGCTACGCTCAGAATCTAAATTACAAAATACTTAATAGTTAATAGTTAATAAAAAGTCTTTATTCACTTTTCTGTTAAATGTTATGGAAATTATTATTTATGTATTTTGACTACTTCGTTCAATAATAATAATAATAATAAATATTTAACTAACATATAATAAAAATATTCATACATCAAAAGCAAAAACTTCTTTAATCAGAATATTTATATGTTGGTCCCGAGTTGCTCTCATATACAAGTATTTGTATTTAAAAGTAGTAATTGAAATGTATATACGATTTTAAATACCTGTTTGAAATATGTTTCAAAAGTATTTTTAACAAGCACGAAGCTGATACCACGACAGTCGTAATTTTCTAAAAGATCACTGTGTGTTTTTTTTTCCTTCTGAGTTCTCCGCTGTTGTTTTATACTTTTCGATGAAAATAATAATAATAATAATAACCGCATTATTAAATTCTTATTTTATTCTCGTTAATTTAATTTCTATACGTCACCAGCTTTCACAATAATTGTTATAACCATAGTATATTAAATACAAACTATAACCGCATACCGATGGCATGTATATTACAATTTAAAACGACCGAAACTGTTTCTACAGTTTAAAATTCGGAAAAAATTTAATACATTAAACCGTAATTTGTTATTCTAAGATAACCTTCCAAGGGATGCATCGGTAAATAATGTCTTAAGTAGGTATAAGCATATTTTACTAAAATATATCTCAAAATAATTTTTTTTGCTATACTTTTATCCATTATAAAAATTGTCATCAGGTGAACTATTTACACATCAAATATATTTATGATTACATTGTGATTGGTTCTCGAGCGATGTAAAGGTGATAGGCAGGCCATGGGTAAAATTTATCATAAAATTTAAAAATAAAAAAAAAAAAATTTAAAACAAATAGTTAAGCAGAAATAATATACTCATTGTTCACCATTCAACATATACCCATCGCTTATACTTCAAAAAGAAAATATTTATTCTACGTATTCGTATTTCTTCATACATATTGTTACGAGTATACACTCCGCCACTTTTCTTGAAATATGTAGATGTATTTTCACCGATCGTGTAAATTTTATTTTAATAATGAATTTATTTAAGTTACGATTTTTACAGTTTTTATTCAAACTTACAAATAAAATATTTTATGACTTACATATTTAATGCCATTTATAAAGACATTGGTTTTAAACATTTAGGATTTACCTTTTTTACTGTAAATTGTTAGGAAGATAATTTTTTTTAAGTTCGTGTAAATAAATCAAAATTTGAACGAGTAATTTCTAAGTTATTAAACTTTATGCGCCTACTAAAGTAAATGGCTAAAATTATATAATTATATACATCAAAAGTTAAAAAATCAAGAATGCAAATCAAATTTGTTCTCAGTTATTGTTTTATTGTTTTTTGCCACCTTACTGTTTTGGTACTATATTATTGTATTACCTCCGGTTAAATGTGACGTAATAAACTAGGCCAATGAATTTAGCCCAGAAATGATGAAATACGATTTTTAAGTTATCGGTGGTGATCGTGTACGTCAGATAAACCTCAGAGTCGATGACTTCAAAACCTCAAACGGATAATTCGCATCATACCTTTCATTTCCCTAGTGGCTTCCCAAGCTTGTTTTTCCATGAGCATATCAATGGTCGCGGATAAAAAAGGTCAAACTACCGTAACCAAACTGTCGTATTGACAATTCCGACTGGAGTTAGATAATTTCTTCAAGGATGGTCAAGGTTTTTTCGGCAAAGAGAGTGCTTGAATATAGTTTCTCCATACTTCGGGCATAAGTAACAAGCTAAAAATTCGGAAAACTATATCCACAATGCGTGTGCGCACGCTCGAGATTCGTGTGTTTGACTTAACTATTCAAGCATTTTAACACACTCAGAAGTGGTTTTAAGATGCACTTAAATCCGATAACGCGTAATTAGCTTTAAAAAATTGTAATTTGAACCGGATAAATGATTAATGATGATGATGATGACAATATTGATAACGACAATAACCGAGAAGCGTTAAATCGTTAACTGCAGTGCATCAACCTCCTTAAATAATACTTTCGCCGAGTTGAAATATAAATATCGATAACACATCACATACTGGTTCGATCCCAGATTTAAATGTTATACAATAATTTGGTCCTACGTTCAAAATCATATTGTAATGATTGGGTCCCAGAAAAAATAGTAATTTTCTTTTCAACACTTCAGATTATTTGTAAAATTTAAGTGTGAATGAAAAAGGATTCATGTGCGTTTGTAGTTCTTATTGCCGAAGGTTTAAATCCAATTGGGCCCCGACCAAATTCGTACACGATTTAAAACCGTAATTATTTTCGGACTCCACTCAGATGCTGCCCAGTAACAACACCACCAACATTGGACGATGCACGGCGATGACTAAACGTTTTAATCGAACTGTTTTACAAACCGCAACCCACTACACTGTGTTGGCATTCAATCGTCAAAATGAATAATTACCACGGTCAAAGTCATTGACTTGATAGTGTGTTTACCTCGGTTGAAGGGGAGTGGAGGCGCCCAAGTCGTCACTAAAAAAAAAACCACAACGGTTGAGCTCAAGTCTGTGTGACCGCCACTGACGGATATGAAATCCGATTGGATTCGCATATTATCGTACTGCATTTGACAGTATCCGGAGAGATCGTCAGACTTAACGTCAAGTCGCCGAGCACGGGTGCGGTAATGTCGTTATTATTATTTTTTAAATTGTTTTTCCTTCGTTTACATTAATATTTATTATCTCGAAATACGGATTAACCGTTACGATCAACGTTTCGTCAGAACGAATTTAACGCGTTTTCGTCTCGTATCCAATGCCATTACAGACGTATACGATAAAATATTTTAAGAAAAAAACAGTCGACACTATTATAGATTATTCTAAATTAAACATTGTGTGGAAGGTATAATCATAATTATTTCCTTGTACGTTAAAATATTAAATGTAATTGGATTTTTTTAAACACACTCAGCTAATAGCATTATAACGAATAAAAATATAATAAATCATACAACGTTTTAACATTATTATAATTTTAAGAGCGAAGTGAAATTTAAAAAAAAATAAAAATGCATAATTTATTTATTTATTATTAATTTATTCCAATATTTACGTCAAACGTCTTATTGCTGGGTAGTTTCTTTAACCAAATCACTCATGTACAAAAACAAAACGCCTTACATCACATATGCTTATCGTAAAATAATTTCTTTAAAAATTGTATATTTTCTAATAAATATGAAAAAAAAAATTATTCTGATTATAAAAACAAGTGTAAGGACTATATAAGTGTACTCAGGTTATATCACCTGTACTAACTATGTGCCAAAGTATAACGATATTTTTTTCATATTAAATGTTAACGAGAAAAACTTGTGTTATACTATATATAGATAAATAATTTGAAATGTACAAACACCTGTTATTTACGTACAATATTAAATTTGCATAGTTCCAAAATTAAAATCACACATTTCTATAATATGATATTATACCTAAATTATTGATGGAAATCATTATAAATATTATCATTTTCGACCACCTCTTATCAATAAAAATGTGTTTTACTAAATAATATTAATTTTATTATTACTATTATTATATAATATTATTTAAAAAGATTCTGATATGTATTTTTTTTTATATTAATTTTGCATTTAAAACAATAAAACATAATTATTATTTTGTTTACTTATATTAGCTTAATTAAATCAATAGTCCTCAATCGGTGTTGTTCTCTCCCGCTTATGCTCTCTACCCACCTTGTTCTGATAGTTCTAATGTTATCGTCGTTAAACATTTATTAATAGTGTATTGTTCAATTTTACAAAATGTGAGTCGTTCTATAAAATAATATGCAATCAATGAGTTTTAAATCGTGTGAATCGTTTAATTCATCAAATATATGCGTAATTAATTATATTCCACCTAATAAATAATTAACTAAATAAAACAAAAATAATAAACATTTTTTTTTTGGTTGTTTTATATCCAATGTTTTGAGAACCAATACTTGATTAAATAACTATTTCGAAAAGATAAATAGTATCACGGATTATAATAATATGTTGAAATGATATCTGTGTTTACATTTTAATTGTTAATTCAAGTTTTCAATATAAACCTTCACAGTTATATCTGTGTAAGATTTTTATTGTATAAATTATAAATAGTTTGATGGCCCTAATAAATAAAGTTTCCCATGGTCACGCATCCGAATTAAATGGAACCCATAACACCCATCAAAATCCCTATAAAAGCAATACCCGAAACGCATGTAACCCGAATGATTCTTTTTTTAAAACACCCAAATCATCTTGATTAACCCGAAACCATATATATTTTCATTTAAAAAAATGTTTAGTGATAAGAATAATATTATGTAATTGTGTAAGTTTTTTTGCGGTTAATTAATTAATGTTCATATTATTTATTTGATAATAATTATTGTTAGGAATAACTTTTACACTAAATTAGTATTATTTAATGAATATCATTATTAACACATTTTAACATTCATGCAATATTGTTATTTCCATTCTGTAAAATCCATCAGTTGTATTTTATGAAATCAAACATAATTCTACGAGAAATATTTTATAGACTGAATAATTTATTACCTTAATAGTTTGGAAATTAAGTTTTTTCTGAACTAGGTATTCAACATCCAATTTAACCTATATTTATTTGAACAATAATGGTTATGAGCACACTTACGTTTGTTCTGGTGTTGAACACCTGAATAAACCTAATTTCGGAAACTCGATTCTCGAATAAATTAATCAGGTGAGATGCCCTATTTTTGGTAGGTTTATTTTTATTGAAGGCCATCGGGGCTAAAATTCAGGACATTTCTGGTTCCGTGGCAGACGACCATACGATAAGCAGTAAATAAAAATTAAATCAAACCATTTCAACAATCCAATTGATGACAGGATGAAATATCACGCCTCGGAAAATAATCAGTATTTTTTTTTTTTATTTTTTTTTCACTATTCGAAAGAGGTTAACTTTGGTGAGGTCTTGTTGGAATCCAATGTTCGAATTATCTTTAAATAACTCCAGAAAAATAAATTAAAAAGTACTAAACCTTTTGTGATGTATAAATGCGTTTCAAAACTTTTTAAAATAGGTTTTATAAAATCAGAGTCAAATCCAATCTGTACAGAGTCTCTGTCATTTAAATTAAAAAAAAAAAAAAAAAAAAAACTATCCAAATTTGACTACTTCACGAGGCGTGATAGTTAAATCGCGTGATGCAAGGTTTTGTATTGAAAACGTGTCGGCCCCTACATCTTTAACAGTTTTGGTATTGCGATGATCGCTATCTGCCTTGTGGAAATCACATGCTCACAGTTAATAATTGAGAAAAAGGTCTGGTGCAAAAAATGTTGCCCATTCTTAATGAATGAAACGTGTTTGCTCAATTGAAATGTTTGGAAACACATCTGATTGGTTATCGCTGCTGCTGTGAGTAGAATAGACACCAACGTAGGAAAACTAAACAATAATATTAATAAAATAGACCAAAGCACAATAATATACATAGACGGTGGAGTCTCGTTATTTCGGACCTTTTCCAATTAACCCTCGAAACCAATTTAGTCGTACACGAGAGGTGCTGCGTATGAAGTAATGCACGCGCGTCCCGTTGAGTGGCCATTGATCGTTAATGTTTTACTCCACCCACACTAGTCATATGATTGTCGAGAGCACTGCTGGAAAAGTATTATCATGGAAATAAGAGCTAATTGACTGCAAGACTGCCTGTCTCAGTGGTCCAGGAATCGAATTCGCATAAGATTAATTAGTAATAGGTCCTACATCATAATGTGGTCGAACACAAAACTCTTTTGCGTTTGATTTCCGTTTCCGTCTGCATTGTGCTGTACGATATTATGGTCATATTCTCGGACTTCTCAAGACTTCTCGGCAATGACCGAAGCTACTATACACGCATTGCGTCGAAACACTTTTAAATTGTGACCTAACGAGTATTTCTGCAAGTCAATAGTCACTCCGAAGAGGTGAACGTTGGCCAACGATTCGGTTCGCCGTAGTTTAAAATACAGTACGAGTTACTTCGACTATACATTTATTTTTGTCTCTGCAAAGGATATTGTCATTGCGTGAGTCACTCTATGAAAGCTCTTTTATACTAATCAAATAAGATTTCATTCTTTAATGTTTGTAATTCGATATCTTAACGAATTTCGTAAGCCTTAATTATTTTGGTGTTTTTTTTCAAAACCAATATTTGTATATACCCGTATTATACTTTATATCTTGTCAATAGTTTTATAGCTAATATAATATAACCATAAAAGTACCTAATAAAATATAACGAGCTTAATTTTTAAAGTGCATTGAGATAACAATATCGTATATTTGTGATAGCAATTTTTTTATTTTTGCAGTTGAGATATTATAATTCTTATATAAATATAATATAGTAATTTTTGTAAGACTTGTAATAAATAAAAAAATATTTTTATTTATGGAACACAACTTTTTGGATTAACGAATATTTTGATACAACAGTATAATCTAAAATCTATAAAACTATTCACTCCGTTTCTGATGATTTGGAATTTACAATCATATTTAAACGTATTTTGTGATTGGGGCACTAAAAATGGCATGGAACTGAATATAAATAAATGTTCGATTATAACATTCTCTCTCAAAAAAATAAACTACCCTTAATTTTAATTACAAATTTTTAAAGTTTAAAATCCAGTGTGTAAATTTAATTAATGATTCAGGTGTATTCTTCTATACAAAAATGAATTTCAAGGAATGTATCAATAAGATAAAAAATAAAACATCCTCAAAATTAGGTTTCTTAAAACGAAACTATTCTAATTTTAATAATCATTCCGCTATAAAAAATATCTACTTTTCTATTGTAGGTTCCCAGCTACAATATGCTGCCTTTATTTGGTTTCCTAGTTCTATAATTCTAAATCAAATTCTTGATTCTATTCAAAATTCTTTTTTACGTTTTCTATCATTCAAATGCAATGCCGATCGCCCTTTACATTCCGGTTATAAAGGAGTATCCGGATTTTTTAATATTTCTAATTTATGAAATTGTAGAAAATATCTATATTTTATTTTTCTCTTTATGTTATTAAATAATAAAATTGAATGCCAAGAAATATTAGAAAAACTAAATTTTAATGCAAAAACTAACTTTACAATAAATAAAATTTATTTATATTTAATATTTATTTACTTTAAAAAATATACGTTCTATTATACTTTTTATTCCTCTTGTACTATATCTATATTACGTTTTAAATATTATGTAATCACTAAACTAATTTTCATTATGTTTTATAACACTGCAACAATGTATTTACACTACATTTTACTATTTTAAATTGATTTATTCCGTGAAAATAAATAAATGAATAAAATATTAAGTGAAAAATGTGTATGTATATGCCTACACCCGGGGTTAATGAACTTATTAGTATTATATAATATTATAAATTACATTTTTTAATAGATATTATAACTAAATTCTGAGTTAAATATATAATATATAAATATATAATATATATTGAAAGCGTTATATCTAAAAGAATAAATACTAAGAATACATATTATGAAAGACACTCATCAACAGTCTCCATTCACGCTGCTCTTGTTTTTCCTCGGATCAAACATATTTATGTGTAACAAACATATTTTCTGACTACAATTTTCGAGTATTTTTTCACACTAATAATATTATTTAAATAATTGATATTTGAAATCAGTCGAGAATTTGGAACGTTTTCAAATTGTTCAATGTGGTTTCCAATATTAATGTCACTTAAAAAAATTACACTTACTTTTCAGAAAATTAATTATATATTATAATATAACACAAACACTTTCTTGTCAACAGAAAAGTAAGTCATAAACAATTTGACTACATAGGTAAGTAGATACATTATCAAAAAATATTCTATTGATATAAATTTATGATTTTTGTTTAGATTTACCAATATACTCAAGCTAAAATTTAAATTGTCGTTACACTGCAAATGTATTTTTTTTAAATTTAAATGTAAAAAAATTAAGCAAATTACTAGGTTAAAAAGGTAACTTATGAATTTTATTATGCAACCACTGAAATTTATGGAAAATCAATTAATATTTTTACACAAATAATGTGTAAATACATTTTATGTATTTTGATTTTATAGCCAATTTTACATAACTATAATAATTTTGCATATTTAACATCCAGAAGAAAACAATTAATGTATTTTATAAATAATACGGTGCATCGTATTATTAAAACGAAAATCACAATCAAACTATATTAACATCGAAAAACATATTTTTGTACTCTTTCAAAAATTAATGAATATTAAATAACTGTTGTCAACATCAATGTAGGTACCTATTATAGCTAAATCGAATCAATACAAATAATTACTATAGATAACATTTTTTTAATTATAACTGAGGTCTGAAAATCTGCTACATGTGCACTTAAAATGATATTTTTTTCCTATTAGAAGTACCTAAATAAAAATTTAACAACAAGATATAAAGATAACAGGTGCTGTTGTTTTCATTGTTCGAGTCCCAGGAATTTAAGCTATTATATTCATATTTATTTTTTGTGAGCTTACAGGTGTGGTAGCTGATAAAATGCTTACGCGAAAAACGTATTTATTAAAATCATATTGATTAAAAAACAAAACCGAAAAAAAAAATAAAATACACATAAAAAAAATTGTATTCATATTCTTCTAGCAGTATTCAATTCCCATGAAATGGTTTGGTCTGCGGAATTTACATTCCTACTTATCGAGGTAAAATATCGTTTGTTTATCGATGTCGGTAACTAATGCAATAATTTATTCTTCTACTATACTAATCAGATAGTGTTGTTTATTTTCTGGCTTTTTATGGAATCCAATAATATTCACCCACGTTTTTTTGTACTTTATCATTCATACAGGTTCGTAATATTTTTGAAAGCTAAGCCAACCACAATTTTTTTTTTTTTTTATATTACCTACCTCACTGTGGATATAATTTTTGTTCATGATAATTTAAAAAATATATCGAGGTGTACAGTGTTATACGTTATCTAGATAAATGTACCTATATAATTTATCTGGAAAATAATGTTCATCTTTTTATCTATCAAGAAAAATAAAACTATTATCTGATTATCTGTAGATAATTAGATAAAAGTTTTTTTTTAATTTCAATTTCATTGATTTTTTGATTATTATGATTTTATTAAAATGAATCGTGTTTACGTATAATTTAATGTAATATTTGTAATTTTGAAATATTGGTATATTTAAAACCAAACAAGATAAATTGTTATTTTTTATATTTAATATTTGCATTGATTATTATGTTTTTATCGCAAAACATTGTGTCATTAATTTATTAAACAACAAAATTAAATGTCCAGATAATTTAAAATATTTAATATATTAATATTAGTTGAACATTATTTTTTTTTTTTATTCAAATTATGTATTAATTTAATGTATATTATAATTTTATATAACATAATAAATAATCTAAACTTTAAGCTTATAAATATGTGTAAATATTATAATTTAATTTATAAAGTTTTTAAAAACCTAAAAAATATGTAGTCATGTGTGTGTGTCATATTTTTTTATTTATCTGGAATAAAATTATGTTATCTGGATGATTTATTTATTTTTTCATCTGTTGTCTTATCTCGATAAGTTTTTAACGAGTCATATGTTATACCTTATCTACATAATTTTAAAATTATCTGTTCAAAATACTGGTGATTTGTATCAAATCACACTTGAACAATTTATAAGATATATTTTCCTCTCTTGTAATCTCGTTTAAATATTGTTGTTGGACGTTTAGTTTCTAGTGTTTAATCAATAATATTTTAATTTATTTGTGTTTAATTGTTAATATTTTTATTTATTACTTGAGAACAACCTGTTTTTTTATCAGATAATTTTTAGATTTTTAATAATATAGTTTGAAATTAACATGGTAACATTCATCATAAAAAAAAATGTTTTGATAAAACATTTAGTTTTTCATCTTCATAATATTTCATTAAAATTGAAAAATAAGTTATTTGATAGTTGAGCCTCTTCGTAAACATTTTGTTAGTTTACTGTACTTAATATGATTAAGTCTGTACCGGGGACATCATTTATGGGAGGGGGTAGGAGTATACATTCGCCCAACCCTAGATTTTAAAGTAGCCAATGGGCCAGGTGACGGATCTAAATGTACTGGATTTCTATAATCTACTAACAAATCCAGTATATTATATAGAATTCTGTGGTTTTATAACTATGAAAGAGATATGATTAATTGATAAGAGCATAGAAATATACAATGTTTGTTATCAATAATAATTTTTAAAATGATTGTTAAATTGTTAATTGTAAATTTGATTTGATTTTTAGTGTGTACTGTGTTTGACTAATAATTACTTTATTAAGTATTAACGACTAGGTATTTTTTTTATGTTTAATAATAAGTCTAAAGTTGGAGCTGAGAAGCATCGTGAAAAATCAAGAAAATGCTCATCAAGAAAAATGCTGACTTAATGATTACTGGTAATAATAGTAAACAAAAGAAATTATTTTTTTAAATATTTGCCCTGGATAAAGTTAAATGAGAGTTAATACAATCAACAAAACCTTTCTCCGTCAAAAAATGACTGTCCATCTCAGTCCAAATTAATGATATATCCAACTACTAATTGCCGCCATTTTAATATAAAATACTATCAATTATATGAATGGTTAAAATATTTAATTTCTTTTGATGCAGTTTATTGTTTTGTTTGCCGGCATT
This sequence comes from Pentalonia nigronervosa, assembly GCA_014851325.1. Classification (NCBI taxonomy): domain Eukaryota; kingdom Metazoa; phylum Arthropoda; class Insecta; order Hemiptera; family Aphididae; genus Pentalonia; species Pentalonia nigronervosa. Next base: position 151,118 of record JACXSJ010000425.1, on the reverse strand, counting down.
TTGCAGCTAGTGTTACTTCACCAGGTGACGTATTTAGTAAATTAAGTTTTGTTAATTACGGTGTTATTTGTAACAAATAGAAAGAGTTTCAAGAAACTCTTAATGAACATGAGAGAAATAAAAGGCAAATAATTTCCATGCAACGTTGGATAGATTATATACTTGTTCAAAATAAAAATTAATTGTCCGTAGCAAACCAAGTAATACATGGCTGACAAAATAATATAAATAAAAATCATCTACATGTATTATTTTTACTCAAAGTAACATTGTATATAGCTAAACAACGTTTACCGTTTCGAGGAAATAATGAATCAAGTAACTCTAAAAATAGGGGACATTTTTTAGAATTTTTACATGTATTTAGTGATGCATATATGAAAGAAAGACTTATATCAAGGCACGGTCATTACACAAGTCCAAAAAATCAAAATGACTTAATTTCTTCAACAGCTAAATGTACCCATACAAAAAATTTTAAATACAATTAACCCACTTGGTCTTTTTACAATCATGGTAGATGAAACTAAAAACAAATCGAAAAAAGAACAGATAGTAATTGTTTTACGGTTTTTGGATAATGATATAAATATTCATGAAACATCTATTGGTTGCTCTCATATATTGATTTCTAATGCTGATAGTTTGTCAAAATAAAATTATCGATACAGTTTTGGATAATAAATTAGATTTACAAAATTGTGTTGCTTAATGCTATGATGGTGCTAACGTTATGTTCACTCAGGTGTTCAAAAATGAATACGTATTGTTGTACCACACGCCATTTATATTCACTGTTATGCACATAGGCTGAATTTGTATTTGGTTTATACATTACAAAGCATTCCTTATATAGTTAATTTTTTTAACACTTTGCAAGATCTACAAATTTTTAATGAATGGACAATCTAGGTATAAGTTATTTGTCAAAACGCAACAGATAAAGAGATTACCCGTGTTACGCCTAGTAAGATTAGTTGAAACTAAATGGGTTTACTGATTTGGATCAATTAGTAAAATTAATTTGTGGTATACAGAAATTATTTAAATACTTACTACACTTAGCAAAAATGATGACCAAGGGCAAGAACGTTAGGAGTTTAAAAATAAATGAATACACTGTCATTTATTAAAATATCATATGCTTTGGAATCACTTCTTAGAGCCATTTACTACTGTTCTGTTATTTCACCAGTAGCCATTGATTTAATTAAATTTTTAAAACGACAGATTTATATGTACAATAATGAATTTTGGGATGATATCACAAAAAAGCAATAACTATTGCTGTTAAAAATAGTATCAATATAAATAAAAAAAACTAATCCAAGAAAGACATGTTTGAATAAGGATCTATTAGAATTTTATGTTGAAACTACAGTTGGTCAAAGTTATAAGAACAAAACTTCAGAGTTGAATAAAGACTTGAAAATCATTTTTTAACAGTTGACAGGTATGTAAAACTAAAATAATCTAAAACTTTAAGTATTGAATTTGTTTATACACTTATATTTTTATTTATTTTTGTAGATTTGTAAATGAATTAGATAAACGCTTCAATGATACAAACAACACCATCATTATAATCAGCAGCATTTTCCTTTCCTCTAGCTCTGAATATTTTGATTTTAAATGGCCAGTTCTTGACGAGTTTTTACAAAATTACAAACACTTTAATATTAATACTATCAAACTAAAAGCTGAATTTCTGAAAGCTATAAAATTACTTTCGGGCGTTCTAAATACAAACCATGATCTTTATTCTATTTCAAAATTATTATTACTCCAACTGACTAAAAGTTACTTTGAACCATTAAAAATAATAACTATCCTTATGACCAGTTTCCACTACTTCTAATGAACGCTTTTTTTCATCACTTAAACTAATTAAATCATACATAAAACTAACTATGGGTGATGATCGTCTTAATGATTTATTGTACGTTGCTGTTGAAAGTGACGAGGTATCAACAATTAATTTAGATGAAGCACTTCACATTTTTTCTAATATGATGAATAGTCGCTACACACTTATATGCTAAAAGCTAAGCAATGCACGTTATTTATATGCTTTATTAGTTATTTCCTTAAATTGTAAAAGTAATTGTAATAGAATATATTATAAAGATAAAAGAAATATGTTAACATTTAATATCTTATTTGTATTATTTTCTTATATGCTTATTGCTTTTTAAATTTAATTATTATAATTTGAAAGAGGTATACTTAATGAAACCCTGAAAGTTTGGTAGTACTTTAATTAATATTATATTGGGAAACCGTTGTTAATATTATTACATGTATTGTTTTTCAGAGTAAACTATATTGAAGGTTAAAATAATATGTTGGTGTTAGTTAAGATTAATTATGTTTTAATAAGGAATATGTTAACAAAAATGGATACAGTTTGTATTATATAAAGTAAAACAAATAAATTAAATGAGAGTTTGATTATCCAGCGAGCGGCTTTTTTTTTCTTTTTAACATGTACTTAAAAGTTTTATAGTTATAGGGCTGATCTTTATTATGCCCTATCCTAACAAATATTGAAATGACACCCCTGGTCTGTATAACATAATATAACAACTTTTTACAACGGTTTTATTTATTAGCATTCATATTATTCGATTAATTAGATATGTGAAAATATACATATCATAACCTATATATGTGAAGGTGCATTAAGCTTGGAAAAGAACCAACATTATATAAATACGTGTTATTATTAAACTTCAAAATAATATTTAAAAATACAATTATTTTTTAAATTATAACTAAAAATTTATAAGACCACAAAAATTGTATCAATAAAAAATAAATAAAATATTTATAGCGTTTAATAACATTCTTGTAATTAGTGAATTTTATCAGTTTTTAATAATATCATCGTTTACTTTAGACTCTATAGTCTACAAAAATGATGTTTATGTTTGTAAAATACATTTTAGAGGAATTAAATTTGAAATTTTTTCATTGAAAATTAATAAACCTAGACTAAACCAAAAAGTGCTGAGATTTCTTCAAAATTAATATTAAGACGATTTTCTTATTTGAGTAGTTGTCCTGGAATCCAAAGAAACTACCAAGAAAAATAACTGTTTCAAATTAGATATCACCAGTTTTAAGACATCTAGATAAATTACTTATATGAAGATGTATTTACTTTTCATCTTATTTAGATATAAATTGTAACAATACGATGAACTATCCTATTCATACGTATTATTTTAATGTATAATAATAAGTTGGTTTACTAGATGTGTTTTTTTCTTAAATACATAAAATAATTATTGACGGTTAAAAATAAATTAACTCGTTCGTTTTATTTTTTTATTTTTTAAATATTTTGTAAAATATCAATCACAGTTCATTGATCCATTGATCTACTTGGTTGGTATATTTTCAACTAACCACGAATAAGAAAATATTATTATAATAAACTAATACATAATATCATGTAAGTACATGTAACTAAACATGCACGGAAATGATGGGTGCCCAATAATTTTTTTATCGTTGTAAATAATTATTTAGTGCAATTTAGATCATACCGTGAAAAAAAGTTTTCCAATCTATAAAAGTGTAACATTTTCTTAGATCATAATTTTTACTTCAACAGAATATAATTAATACACCTTTATCGCAGTTCTCAAAAATCTAAAATTAATTATTTTATTATAACTATTATACTGCATAGATTTTTTACACATTCAAGTGATAATATCGAATGCACGAGAGTTTAATAATATGACATCGTGACGTACGAATGCGATTAAAATTAATAACTTTTCTACAGGGTAAGTATTACGAGCTGTATGCGACGACCGTTTTTGATAACAAAACAGTAATAAAACGCTGTCATGAAATTAATGGATCTCCAGGCAGTGTCCCTTTTGATTTAACTTATCACATCTCACTTGAGCAACACGATTACAATGTCAAGGTTTTAAATAATTTTAATACACACATATTATATGAAATTGTAATCACGTCTTGAATTACATTCCTGTTTTACTAGTGTTGTTTGTCACTGCCGTTAATCATATTCTCATTTCTCTCATTTAATGCAATTATAACTACAGCAGCGAGTTCACCAAATTTACGGTTTAATTTGTACACTAAATTACGCAAGAAAGATCTTCCGACGTCATGTGAAATATTGTTACGTAGATAATCTAAAACAAATTAAATTTTTCAATTCTTCTTCAAAACAGTTGTGTACACTTGTGTAGGCATGTACTATGTTTTTTTTCATCTATAAGTTTGTAAAATTGAGAAAATTTCAATAAAATAACCTACACTATACAATCTGTTTATTTTATTCACACGATATTCTAGGGTAACCATTTATTTTTTTTTTAATTTAAATAATGTAGTTGTTTTATTTTTATTTTTGTCGACTTTATTTGTTTTCAAAAGATTTACTATTTGTGATTTGTGATTGGGTTTTAACTGCATTTCCTTCAATAATGTTGGCAAAATATATTAGAATTTATTAGACTTATTATTTTAAACGTATAACGTTTTACGAATAACGCTTTTTTATGAATCATATGTTTTAAAAATTATCAAACCAAATATTAAAATAAAGATATTTTATGCTTAAATTATAATAGATAACGGGTTTTATAGTGTAACATATAATTAAAAATACAATATTTTTAAACGATTGATAAACAAAATAAAAAATTTAATCAGAAATTTAGAACTATTTTTTTTTTTTTTTTTTGGCCCGTTAAGTAATAATCAACTATGGTAAATATGTGTAGTATTCCAAAAATAAATCACTTTTTAAAATACTTTTTTTAAGTATTTTATTTCTTTATAAAAATTAATAATAATTTTATTCTAATTTTTTCCTGGAAAACACATTAATATTATGCATATTTTAAATCAACAACTTAATCTTATAATTATTGTAATCTAATTTTTTTCCCCTATATTTATTGTATCTATTTTTCTTATTTTTTATCAATATTAGGAATCCTGCTAAAATCTTAAGCTTACATCGCGGAATGCAATTGAATCAAGAACCTTTGATACGGGTTCAACTAATAATATTTGATATTTTGTGTGTGTTTTATTTTTTGATTAGTTAATGATTAGTATTCATTATTGAATGAGGTTAATGGGTTTTAGAAATTATATAGTTTATACACATTATATTATGTCTTATTGTAACCATAATATTTTACAATATTATAATAATGCATGTGGTATATTATGTTAACAAAACAACTCAGAACCCTAAATAGTTTTATTTTCTCAGTAATAGTTATGTCTCTGGTATTTTGATACATAAATGAGAACGTGTGAACGATTAAAACTAAAACAATACTACTTTAGTAGAAAAAATAAAAGATCGACCCATGATATTAAATTTGATACAATATCATACATGAACATTAAAACATATAATATTACAAGTATTTCTCAAACTATTCGAAAGGCTGAGATAGAGCTTACTTTTTAAAAGTAATCTTATCCACGTCTGTTCATATAATATATCGAAACCGGGAATGTTACGTGTCAATATAATCGTGTTTCGGAATATTTCGAAGAGCAATAAAACGGAAAACAAAACTATTCGAGAGACCTCGGAGGTCACGACAAGTCACCTTGGTCTGCGGTACAGCTTTTATCGAAGGAATATAACAACAATGATATTATGCAGAGGAAAATGAACGTAGAAGCCGACGACGGAAACACGTCGACGCGTTACGATGTCAAACGGTCATTGTTTTCGGGGGTTGTCAAAACAATTCGGGAACTGTATTGTGTACAGTGTTCACGCCTACCCCGGGCCTCTGTTTATTTTCTGACGGAGACGAATGTCGGTCGACGACGAAATGGCCCAACCGCCATCTGACCGAATAAACGCAGCGCCCGTCCAAAACCGAAGATCGGTTACTGAAAACTACACAACTGTCTATTAACCGAATTCCACAAACCTCGACGCCGCCCGCCGATGATGACTCTCGTTTGCGATAAAATCACTGTAACGTATCATCATCTGTTTTCCGGCGCACCCACACGCGAATATGTTTTACTCGCGAGGGAATTGGGCGGCGGCAGGTCGGGGTTTTTTTTCCCCCCATCGCGTTTGCATTCTCGTTTCTTCCGCACTCGCATTAAACCTCGCGTATAAATCAGTGTCAGTATCCATTTTACAAATTTCAAAGGACCCAAAGTTAGAGTTAAAGTTTCACGTGTCGCGCTGCGGGGGCCCGAAATAAAGCGGACAACCGCTCGTATATAAGCGCGCGCGCGCGCGTACGTATGTGTGTGCACGTGTATGTGAGTGGGTGGGTATGTGCGCGCGTGTGTATATATAGCTAGGTATACTGCTAGGTCGTTGGTTCGTCTGACAGATTCTTTTTTTTTTCTTTCTCTAGCTCTCTCCATTTCCCTCCGCAGTAGGATTTCTCTCCACGCGTGGGTGGGTGGGTTTGTGTATGTCGCGTGACTCCCCGGGGCTGTAACCATTACAGTTCGTGCGCCACTTCCTCCGTCTCCACACCGGCCCTGTCGCGCGGGAAATCGGCATCATTAATCGCGCAATGCCTTCAATTGATTTTGAGAGTCGAACAATAACAACAGGGTTTCGGTATAGTGGCGAAAAAAAAAATAAAAATGTGTATATAGTGCATACGCTCGGCATATACGCATGCTGTAGTATACGGCGAACATAAATATTGTGTCCCTCGTGAAGCGAACAACGCGCATTCTGATTTGAAAAATGGTTTTCATTTATTATTTTAAGTATCATTATTATTATCGTTTGTTGTGTTTTGATTTTTGGGGATAGCGCACCAGTTTATTTCGTAAATTACGGTAGAAAACGGACATGTGGAAAGCAAACTCGGGAGCGACATATTTTCGAATAATTAAAGTCAAATTAAAATGCACGAAGTATAAAGAAAAACAATATATTTAATGTGATCTGTCGTTTTACTTTCGGCCTGTTTAGTTTTTAGGTTCACGCGCACACCTTCACAAACAAAAATAATTCAGCCATTTCAAATCATAACCCACCATTCATTAACCCCGCATCGATTTAAAATACGCTGTTGTAAAAATTTATTAAATATCTCTACTCATAATGCTGCTTCTTGATGGTTTTGTCAGTGAACAGCCTCCCCTTCATACCAATTATCTTGTAAATTATTTTTCCACCACAATATATCATAATATTTGCTTATTGTAATTATATAGATTGTTCATTTTCTATTTTAATAAGAAAAAGAGAAAAAGAAGGTATGTGCACCGTTCTTGAAAGTAATTTTTAATAAGTAATTTAATTGTGATGATATTTGAGTATATTGACATTACGGACCATTTATTTATCGCTTTGCTATTAATATTAATTTTATTTACTATTATATGAATGGTCCTTATAGCAATATGGTCTCAGATTTGCCACATCTCTTTTAACTAAGTCTAACCATCGTGATTCCGAGAGATTGTGTAGTCTTTTTACTCTTCCTTTCTCGTAAGATATTGTTTCTGCTTCTATTTGACGTTTTCTCCTACACTTGAGTGTCAGATTTATAGATGCAAAACTATAGACTTTTTCTAAGTCTTTTCTCTCAAAAATATTTTGTCTATTACCATACCTTGTTGTTGTAGACCAGGTATAACATGCATATGACACAACCTAAGATACGGTATAAGGTACAAGCTATATAGATTTTCTGTAGTTTTTATAGACAATAGTTTTGACTTAGAAATATTGTGACATTGGCAGAGTAACATCCATCGTCAGTTTTCAGACGAAGCTTAATTTTGCTATGCATACATTTCACGTTATTTATTTTGACCTCAAGGTATTTAAAATCATGTACTTGCTGAAAGGATATTCCATCAACTTCTAAGACTGACTTATCTTCACCTAACCGTATGTCGACTTGTATCATATTTTCATTAATTCCGATGTGCTCATTGCTGTATTTTGATTCGTATTCAAATGATTAATACAATCATCCGAAATGCTAGGAGGGTATGATGCTTAGAGTATGACTTCCATTTATTACCATTCTCTAATGCTGTGGAATTTTCCCTTTCATACATTATATTACTAAATTCAAAAACACACGTGATAAAACGTCACCTTGGCAAAATGTAAGCACAAACTTCTGAAAATGTATAATTTATAGTCATCATTTATCATTTATCATTTATTCTGCATAATATATTTTTATATGGTAATAATAATTATTTTTATTTATTTACTATATTTACAATTTAAAACTAATTGTTTTTATATCTGATGATCACAATCTATAGACATACATTATTATGATCATTATTGAAACAAAAAAATACTCTTGATATGTTTAACTATTGTTATGTTTAAATGTTTTATAAATTATATTCTGAATTTTTCTTTACGTCATAATTTTATTTTAAAGGCAATGCACATTTATTTTTTTTTAATTGTGACATCGAGTGATAAGCATTGATACCAAGATCAACAAACTTAAAAATGTAAATTGCACTTGACCTATATAAGAAAAAACACAATCCATACTATAATTTTGGTCCCGTAAGAGTGCTTTATATTTGTGAAGTTGTTTTCTTTTTATTTTATACTAAAAAAACATGGATTTTACATTCATTTTTTAAAGTCTTATCTATATAAAAGAGATAAATAATTTTATTACAGCCAATGTACAATAGCTTTATGTTTTCTACGTGGTCGTTATGATCTTTAAAGTCAGATATGACTTTCCTGAGACTTATTACGAACACGCTTTAAACAAAAATAAAGTGTTCTTGTGTTTCCATCTTATTGTCAGTGTTTAAATGAACTGTTACACTTTTTTTAGATAGAAATCATCAAAGTGTAAACGGCGCGCAATTTATTTAATCAACAAATAAATAAAATAACATTTTGTTTCTCATAAAAAAACATAAAACATGTTTAAAATTAGTTAATTCACCACAAATAAAAAAAGAACTTTAACATTACATTCACTTATACATATACATCGACCAAAAATTTTAAATTGTTTATTATTCCATGGTTCTATCACATAATGTCATTTACTATGTACCTCTTACATTATAAAAAATGTAAAATTTCAACCTAGTATAAATTATGTATTTATTTATTGTCATATTATATACTTTATTATTGTATTTTGTAGAAATATAAGTCATCTCAGTTACAATTTGAATAACATGTTCAAAATAATTATCAATAATAGTTGTTTACATAACATTAATTAATAATGGTTATTTATGTATATTTATAGTACCTATTGAAAACTGTAATAAAACAACTTAACTGAAACCTAAATATTTGTTACAAATAATTACTAAAAATGTTAGAAATAAGAACCACTGAACTGTACTACATTTTATTTGTTATAATATTACATTTTATTATCAAGCTCACGATTCTTACAATAGTTACAACTAAAGAAAATCTAACTGTGTATATTATTTTAATTTTTTTTTCAGAAAAAGTACGATTTGTATAAAACAAATATAGGATACATTATCAATATTATGATCCAAATAACTAAAAAAATTTCTCGTAGATGCCTTTTTACGACATTTACTGAATTTTCATCCAATTAATATTAAATTATACTCAGTTTAACTCAAAAAAGTAAATGTTGTTTTCTTTTTCAATTATAAAACCATTCATTAAAGTCCGTAAACTCGTAATTTCTGCTCGAATTGTGTTGGCTTATTCCTGAAATTTTGCTTTTACTTGTCATATTTTCTGCGAAAGCTTTATTACGTTCCTGGTAAGCCGTAGATTTTTCTTTTAAAATTATTAATAATTTTGCTTTTTTACGCATAAGGTTTATCAAACTTTTCCCGAGTATGACATAATGATATTAAAATTCCTACAATTTATGAAATGACAAAGTGGAAAAAAATACCTACGTTCTATACTGATATTATATTTAATTTTGAAAATGTTATTAGTGTTATATTATAGGTTTAGTTCTATATTTTTATCCATCTTCTGTGTTTAGCAAACAGTTTATAGTATTAATACTTTCAATTTTTATCAATTTGGAATTTTAGTTTTAAATCGAGTTCTTAAAAACAAAATATTTTTACCGACATCTCGGCAAGTGTGGATAGGGCTTCAGGAATTATTATACATAATATAATTATTATCGCTGTTTGGTATAATATAAGTGTTTTAGTTATGTTAAACCTTATCGTAATACAATAATAAATAAACAACCTAAAACGAGGACATTGCTACTTTTACAAATAAACAGTGTGTTGACATTATGATAAAAAATGAATCAGAAAAGGAAATTGTGATATCGATGCACATGTTGGCATATTATAAACATATTATGTCTAAGACATCTATTACTTGGACATCAGTACTCAACAAGTGGATGTATTCCACGAGAAAGCTAAATTGTGTGCTGTTGTGTTCCTGTTATAGTGACATATTTTATCGTGAGTATTTTTATTTTATGTATTTATTTATATCAATTAAACATAACTAATAATTATTGTTATATTTTAAATTATAACTTGTTATTTTTCAAAAAAAAATATATAATAATAATAATATTATAGTACGATGACACAGTCCAAAATTGTCTTGTGAATCTCAATTCTAAGTAAAATACATATATATTAAAATATAATATAATATTATAAAACTATTATATATAAACTATAATGGCAAATTGTTCGAAGTCTTATCTCTATTCACCAAATGTCTGTAAAAATGTACCCATATACGTACTTCATGTCTGTGAAGTAGATATAAGTTAATTCTCAGACATAAACAGATCAATTCAAATAATGCCCTAATATTTTATGAATAAGTCATTAAAATATATTATAAGACAAATAAAATTAAGGGAAGAACTTTGCATAACCCATCCATCAACAGCCCCAGTTTTAAGTTAATATTAAAATTTAAGTGTTTATATAAATACTTTTGTACCACAGTATTGATATCTCGTCCACTTGACTGTAGGTTATTTCTCTTAGGTATTCATTATTGTCAAGTACGGTTTCTTATTAAAATATTTCAGTTTTAAGTTGAATTGTTGTATTGATTGTGCAATGCAAGTGTAGCAAACAAATATATATATATATATATATATATATATATATATATATATATATATTTTTTTTTTTTTTTGGTACACCTTTAAAATATTTCTCTGTTATAAATAAAAATATACCTATCCACTACATGATCGTTTTTATTTAATATTTATGTACAAAAAAAACGTAGTTTAAATATTATATTATTTTAAATGTTGAGAAGATAGAGCAGGCACGTATAATATAAAGAATAGGTATATGTATACACTTAATATTTATATCATTACTTTCTATTTTCATAGATTTATTACATATTATGTGTAAATTTGATAGTTAAAAATTAAAGTTATTTACTTCTATATTTTCTTATTTAAAATTGTCAACTATTAAAATAATTGCTGTAACAACATATAAAACACAAAAATGCGGGTAACTATTTTAGCATAATTTTAAATATACACTTTATTCCTCTCAGTTTACCCTTAAAATAAGTATCACCCTGTACGTATTATTTTGTTTTGCTCCTTCACTATCGGAAATATATTTTTCCCATCAACATAGCTTCTGTTTGTTTATTTTGCTATTCCCGTATTAGATTAACTTATGATGCTAACTGTATTAATTATTTATACCTACATAATATACATTCATACACACTATTGTATTTATCAATACGTTCATATTGAATTTATAATTGAACAAATTTCACTATTGTAGTTTTCTATATGATGACAACACGGGGTTGCGTAATTTATACATTATTGTGCCATGTAAAATTTGGTCGATTTACGATTTGTGTTTTCTATTTTAATCGAAATACATTATATAGCTGTTGGTTACATTGTATAATTCCAACAGCTCTTTCAAACAGTTCATTTGACCTAAATAAAAAAATAAATAAACTTACTACAATTAATTTAAACATAAAATCAATCCACATATATTGACATACCGTGTATGCGCACGCGTAGTTTTTAAGTATAATACGGACATGGGTTTTTAAATGGAAAATGACGGAAGCGCATTAACGTGGATGGAAATATAACTCCGTGGGGTCAAAAGGATTTAGTGACTATAAATCGGTCGGCTGGAAAGGTCTGGTGGAAATTGTTCAAAGGACCACCTCCTCCGGGCTTTTATTCCGAAGGTTATAGGAGATTCGTCCGATAGTCGATGATGGTTTTCGCTCTGTGTAACGATAATTAGATTTTGTGATGTATTCCCATCTATAAATTGTTGTCACTCATCATCCGCCAAATTCGTTACCTAATGTGCTGGCCTGCTGGCCAAATAAAAAAAATAAGATGTAAAGCCACCCCAAGGGCTTAAATATAAATTATTGTCATAAGACACAGTTTTCAATGTTAATCTGGTAATAAAATTAACGATCTACGTCAATTGACTTGTCATAATATATATATATATATATATATATATATTTGTCCACTAGAAAATGGACACTACAACAAATAGTAATTTATTTTAAATAAATATTATAATAAATCAATTGTTCGAAAAACTACAATATTACAATAATGTATATTTAAAATGGGAAAATTAAGTATATTAAATATTATTGTTCCTACTCATGAAGCTGCACAATATGGATGTGTATTGTTAAAATTCATTCAAAAAATGTGATTATGTGTACCTGGAAATATGACGAGACGCCTAATATTAATTAAATCTTTGTATCATGTTAAATTTCATAGAAAAATTATTTATTTAAATACCTACTTATTAAATATAAGTTTAAGTTGCTATTTCGTAAATGTTTTTATTTTTAATAATTTAAATTAAATTATTATTATAAAAAGAAAAATTGTTGAAAATATGTAATTTGTTGTAACTTATCAATACTACAGTGTAAACTGAGACATATTGCTAACATATTTTACTATCAGGATATACATTTTTATAACTTTACAAAATATCAAAAAAACATAATATGGAAATTCAAAAAAATTAATATAATTAATATAATTTGATTTTCTAAAACTATAAAAATATCCGATTAAAATAGTGTAGACATTTTCAGTTTATCAAGAGAAGAAAATTTAAAAACACCAATATTAATCAAGTCATATCAACTAATTTCACTGTTTTTTTTTTGTAAAGTTATCTAACTCACCGTGATAATGCATTTTAAAGATGTTTAGTCAATTGAAAATCTGATCTCATTTTCTCAATTTTCTTGAATTTTGTAATTTATAATTTAATAAAGAAATTTAAATATTTTATATTTGGTTGGTGTAGAGGGATGAGGGAAAAATTCCTATACAGGTTACCTGGGAATAAATCAATTTAGCATTTTCGAGTTTTAGACTGAATGTGTGCCAATATGCAACTCACCACAATAAAGTATTCTAAAATCGTTTTTGAAAAGTTATAACCACTATCCATGCGGAGTAAAAGTATGTATTGTCGAAGAAGATATACAGTGTTGGTTATATGTATTATATTAAGCAATAAAAAATTCTATATTGAAAATCTAATCTCATTTTCTCAATTTTCTTGAATTTTGTGATTTAAAATCTTATGTTGAAATTTAAATATTTTATTTATGGTTGGAGTAAATCAATTTAGCACTCCAAGTCTTAGACTGAATGTGTACTTATATACAACTCATAACAATAAAGTATTCTAAAGACATTTTATAAAAGTTATAATCACTATCCATGCGAGGGAATTCAACTATCCTATTTTAACTTGACTATACTAGTTTTATCTCGTATTCTTCTATATTCTAATTATTAAAATATATAATAATAGGTTGTATATGCATGCAATTATAACTTGTAAAAAATCATTAGTTACAAGAGAGGGTACATCAAACTGTAGCAAAGAATTATTTGGATAATGAAGATTTGATGAAAAATTTAGGATTATTACCGTTTTTGAAAAGTTTATTATTTCAATAACGAAATCGATACAAAATATAAATATATAGTTTACATGACACCATGCCGGGATTATTCGCAGAGAATTCGCCAAATGACACAGTGCTGTATGGGAATTGAGTTTCTTTATTTCCGTGCGGTACATAATATGCCTTGTTCTATACTTCTGTCATCACAATTTGTCTCTTTTTCTTATTTCCCCACCCTCTCACCATGTGGTCTTTTGATTATTTTCCAAACGACAGATTAATGGCCTTCACGTTTCGCTCGTTTTAAACCATCTTTCTATTGACAACGTCTGGATATTACTTTGTTAGGACGTTTTATATATTATTATATTTTTTTTCTCTTCACACAGTCGTAAATTATTCCTCTGCATTTGTATTTCGTGGTGAACCGAAACCAAAATGTATATAATGTCTTTATACAATAATTTACTTTATCACGCACTGCACATAGTGTATAATAATATTATGCATTTCGTGTCAATGTAGTAGGTATAAAATCTTATAATGGACGATTCATTCAACGCAAAATCCACTCATTATTTCGAACATTATTAATAGGTTTTTAAAAATAAATTTTAAGTGTTTAAAAACTTTTATTTTTTAATTTTTATCGACAACGTGCATTTTTAATTCCTTATTCTAATGAAAAAAATTTGTTTGAAATACTCGGTGTATAAATATCATATTCCATACAAGTAGTTCATGAGTTATAAATTGTGTAGTATAGTAGTTGGATGAATTAAGTGGAGTTTTACAGTTATAAATACCCATAACTAATAAACTACTCGTTCAAAATTCGATTTGTATAAATTAAAATACTTCGAATAATATTATGCTTAGGGATATGAAATTAAAAATATCGTTCAAAAGAGGGAAAACTTAAAAAATATAATTTTTTTCTAAAAATGTTGTAAAATAAATATTTTCAAAGACGTTAGTGTTTTTTGAAATAATGAGTGTCTCACGTTAGGTCCATACAGTATGTTGCCCGGAAAGGATGTTAAATAAATAAAAATATATATTACTATAGCAAATATGTCATCGTGATTTGAACAAACGTTCATACTGACAATATGTAAAACATTAAAAAATCATAAATAGTAAAAATTAATGGACGTCTGTACTGCTAATGATTTCGCTTACGTTTTCGAAGTGTGAGATTATAGCGAGAAAACGTGATATAATATAGGGTGTCACAACAATAACTGACAAATGAAATAACTTTTGTTTAAATGAATATTTTTAAATTTATTTTTATTTATATATATTTACAGACGCTTACGCTACAAGCACAGTAAACATTTTTTAAAACATAAAACAAAAACTTTTAAATTGAATTACATTTTTTTTTAGAAAGATTCAAATCAATCAATTTTTAAATTTATATTCAGAAAACATTAAATGGTGAACACGTTTAATTAAGTGCAATAGCTTATTTTTTTTAGATGTTTTTCAAAATCAATATTTTTTTGGAATTAATTAATTTGAAACATAAAAACTTGTTTCAATACATTATTTTTGGGAATTTTCAGACACGAGTAAATCTTAAATTGTTTATTATCCATATAATTTTCGACTAGTGTAAATTTCTCATTATTATTAATTCCGTCAGGTCTTTCTGTACACCGTGCATACTATTATTATAACATTATATTATGCATCTTCTACGACAAACGGCGATTATATTACGCCGAAAATTGTGGTGGTTTTAATAAGAAGACATTTCGGCCTAGTGAAATACAACAGATGATGTATTATATACGGTAAGTCGGACTGGCTTGGAACGAGTGTAGTCGACGTTTTAGTTCTTTTGGATAGGTACACACGATATTTTTACGAAACACTTAAACGACGGCGGTCTTCGTATCGTTATGAAATTGTTTTAATTAACAATACTGCAGCGGCAGGTGAACAAAGCGAAAAGTCTTTGCTCGGAACTCGTCGGAGTGGCACAACAATAAGGGACGTGCGGGGAGCGGTGTCGTTTGATATTGTCTAGTCGGTGCGAATAATTGAGAACGACAGAGAAACATTCGCAAGTAGACGCATTGAATCCACATAAGTATTACGATTACCGGTGCATGTAATTTTGACGTCGTCGCACAAAGAGGTAAAATAACGTTGAAATTACCGACTGTACGAGAACACACACGACGAATGTATAATAATACTATTATATTGTGTTTTGTGTTTTTGTCGTCAGAACGGTTTTCCGAAAAGCTCCTCTTCCCCCCCCCCCCCCCCCCCCCCATCGTGCCGCATCGCATCGCATCCATTACAAAATATGTGCGCAACTCAAACTTGTGCGGTTTTAACTCTTAACCGTAATAATTACCTACTATTATTGTGGTTTTTGCGAATTACTACGCTAAAACACAAATAATACACGTCCCATATCGTTTTCTTCTGCGTTGAATAAAATAATTACATGTATACGATATTTGTCTGTGGGAAGTCTGAGTGTTTAAAACGTTAATTGTTGCTGCGTTTGTCGCTGCTCGCTATATTGCAGGGCTTGAATTTGAAAAAAAAAAATATTCGTCATACGTTGTTTACAATCTAAATCAGGTCGAGTCGGCAATTTTTTTGATGCCAAGGGCCAAAAAATAAATAGACATTTTTCACGCATTTGAATATAGTTTATTTTATATTAAACGAAAACGTATTATAGTCGTATCAAATTTAATTAATTTAAAGTTCATAAAACTGTTTGGAATATTAATGTAATAAGATATTTATAAATAACGTTTCAATCGACAGTTTCCAGTTCATATTTTCTTAGTCCGTGATTTTTAGACATGATGTCTATTTTAATACTAATTATAAATTTTACTCGTGGGTTACATAAAATTATTATCAAGGCTACATGTGGGCCGCGGGCTGCGGGTTGTTGACCCCTGATCTAAAGGTTATAAAACTTTAGGTTTATCGTTATTTAGGAGTAAAACGTTATATAACTACTGTGTTAAAAGTTTATGGTTAATCATTAAAAATAATATCTTATGTGGGGCATAGACCAGATATAGAATATAATAATTTCTTGGATTAATTGTTAAGAAAAAAATGAATCGCGTGGAACAAAAATTTCTACGAAACCAATATTATAACTTTTGAGCAAAATGATTTTGAATTATTATGTTTTGCGTTATTTTTCATTTAATGATATTCTATAAACTACGTTTTGTATTGTAGTTTGATTAATTATATATTAAATCATTTGATTTGTAGTATTTAATTATTTTTGTTTTCCATTTTAATTACGTTTACAAGTTGCAATCGTTTTTAGTCACACATAACGTTATTACCTAAAATGTTTGCAAGCCCTGGACTTTAAAACATATACACTTATTACGCTTTATTCGTTCTGCAAACCATTAAATATAATAATATTGTTTGTATAAAATGTTGGTAAAGTTTGATGTACTTGATATATTTATCTCATCAAGTATCAACCGAAGTCGTATTCAAACGATATTATTACACCCTAGTAATTTGTCACTCGTTTGGTGTGTATATGATACTGTTATTGAAGTCAAACATATAAATGTACAATATAAATTATATTCGTATAACCATTGAACTCTTCATCTTCGAATTTAGTCTTAGCATACGTATTATTCATATTAATGGCTTAAATTTGAGATAACTCAATAACGCCTGGTACGGCTGGTTAAATGTGTGGAAAAACACATAGAGTCTGAAGATTCAGTTGTGCACACAAACACTACCACCAACGTCAAACATCTATTATTGCATTATTACAATAATAATAATAATTATTATTCCTTTGCGATTTCGTAGTCGATGTATAATTAAGGGTAAAATGTCGGATGTTAAACTGGAAGATTGGGTGTGGTTTTCGAGTTTGATCTTGTGAACGTTGTAACATTAGCTAACCTTTGAGCTTTCTACGAGGCATAATATCTAACCAAAATTGAGTTTTACCGTCTACATGATTCTTGTCGTTTCCTGTAGTTTTAAACAGCAGCTGATGACCATTACGATAAATTTACGTTTTTATAGACTGTCGTAAAAGACAACAGCGGGTTGTGAGAAGTGATAAAATGTCATCACCATGACTTTGGTAACATCGACTCCGATGTAACAGCGAATTTTAGTGGTAACTGTTGCTTATATTTATAAATTTATGTATTTTATGAACCAATGATACTCTACAACCGTGACTGAATTAGCGAGGTCACAACCACGATTTTATTAGATAAGATAAACAAATCTAAATAGTAGCCTGCAGTGACCATCACGAGTTACAAACAGTATAACCAAAACATTTGTTGTGTCACCACATGTCATATTTTTGGACTACCGTTAAATATCAATTATTATTAATGTTTTATAGTTTATACGTATTTTGTCCATACGTATATATCTGCCTATAATAATATAATGACATCCTTAATATTACAATTAATCAAAATGCAGACAAACAACAAATCAAAACAATATGATTAACCGATAGAGAAGTCGCTTTTGATTGAATTCAAGTAGATATTTTTTCATGGATACCTATACGAGTTCACTACGATGTCGTAATTTATAATATATACCTAATGCCTCGTTCGAATATTAGATTAATGTGCCGGTCCTACTTAATACGTACCGCGTAAATAGAGCAGCGCGCGCGGTCGGAAACTAATCCCCTCAATTTATTATTGATCGATTAATTTTAATAAATAAAACGAAACAAATTATTTTGAAACCCATGTAAAAATGTCATTACGGTGGTCAACGAGTGTGCATTATTATTGTTAATAATATTACTATCGTCATTGTTGTCGTTGTTGTTTTATGTTATGCACCATGACGAGACTATACTGTACTTAGATGGTTACACGCTGAACTGATTTTCGAAACCTCGTGAGTTCCAATGTTTGAATTGTTAAGAAAGAGTATAGAAGGGATATGGAATTTATCTATTTATTTATTTTTTATTCATATCCATTTCGAGAGCACCATTACTGACTGTTTTTATTGAAACGGTCCGTCCCACGTTTTATCAAAACACATTTATTCATCAAACATACATTTTATTAATTTTTTTTTTTTGTAAGACTTTATAGGATGAGATACTTAAACAATCGAATTATGAATAATTAACGCTGCGATATTTTAATATCAGAGATGGACAATTTGCATACCGCGTGTCTTTTTTTATTTGACCCATGCCACATTGTCTAAGCATATCAAACTAAAACGGAGAAATCGTTTTACAGATGAAACATTGGGTCATCTACTTCATATTTTCACTTCCGGAATATAAGTTAATTTTGCTACGCTATCATCTAGAGTCATACATCCAAACATTCTCAAAAAATACACACTAAATAATTTATACAAATATCATACAGTATAAATAGTTATTTTTTATGATCTTTTTTTTTGGCCTTTATGCTCCGGCCTGTTAGATTTTAAAGATTTAAAAATTTCTCTCGAATAACTTTGATTACCCCATATTATATTAAATATAAATTTTATACAGTGCATAGTAGTGCTTTGTATTTTCCAGGAATCTGACCGCATTAAAATTTTAACAAAGGACCGAACTCGGATCGAGTTTTTTTAGACTGGACTAGACTAGGTGATTTAATTTAACTCGATAAAGTAAACCAGGATCGAATTGCCGGCCCGATCTGAAAAAAAATTAGACCGGACTATATGTCTTTATGGTAGTCCGAACTGGACCATTATTATGGACATTCAGTATAATAAAATTATTTAAATATAAATATTTATAACACAATTATTGCCTGTTTGTGTCGTTCGTTTAATCTTACGCATATTGCAAAAACAATAATTTTAATAGATCATAAGGACCGTGACCTGGATCGAATCGAACCAAAAATAATACATTTGAACAGGGACTGGAAAATATTATTCCCAAATATTATCGAACCGGACTACACTAACGAGTCGACAATTATTATATGTTAGGCCCCGACCAGAGCGCACTAGTGCATGGGTATAATATTGTAATGAAGCAGTTGATGACGTGATAGAATATTAAAATTTTAAAGTACCTCAGCATAATAATGTGTACATATAGGTAGGTAACCGTCTGAATTTCCACCATACATACGACCGCGGAATAACAACTACAATTATGACGACGACGATAATAATAATAATATATTATTGTGTTTCGTAAATAACCCACGTTACAAACGATCTGTCACTAACGCTTAGAAAATTAATTTTAATTAATACAGACGCCCCTCGGACTGCTTACGGCGGTAATAATAACGTTATTATTACTATCATCATCATCGGCGGACGGTGTCCGTATGATACAATAATATAATATCAAATTCTATTATTGTATTATTGTGTTATGATTATTTATCATTATTATTACGCGATGTTCTATAGTAGTTGCCTTGATATTGACTGAGCATATAACACACCGCGATTAGTATTATTTTGTACAGCGACATTTTGTTATAATGTAACGTCACGTGGGACAAAAAAACAATTCCGTTGCATTTAACAAACTTATTGTAAGCACGTTAAAACAATTCCGTTTTAATAGATATTAATAAGTAAATTATGTCTATACAAACGTGATGATACAAAACACGAATCGATCATAACATTACTTGATAATTGTTAAAATGTAACGGCACGTAAACAATCATTTTATTTTTTGAAAATCTAAAAGCATTTTGTTTTTCGATTTTATCCCTTGCAGAAGTAATACTTACTAGGTCATTGTTACAAATTAAAAAAAAAAAAAAACGTAATCTTCAATTTCCTTAACTTCTACCGTCGTTTTTCTATACGACTATTTAATTTAGCCCAAACTCAGTTGTTTTACAGGTAATTGAACTTATTTAAAAGATTCAATTAGGTATAGTTTAAATTTTTCATTTGACGAAAAACATTAGTGCGAACCAATTTCAACACAACATTGATTTCAATATAGTAAATGTATTTAAAACACAAACATCGCGATACAAATAATAATAATTATTGTAATAGGTAGGTGATACTTAAGTATACGAAATTGTATCTGGTTTACTAGTGAGTGCTATTCCACGCAATTTAATGCATAAATTCCGTTTTACTGAGTAAATATAAACCGTAATAATATTATTATATTAAACTTATATTAATACAAACGGTACCGTTTTCGCGTCTTGTACAGAATCCGTCTTTTAGAATATTTTTTTTTATATATATTGTAACATTGTAAGTGGACACTATTATTATTATTATTATTATTATTATTATTATTATTATCATCCATTTTGATAGGTCCAAATAAAAAAAATAAAATAATTCGTTTTGTGCTGCATATTTCTACTTTATTAAACAGAGTTCGTTTTTATTGACATTTTACTTGTCTATATAGAAATTATAACTTTTACTTGCAATGCGAGAGTATTTTATCGTTGCCCAGAAAACTATAAAGCATCTTTACAGTGGTCTATATAAATAATGTAAGAATGGATAATAAGCCTTGCAACCTATTATCACACGGAAACTTATTGAAAAACTATATGTGATAAAAATAGGAAATAGATAGATAAACATATATAATGAACTTCAAATTGATTCATTTAACTTAAAAAACGACCTCGTGTGGGAGTGAAAAACCGACCTTTTCTCTCACACATTAAAGATCGGGTTCCACTGCGATTTATAAATTATCCTGGCCTATTCATTATTCTATTAACTATACTGGTCCATAATGTCTTATTTTGTGCAAATACTGCATATTTGTACACTTTTGGAGCAAGATTTAAATTATTCTCAAAGTCGTACAGAGAGGTTAACATTGGCCATTGCTAAATCTTTTTCTTTATAAAATGTCAATAGCATAATTTTATTTTATTTCTATAGTTTCTAATAATATTATATTACCTACATAAATTAGCTACGTTTTCGGTTATCTTTAATTGTACTTTATAATAATATTATCATTTATTATTGTCATGGGGTGCCAGACATAGATATTAAAAAATAGCTGGGTCAAGCTACATTGACAAAATATAAGGGAATGTGCTAGAATGAGGAAGAGAAAAATACTGTTTTTATGAATGCTTCTCATAAATTATAATGTTGTTTGCTATTAAGACTTCTATAACCTAAAGTCCTCAAAATATGTTTATGCTCATTCCCGAATGATATCACAATTAGCCTATACATTCTTCAATATCTATAGTGATGGAGTGTGACTATTAATAAAAAAATATCCAAACTTGTTATTGCAAGACGTATCGACGTGGCATAACAGAGTCTATCGGTGACTGTATTCATTACTATTATTATACAGGCATTAGTTTCTCCATAGACAAATATTAAGTGTTCAATATTTTCGTTACCTATAACTTTTTTGTTGTTTGGTGTCGTACAGCTAATATGGTCAAAGTGGTATTGTAATACTGTAAAATACTATAAGTTACATAAACACAGATATCTCATACGTTTGACTGACCTTAATTGGTCAAATTTGCTAACATTTTTCAAATTTATGCGACTATCTTTTTATTTATCATACCATATTATGATGATTTAAGAACACTATAATTATATTTTTCCCTGATCCCAAAAACTTTGAGGCGGTTCTGCAAATACTTGTACAAATGTCAACCAAACTCTATACAATTCAGTATACTTAGTGTGATCTTATTTCTTACCGACAACAGAAATTTGTCATATTGTAATGCAGGGCAATTCGCCAAATGTGCCAACTGCATTTTCATCAATAACGCAGTTATTAAAAATCTAATTTTGGGAATTTTTAAATATACCTAAAGATCATAATTTTAAATTCATTTTTATTTCTCGTGAAGAGTCCTGTTTAGATATAAACTTCTGTTTTTGAATGAGAACCGCATTTTTCTAATGTAAATTATTTAGCGAATTATACAATCATACTTAAATTTTAAATCATGTGTTGATTATAATATATTTTATATTATAAATTATGATATGGCTGCCATAGTTGCTGAAAAACCATAAAGTTTATTAGAAAATCCAGAATTATTAAACGAAAATACACCAAATTAAACAAATAATGAGTATCCAAGAGGATCAAGTTTAATAATTATCATATTGCAGAGCACAAAACGATTTTTGTATAGATTTGAAACGGTGGTACACGAGGTCACCACAGGTTTCTGACAAGTTTATGGTTAATTTTATGAATCACTTATACTGAACTCAATTTAAAAGCGGATGTTGTTTTACGGTTAAATTAAAAACACGATACACCTCTCATCATCCCTCTCCAAAATGATAAAAAAAAACCTTTTGGCAGATAGGTGACCTCTGCGCACATATAGTAGAAATCGCTTATTAAGAACACTTTTGTACCAAGGTAAAATGTGCCAATTAACCAATTATTTCTAATAAGAGATTGGTTTTATTTATTACGGAAAAAAAATAAAAAAAATGTATAGGTCATTTAAAAAAAAAATATCTACTATATAAAAAAAATATTTCACATGTTATGTAAAATATATATTTATCGACGTCTGTTTTTGCGTCGAGTAACTTGATGACCATGGTAAAAATAATGTTTCGCAAAGTCTTGTTTATCTGCACAGTGCTGGCCTGCTTTCCTGAGGACGCTAAAAGCTTCCACATATTCTTTGCTTGATGCTTCGCTGTTTTCTTCTTCATCATCAGTGTCAGTCTGTTCAAATCCTTTTGAGAATTCATAACCTCATCACAGATCTCTTCTTCGGTTGGTACTTATCTGCAACATCGAGGAGTGAGTCCAAATCAACCCAGTCTCAGACACTGCTTCTGAGAGTTCGACTGGTTTTTCGGATTTCGCCATCGAACTTGGCTCTAATTATTTCAAATAACCGATGTGCTGTTTCAATAATCCAATTAATTTTCAACGTTTTAATGTACGATCGGTCCGTCCGATTTTGCTTCAATAATGTGATTGTATCAATTATCCGTGTTCCTAATAAGCGACTCCTACTGTATATTTTTGTTTTATCGAACACTCCTTCGCATGACGGTAATATATGTACGTAGGTAAACAATACCTACCTACACATTGTTCACTATAATATCATATATATGAGAGATACCTATATATTCTGTTATGTGTGCTACGATTTTAAGCACAAACGCGGCAACGAGACGGCTGATAGTGATTGAGAGTGTAGAGAGGGTGTTTCTCGGGTTAACGGTTCTCGCCACGGATACGAGTCCCGAGCGCAGCTGTATAGGACCCATTGGTGCAATATACGTTTTGCAATTTCTATTTCTCGCGTTTATATGGTTTTACGGCCACCGCAGAGTAAAACGACATAACATCAACGACATTATATATATATATGTACACACGTTATGCACCGTTCCGACAGAGAGGACGAGAAGGAAAGTTCGGGGAAACGACTATTCCGTGTGGCTCTTTTTTCCCACATGAGTAGTTAAATCTCCCCACCACCACAATCGCTCTTGCTGTCATATATGTACAACGAAACTCCCTTCACGGTTGCCGTACTTGTACAAAATGTAATTATTATTATTGCCACAATACTTTTACGTATATATATATATATATATATAAAACACGAGAAAAAAATGTTGTCTCTACTCCTCACCGGCAGCTTACGTCCCACTCCCTAAGCCACGCCACATCCTTCCTCGTTCGCTGACAGTGATTGTTGTTCACCTCCAACGCCCGCAGATGAGTCTTTTCTGTGACCATATATGACCACGTATTGCGCGTGTGGGGCTGTCTGTGGGATGAGAGATGGTCCTTTGGCGACTTGAAACATAAACGGAATCGACTCAAACAACGAAGCCTCGGGCTATCTGTTCGGACAAGAAACAGGTCGATATATTATTATTATAGATTGTAGATTTGCCAACGCTTTCGTCGGGATTTCATACTAGACGAACCCTGCTCACCATGTCTGTCATACGACAATAATCATTTAATTGACTCTGGTCAGAGAATGAAAGAGTTGTACAACAGTACAATATAGTCTTACACAACGATTAGTAGTCCTCTACCGATATTATTATTTTCTCAGAAAACTATTTTGCCGGGCGACTTCGTGACAATGTCTGGATCGAATTAA
This sequence comes from Pentalonia nigronervosa, assembly GCA_014851325.1. Classification (NCBI taxonomy): domain Eukaryota; kingdom Metazoa; phylum Arthropoda; class Insecta; order Hemiptera; family Aphididae; genus Pentalonia; species Pentalonia nigronervosa. The sequence continues at coordinate 126,101 of JACXSJ010000425.1, read as the reverse complement.
CTCGGTTTAAATCCCCTATGTTTGGACCCAATGATGGCGTATTCGAATTCAAAAAAATCACTCCTCAATCGATAACACTATAACGTTCGGTGTTCTGTATAAAGCAGCACCCTTTCTCAGGACGAGTACAAACGTTTGATTTCTTTTCCACCAACTTTACATTGTAGTAATATTTCAGAATCCTTTGTTTGCACGAGCCTATTAATTTTATCCTGCGAGTGTAGTGTGGAATGACTTCAGCCTGTCGATTTGCTGCCAACTGCATTGTACGGTTTCCGGTGCCGAACACATATTGTTATGCACACAAACCATTCGAAAACCCATCACCACTCGTCACGCTTCAGCGACGAATCGAAACAATACACAATAACAATATACATACTAGTCGTCGATATTGTTCACACGAGTAACGATGAGCATCGTTGTCCGTTATTGTTAAGTACACGCGGGCACATAATAGGTACACAAAGGTACAAAGGCAAAATTAATTTTTGCGTAAATTGTTATATAATATGACTGAGATCGTTGTCATAAGCTTGTTTTGGACACGACTGCATTCGAAGAAATATTTTTCAACGATCGGTCATAGTCGAACATTTGACCTTTTAAAATGCACGTGTGCTGAAGAATTTTTTTTTATCATTACTCTCCAGTATTTAATATCCGTCGTAGGTGTATATTATTTTATATAACGTAATTAGTGAAATAATTAAGTAATACGAGACAATATAGTATAATAAGATCAGTATACGATAACGACGCGGTCGCACCGTTATCCGTTATCCCGTAAATGTTAATATTTATTTAGTCCGATGAAAACTGTCGTGTGCTGTGTTTGGATATTCTACTGTCGATCGATCGCGACAGTATTCAGTAAAATAAAACAAAACGCGATATTGTTTCCTCAGCTGTCTAAAATAATATTGTCATCGTGGTGAAATAGTTGTGTCGACATTTTGGAATTTAAAATTTGAATAATCAATTGTTGTACACACTTGTGCTGGAAAACGGTCTAAAAAATTACGGTTTTTTCGATTTTTCGACAATGCAGACCATAATATTATTACCAACGATATTTTGTTCATTCGAACGTGTGAATTCACTAAGCATTTCACTTTTATCTTGAAGCAAACACAATTTAAGTAACTCCATTACATCGCGGTATTAAAACGCTATAACATTAAACAGTGTTTTTGTTTATTGTTCTCACAGCCTTGTCCTCGTTTATTAACAGCGTCATTATCGTTATTATTAGCTGTACCTACCTTTTTAACTGTTTTACTGTTAGATAACAGGTTGAAATAATTTTCCTTTATCATGGTTCATTAAATATTTATGCACCCAAATATTTTTTTAAATTTTTTTTTCCTTATAACAAAATTAAAACGATTTAGCACTTACATACAAAAAGCATACTACACTCATATTGTGTCTAAATAATAATATTACCTTTGTCATATAATATCCATATAATCTATAACTGCATCAGAAATGTGCGTACTATATAATAATATGAATATTATAATATTACAAAACAATCATTTCACATTTGTTTCATAATCTTATATAATAAAATAATAATGAAAGCAAATGTGCATTATACAGACATACAATGATATTTTGAATTGTTGATGCTAATAATTCTGTAAATGTTGACAAAGCTTATTTGAAATGTTTGCACCGAGCGTTATGTATCATAAACGAGGATTACTCTCACGGCTCTGTTGGGGATTAGTAGTTTATATTTTTCAAACACATTCATCAAGAAATTATTATATTAAAACAGACTGTTAAAAAATTATGAATTTCAACTTCGTATATAGGATTATGATTTTTTTGCGTTCTTTGTTCTTATATTTCCATGTGGAGTATTATGAAAATAAATATTATAAAAAGCAGTTAAGATAAAAAAAAAAAATTCACACACCCTAAAAATTATAAATTCCGGCAGTGTTTGTACGAGTATAACCGATTGATTATTTTTCTACTACCTACATGCACACATTCCTTATATACGAAATAAAATATATTACGAGACATGAGCTGATATAAGTGAATAGGCTTATATTTTGAAATACAATATAAAATATTGAAATATATATAATATATAGAATTGCAGTGATGTAATCAGAAATTTTTCATACGACAAAATGTGTATTTACCAAGGTCTATAGGATGCTGAAAATCAGATTTGCTATATCACATACACAAATACACAATACACTTGGTAAGTCAAAGTTGTGGCTAAAAGGTCGTGACGTCAATGCAGACGGAAAACCCATTTCGGTTTCGGGACGTTCAGGCGCCAAAATTGATTCGGGTCAACGTGAAATTTGTAGTGTGGAAATGGATAAGTACGAGGAACTGTAAAATATGTGTGCGTGTATTTATGTATAACATATTCCATTGGTGTAAAAATGACCAGAGAATGGTTCTCATATTATTTGTGTTATGATATTTTATACGCTACATGTTATTATCCTCGTGGTTCTAGTCGTTCGGTTAGTTTCAACAAAGAATCGTCGACTGTATACAAAAGACGAACATTTAACTAATCAAAAATAAAAACTTTTTCAATGCGTCGTAAATTATGATATTGTACTAATATATCATGCAAGAAGTTAGTTATTTATTACGTATTTATATATGTATATGTGTGTGCAAATATATAAATAATATAATATTATATGGAAACCTACAGAAATGAAAAAAAAAAAAAACTGAATTCATATATTACTCAAATATCATAATATTTCACACCGAAATCAATTCGAATGGTATTATTTATTTACGTTCGTATATGTACATTAATTTTATTTTTAATTTTGTGAAACTTTACCATAAATCATTATATTTTATAAACGTATTTTTATTATTTATATAGATATAAGTGTGCGATACAATTATTTTAATAATTCGTTAAATGGAAACGATGTTCGTGTGTTTTCACTTGAATATAATGCACCTACAATATTAATGAAGACGCAATAATATAATAACACGTTGGAAAACAAAATAATAAATGATGGACTTTTTTGTGCTTTTGTATATACTTTTTTATTTTACTCTACTTAAATAATACAATTCATAATTTACTATAAATGCAATACGACGACGAGTTCTTTACACGATAAGTATTAAATTATTTTTAATCGACTGTTGTATCAAATATTGTCGATTACGTTTATACATTTACAAATTACATAGTACACACTATAATATTATATTTTTCAAGCATATCTATAATAATCGTATAGCCAAATAGATGGCCGTTATAACGATTTTATTGATTTTTTGTTTTTGAATCGAATGACCGCAATATTGAATTTGCGGTTATTCTTGATTGTGGCAACATAGAAATTTATTCAAAAATGTTATTAGATTTTACGTCTAAATCCAACGCTATAAATGTTTAGTCGAACTGTTCGTTTATAAATTGGTTAATTAATCCGATAATTTCTATATGTATTTAGATGAAAAAATAAAATATGAGTTTTGTGTGATTTAAACGTCAAGTTGAGCTATCATACTGTGCGAAGTGTTTTTGTTGGCGAGGTGTGTGAAAGTGGATTTGAATCCGCTTCTGATCGCTCTGCAAAGCCCTCGGACGCTATCGATGGTGTATTTTTTCCATTAACGACTTAAATACGAAGTGTCATACTTCATTATTATCTGGCAAACTGATCGGAGCTTCCGGAAAAACGTGTATAGCCGGATTGGGTCCAATTTGGAGGAACACAATTAAGATCGGGCACGAATGATACGCCGAACTCGGCACCGCGTTGGGTGTGCGGTGGGTGACCGTTGCTAGTTTTTGGTGCAGCAGAAATTGGATGGACGAGTGTAGCGACTGTGTCGGATGTAGGGTGAAAGAGCACAAGAGAAAAATATATATCCAGAAAATGAAAGGAAGAGGAAGAGAGAAATGGAAAAAAATAACTATTCAGTCCGGTCGTTACACAAAGCGCATCTTTCAAGAGACGTCTAAGGATTATTGTACAACTTTTCTTGCATTAGTTCTGGACATAATGGTGTCGTTATCTAGATTAAAAAGTTCTGCCGGCCATAAAGGCCGATAGGAGCCTTTATTTTCTTTCTCTTCTAGTCGGCGGAGTCAGTGACGCGATAGAGGGTGGATGGACGAACGGACGATGGGTGGGGGGACTGCGGAGCGACTGGCGGTGTTGTTCGCACGAGTATCGGTTTGTGCAAAACTCATTAGAAGAAATGGTTAAAAGAGTTAATTCGTAAATACTTGGGGTGTGTTGTGGACAATTTTGTAAATATTAGCTTCTCGGTCGAGTCGTTTTGACTTTAAAACGGCTGGTCTTTAAATTGTATAGTTTTGTTTTTGTATATTGGCTTCGCCACTAATAATATAATGTCGTATATGAGTTATATATGAAACTACATATGTTTTAATAGTAATTATAATATTATTATTATGACCGAACTTAACAGGTATAATATTAATGCATTCAAAAAAGTGTTTATGAACACGAATATAGTGCGGTACATTGAATCCATATAATATGATTATTAATCGAATATTTTCGATAATTTATATAATATAATAATGCATTGTCAGCAATAATCATTGTTTAAGTTATTTCAAATGGCATATTTCTATATTATTTAAAGTTTATTTTTTGTTTCAGTTTTGGTTAATCGTAAATTCGAATATGATTAATATATATATAATATTAATATATATATATATATATACAACGATTTTAGTATTTTATTCAAAGAAAACGTAAACGTCTTAATTGAATTACGTTTAATTTAGTCACAATACTATTTGTTAAGTTAATTATTCTGTAAACTAACAAAATAGTTGCTAAACATATTATACTCGTACTTAATGTATTATTGTAAATTTTCTGTATTCGTCAGTTTCGACTAATGAAGTAAATTCATTTAAACAGTTATATTGTTGAGTCGATAATAATATCATGTCTTTCATAATGCGTCTAAGAACTAGTACCCCAAATTTCTGGATCACATACTGTTACCTTTATCATATTATAAAGATTGTGAAGATCACAACAAATTATTATAAATTTAGAAACCAGTGTACTGTTCAAAAATCGAAAAACTGAACCACACAAAAGGTGTTCGGTTTGAGTTCGAATATCAAACCTGGTTTTAAATAAACCAAAAACGAAAAAAAAGTCGGAAATTCTATAATGAATCTAAAGAAATGTGCGAACTCCAAACAAATTCGATCACGTCAAACGTTTTGAACAAAAAATGTTTCTAGTGTTTATTAGATTCTAAGCGGAACGATGAATGTATTGATTTTACAATGTTGTGTTTTTTTCTTTTTGTATCTGTCATCACGTTTCAGGGCAGTAAAAGTGCTCCGATTTTCTTTATCAGCAGGTTTTCTGATAGGAAAGTAAATCTAGTTGGTAATTTGGGAGGTCAAAAGTACAAAATTTCTAATAGTTCGTAAACGCGCCGAAAAAACAAAAAAAAAATTTAAAGAAAAACAGGAATTTTTTTGCAAAGCAAATTTTTAAAAAAATTATTTTATTTTTAATATAAAAAAAAAAATAATAACCATAAATACATAAAATTTTTACTAAATGTTTATATAAGCATTTTCTATACTATAAAATTTTCAAAATATTTTGACTTTTTTCGAGCTTTTTATAAGCATAATAAATTTACAGGTTTTTTTTATTATTTTTTTTAATTACTGATAACAATTTGTTCAGTCTTTAAAATATAATACAATATTTTTCATAATTTGTTGTAAGTAAAAATTAAAAAAAAAAGTTGAGCGTAAGTCTCTAATAGTTTTTTAAAAGAATTTAAAGTTGAAAATTCCAGAAAATACGTATAAAAGAGGAAATTTTGCAGTTTTTTTTGATTAAGAAATTCATAAAATTTTTTCTATTCAAATCTAAGATTTGAAAATTCAGTATAGGAATGTCTATAAGTTTTTCTACCTTTTTGAAAAAAAAGAAAATTCCGGAAAGCTAAAGTAAATTTTTATGAGCGTTTGAAATTAAATTTTGGATATTCACCCGTTTTTTCCGGGAACGATTTTCTTATTTTGATGTAATTCAAAAAGGAATAATAAAAGACATTTGAAATGTTCACAAAAAGTTTAGATTATAATTTTCTATACAAAAAAAAAAAAAAAAATTAAATATTTTGACAATTTTTGAGCTAATTGTAGACCTAAAAATATTTTGGTTTTTTCAAATTTTTTTTTTAAATATTGATAAAAAAGAATTTGTTGGGTCAAAGTTCTTGAAAATTTAATACAAGATTCCCCATAAATTGATAAAATAGCAGATCAAAAATAATAATAATACATTGGCACAATTTTATTTTTCATAAATATTTTAACTTCAAATTTCGACAAATTCATCAAAATCACAAATTTTTGCAAATTATTTATTAGTTGAAAATGTATGAAACAATTATTTTTTATAGCTAAGGATTAAAAAATTAAAACGAAGTCTTTTGTAAGTATTTAATAGTGTAACCAAAAAATCAAAATTATACATTAAAAAATAATTTTTTATTGAAATTTTAAATTCAAATTTGGTTGAAATTAGATATTTAAATTAAGAATAACGATGTTATTTATTTCATTGTATTTTAAAAATATTTTCCATTTTGACTTGAAACTTTTAATGTATATTATTATATTTTATACACTCAATTAAATTTTCAAATGTAATGTTTTCTTCAAAAATTAATTCAACCTACTATATTGTTAATAGTAAAATAAATTATTTTATTAGTAATAATATCTTAAAATACACTTAGCTTAGTAAGCTGAGAGGTTGTCTTCGCTTAAAATCGTTTTTCGTATAAAATGATTTTATATCATTGAATAAAAATTTAACACATCTATAAAAGTGGTCCACTCGATACCAAATGTATAGCAGAGCGGTACCCAACTGCCAAAATTTTTATTTTTAATTTTGTCTATTGACTAATTTATCAACGAAAAATACACCGTATTTTATTAAAATAATTTATTATTTTTAATAAACTGATTAGTTGTAATAATACTAATAGTTGATTGTTATTTTTAATAAATTGATTAGTATGATAAACATGTTATTTAAGTTATAGCGGATAAGACCTAATTTAAATTAAAACTCCAATTATTGTATTATATAGGTTTTTTCAGTTTGATATAAAAATATAAAGTTGTTTTGGACATTTAATTCAAAAGCTCGATTCGTGTTCGGTTTGACATAATATGGAAGTTTTTGACGTTTTGATAGGCTTATACTTATTTTATATTAAATAGTATTTTGTGACATAAGTGTATGTACATTATATTTAAGTCACTTTGATGTTTTAATCTTTAGGTTGACAACTATTGATAACTTAGAAATTATCGCTTGTAATGAATTGTATTTTATTCTTGAAAGTCTTGTATAGGATCTGTAAAAACGTTAAGTATAGTGGTCCAAAATTTGATGTGGTGTGGCCTGTGGGGCAGTGTTTTGCGTTGCGCTGCAGTGAATACATTATATAAGTGCATATTATATTAAAATATTGCTTTCGTTTATTTTCGCACGGATCGCATTAATCTATTTGCGGACTATCGCGACCTATGGGATAAGTCGGTGGCTGCACTTATCTCGTAATAATTCAACGTGCGTGTGGCAAATCAGCTGGTGAAAACAATGTCCCTGTCGACTAGAATAATTTTAATGATTTTGATCAGTCTTCTCGCCTTGTCCACAAGTCGAATCAATATATTCCATACTTATAATTTCACTCAGATCACTGATCGATATATACATATTTACATTTTTTTGTATCAACCAAACTTTTCGTAAAACCGGTGGCCATTGGACGTAACGTTACATTACATAATATTATATAGTTTACGAATTACATAAATACATAGAATGGTACGAAATAACGACACTTTTAGAAATAACAAATAATGAAAACAATTAATTTAAATATTAAATATTAGATAGCATATTATAATAGTGAACAATCATAGTAGTTATAGCATCAAACGCATATCAATTTATTTATAAATTGAGTTTCTGATAGAAACTAGATGAGCTTGAAGACGTCATTGAGTTCAGGATTGATTATTTTGGTCATGTGGTTGGATTTTTGGAACCGCCTTTTCTTTTTTTCGTATATTCTGTATTCGGTTAGAACATGTTTTACTGTAAGAAATGAGCGCGTAAGGAGAGAAGGTCTTATTTTTTCATTAAATGTGAGCGGGTGAGGAGGGTGTGTCCAATCCTAAGACACCACAATGGAGGTCTCATGTTTTCTTGTGGTGTTGACAGCGGTAAGACAAAAGGTCGAACGGATTTTTTTTTTTGATTTCGCTTAGCTCGGTGGACGGTCCATTCCATTCCATTTCACACCGACGCAATGTGTCATCTTCAATATTACTCTCTTTACGTCGTCATAGGCAAACCTAGAGGGGAGATGGACACATTTCTTTGGCCATAGGCACTACCACTACGCGATATGGACATACGCGTGCCACATCACTTCAATGTGGACCGTTTTAATATTATTCTGCTCCGACGTGGGAATATAGAACAACGCGCACAAAGCTGGTCTGATTTTTTCACGGCACTTAGACACCAGAGCCGCTCTCGATGGATATTTTTTTCCACCGCTGTTTCGTTCTTTTATCTTTTCGCTTCGCATTATCATATGTGCGTAAACCGTATACCATATACCATATATATATATATATTCTCACGCTGGTCAGGACGAGTTATGTTAATACTCGGTAACGAAATCATTCTCGTGAAAAGGTTTTCGCTCCATTTGGTTGACCCCAAATTAAATAAATATGCTCGCACACACACACACACACACACATCTTATGGTGATTTCATGTCCTACATAATGACGCGTGCGTCAGTCTCCCTCTGCCTGATGACGTGCAAACTGCACATAATGTAATGATGCACTTTACACACGAGAAATCGGTACCTGCGTATATATTGCTATAATATTATCATAATTTCCGACAGTTTTTTTTTTCTCTGACAAACGTTCTCAGGCACGTATAATTAGAACCTATAGGTGACGTTATTATGTATACGTCATATAATTTCACCGGGATTATAATAATACGATCATTAGTTGAAATAATATAATATTAATATTATAACAGTACACAAATGATATTATAAATATAATATTATAGTTACACATAATTATGATATTTACATATTGCTTTTTCTCTAATTTAATAATAATATTATTTAAAATATATTATAATACAGTTATAAATACTGAAACTTTCTTGGACAGAGAAAGTTAAAACGAAGAAGTACACTTAATAATGAACGAAGGGAAAACATTATGGTAAACAATCGGGGAAAAGTCAAATACGTGGATCGAGCATATAATGAAAAACAATGAATGGATAACATCAATTATGGAAGGAAATATAGATGGTAAAGCAGAAAGAGGTATACCAAGAACTCAGTTTATAAAACAATCATAAAAGACATTTAGAAAACCACTTAAAAATAACTGAATGTAACTGTGACAGAAAGAGACGAGCAAAGGTTCACCAGAGTCATTGAACTAATCTAAACCATGTAAAAAAACCATTATAGAAACACAAGACAGTGAACGATCACCGTTAAAGAAAAGTTTAACGAAATAGAAGGACTTATTATTAAATCCTCATCTCAAATATTTATAAAAACATGTATTGCTATTTTAAAGTAAATTAAATAAATCAACATCGTTTCACGTGCTAACTCGTCATTAGTTAATTACAAATTATTATTTTAGGTTTAAAGATCAAAATATATGGAATTATATTATTTTTAACAATAAACTAATTATTAATTTCTTAAATCGGTTGATATTCATGAACTCATTACCTAACCGTCACTAATAACTGATTACATATAATAAAAAAAAAATATAGACAATAATGAATAAAATGAACCGATTATATTTTAATTTGATCGAATAATAAATTAATTTTTAAACAGAAATTTAAAAAATATATTAACTTTTATGGGTTGATTAATCACTATATAATGTCAATAATAATTCTGTGGATATACTTAATGATACACCATACACTTAGATGACAATTTAACCTGGAAATACACGTTAATAAAAACAAAATAGAATGTAACCTTTACTAAATCACAACTCAAGGCAAGAATATAAGTGCTAACGATGACGCATTCCTAATTTGATATACTGCTACCAAACAAAAATTACAAATTACAAATTCTCCGAAAAAAAGTTCTGAGAATAGCATCACTAAAAGCTCCGAGGTTCAAGTGAAATAAACAGCTAAAGAAAGAAACACGAAACCATACCTATCATAATGTATAGTTCATCGATTCAAAAACTTTCACGATAATGTAAATATGTAAAATGTGTTGTCCATTTCATAATTCGAAGGAAAACATTGAACCCTGGGCTACAACCCACCTATTCACAAGAGATTTTCCTAGAAGTCCGCAAACACCGATGTGACTGCTTGTAATTTCCAAGCAAATTTCTTTATTATATTATGTAATAATCTATAATGTGTATACATTATAACTACCTATAACAGCCATATGATCCATATGCATGTAGTAATATTATAGTAGCGTATTGTAAAAACATTAAGTATGGCGAGTGATGATAAAATTAATCAAATAGGTAAGTAAAAACACTATAAATTAGCAAATATAATATATGTGTTAAATCGAGACAGTGTTGAAATTCTTAATAATTGAAATATATATCATACAATATTTTAATCTTGACGACAACGGTCTATGATAAATGTCTTAATCTATGGTGACTTATGTTTTTGACCTTTGTATAGTTTATAAGACGACGAATGTAATACACTGAAACGGTATATTTAAAGGATTTTTGAAAGTATTTACGAAATGAGTAGTAGCCCGTCACGTTGAAAACTTTAATCATAAAAAAAAAAAACTCAAACATATACATAAACCATAGAGAGCCTAGAAAAACTTCTTTTAAAAAGGTACGTAGTAGATATTATGTCGTTATGGTTTGTACGGATGAAATACTTTCTATTTTGAATCATAAATGTCAAGAAAAATGGTTTCGTTCCAGGTGTAGAACAAAAAATAAATAGGTACCTGTTGGTTAAAATTAAGGAGTGCAGTTCTACCATATCCAATCCTCATATTAAACATGTTATCTACGAAACTTTGCTCCGGCCAATTTGGATAAAATGTGGCTTCAATAAGTCGTTGCATAATGTGAAAAATTCAAACGACATTATTAAAATACAAAACATTATTAAATAGGCCAATTATAGCACAGTACCCATTATGTTTATACGCTATTTAATTGATTTAAACGACAAATTATATACAATACGATTGATTTTCTCGTGTCGCTTCATAAAATACGACAAAACGAACAGAATATTATTTTAAATCACTACGAGTAAAAATCAATTCAACGCCATGCCGACCTTTTTTTCATTTCCACGTGGCGAAATAAATATACATTTTATTGCACGGAAGGGTGCTAAATCTAAACTATGAATAATACGGAATAATACTAATCTCGCAATTAAGTTTCAAACAATTTCAACAAAACTCGACAGATATTAACACGGAAAAGTAATAATAGTTTCACAAATAAAGCTTGGGTGAAGTTTTTATTATGATAACACTGCCGTATTTATCACGAAAATTCCTAAGCGTCTTTTACACTCCTTGCTAGTTTAATCACATAACTTTCAACTGAGTATGCCACTAATAAGCCAAGGGAATCATAACGAATAATATACTTTCAGAGTGTAAAATTTATATTTTTACTAAAAGGTAATTAGTTTCCTAATGGGTGTTTGACGCTAAAAAATTGAATCCACCTCTGAGAAAAGTTTGCGTTCGTAAGTATAATAATATAAAGTCAGCCTATTATTTATCGTAAGTATGTATATAAAACAACACATCGTTTAAATAAGTTTTTTGTTTAATAAAAATTTAGATTTTTTTAAAAACAACTATATACGGTTTAATATATTTGCGTCGTTTTTTTTTTTTTTTATTAAACTGACGGACGGGATTCCCAACAGTACGGGTCCGGCGCGTATCCTTATAAAAACGTATTAAATAAAACCATCTTTTTTTTTTTATCTGTAAAGATTTAAAATCTAGTTTTTTTTTTCATAGAACGCCTCGCCTCGCCTGCGTACCTCGCGCATAAACATGCACTTAATATTATGGTACCAATATTATGGTTGCGTGGTATAGAAAGGTATACATAATTGTATCGAAAAATGACGAAATACAAGTCGAACTGTAGGGTTTGAATTATTGCAATACATGAACGTGAATGTCTGTCTGTAGAATATAGCTTCGTGACATATCTCCTTCGGACGGTGAGTTTTCTTTTATCCGGAAAATAAAGATTATTTCCAAAGTCACCTTGCATTTGAAATTCATCGTCTCGACGACCGCTTTTATAATGATGACGTGATCCACCCATATTATATTATACTGTACCCGCACAGCTATCTACCGATATCAATATAATATCGTTCATCCGTCTGCAGTCGCCCCGACCGTTTGCCGCGTTGAACAATTATAATATGTTTCCACAGCAATATGTCAAGTGGAATTTTTATTTTGCGTAAACATTAAAAGTTTTATTCCACGTTTGCAATTTAGCGTGAGACCCGATTTTTCAAAAAAAAAAAAAAAACAACATTTTCAATAAAAACAAACACTGTGGAACAAGTGAATAACTTTTGGGAGTAAATAATATTAAAATTATTATAAATAATTCATAACTCTGGTATGTCGGATAAAAATGTTTTTATACAAATTGTTGTATCTCAGTTTATATACACTGTGTAAACTTTACAGTGTCCCAGATCTAAATATTTTTATTTTTTTACATATAAAAACTGTTATTGAAAAGGACATATTTCTTGAAGGGCTTCTATTTTTTTTTAAGCAACTGAAATAAATATCAAAGGAAATAAGAAATATAGGTTTTTTTTATATATAAATTTCGGTTTTTAATTTAAAAATATTTAAAACCTAACAAAATAAATAGGTTTATCGATTATATTTTATGCAAAGCACTATATTATAAATCATGAGACGATATATCTTAAATATACCTTTACAAAGTCATAAAATACAATAATACAATAAATACCTACCAAATTATATAAATCAATTTTCAATACGAACACTTTTATTTCATAATATTACTAAAATATTTTGAAAAAATTTCTATACAACAACTTACAGTATAGCACTAATAAGTTATAACATAATTAATAATATAAAGTGTATTTATTGTTATATACTCATAGTTTATGTGGTTGGCACTAGCATAAATGGCATATATACCACAAAGTTATATAATATGAGTAATAATACAATTAATATTCTACATTGTATGATGAAAATACTTAACAATAATTTATATTTTAATATTTTAAATTATTTCAAACTTATATTCTCAGTTAGAATAATCATACAGATTTTATTTTTATCCACTTAACTATAAAAATATGACTACTGTACTCTTGTTTTTTTAATAAAAATAATATATATATATATATATATATATATATATATATATATCAGTTTTGTCCCAATAAAATGACAGTATTTTTGAAATGATGTTGTTACAAGTCTCTTTGTCATGGAAACGTTCAGATTTTCCAATAACACAAATACAAACAGTGAACGATAGGGGTAAAAGCTCTGGGGAATTTATCGAATAAGTAAAGACATACGATTAAGAGAACAAAGTACACTCAATCGTTGTCTTTGTCTCTCTTGTATAAAACGCACATAATCAGTATACTCAGTGTATTGTATTTTATTAAAACTGAAACCAGATTGGCCTATAGTAAAATTTATTATATTATAGAAAATGGTCACATTTAAAATATGACCGAAATTAATTTAGTACCTAATAATATCATGGTATGTATAAAATATAATGATACGATAAGCATATATTATAATATATTGATAATGAGTGTACGGAATTAATTTGTATCTTTTTAATCGATTATTTGATGTCAAGAGTTTTTTAATAAAAAAAAACTATTTTTTTTTTTTTTTTATAATAATTAATTTTGTTTTACGTACAAAACGTACTTTTATCATCAAATAAGAATAAGTAAATATTGGTCGTATTATTATGGTGATGTAAATGACGTGTTCTTTTGAGAATTCAATTTCGTAACTACATTGAATTTATTTGTTATTTCTTTAATACACACACACACACACACACACAAATATATATATAAAAGCGTATAGAGTATAATAATCATAACTACTGCGCGACGGTGTTATGGCGGAGAAGAGATTTGGCGACGGGACGAAAAATGATTCGCATTTAAAGTCCCTCTGGTTTTATAACTTCTGACGACGAGAATCCTGACGCCACCGATCAACCCGCCTCCCCCCCCCACCACCGACTTATAAATCCGTTCACTATCTGAATCTAACTTTTTGTTTTATCATTATAGTTATTTCTCGTTTCCGAGATATCATCTCTCTATTGCACAACAACCGAAAACGAAACTTTTTTTTAACGTCCGCCCGTAATGCGTATATACATATAATAATAACAACAACCCGTGTATAAAAAAAAAAGGTTCGGAAAGGATACTCAGGTTTGTCTCTCGGTCTCCGGGAGGTGTTGTATGGGACGGGGAGGGAATGGTAACCGAAGCGGCTGAAGACGGCCGGAGAGGATTCGCAAAATGCGCATAGCCGACGCAGTGTTTCAATTTCCTGTTTTTTTTTTTTTTTTTTTTTTTATTAATACGATTATTATTATTGTTATTGGTCCCGAATAAATGTGTTTTTTAGATCCTCCGAAGAGAATTTTCATTCGAGAAAATAAGATGACACGCCAACTTAAAAAATAAAAAAATAATGTCGAGAAGAAGAAAACTTTATTTTTTTCCATTTGCCAAACTATTGTGAAGGGACGCATACATTTACTAAACTACTAATTTAAAATTGTTTTGATTACGGTTTGAGTAAAAAAAAAACATTAGCCAGTTGGTTTTATCGTAAAAATTTAAATAACAATTCGTGTTAATAATCACAGCTGCAATGTTTATGAAACATAAATATACAAATATTTTGCGTTTGAAAAAAACTCATTATTTTTAATTGCATATTTAACTGTGAATTTTTTTTGTTCGACTCTTAAACATTGTGTTCAGCAAATTCTTTAGAAATCGTAATTGTAATTATATCTTTGTTATAATCATTGCAGTTTTTTTCTTCATAGCCTATGAAGGTGTTAATTATTATAATGTTATAAATGCATATGATCATACGTTTATTTGTGTAACAGCAAAAATATGTTCAGAGTTATATAATATCTTTTTTTGTATGATTCACGGTTGTGTGTCATAGACTTATTAATAAATAACGATAATCGAATTAATATTTTTAAGAGTTTACGTATTTAGACCAAATCAACTATAAATATCGTGAAATTATTACTATATTCAATTATACAGTAATAAAAAATAAAAATATAAGAATATGCACTCATATTGTTGTACGTATTCGTGTTTATTATTTTACACTTGAACGAATAATTTATATTATATATTCGTGTGTATTAGATGTATATTGGTTGACATAATTTTAGTCAAAAATTTCACCGTTGTATGATAAAGTACTATGTACATACACATGTGTATGCAAATAGAATGATTCCCCAAGCATGCCCCGTTTATCTTTTAATAATGTATATTCATTCAAATTTTGGTTTTTTGGAATTTTTTAGTTTCCATAGATACTCTATGACCAAATTTTAATTACCTACTCAGATTTGTTATTCAATTTAAAGAGTGAACCACAGTGATACAAAATATGTATTTTTAAAACGAAAACCACCCTATTTTCACTACACATTATCAAGCAGTTGAATTTATCATTATATATTTGTATGCATCTGAATAAATATTTAACAAATTATTATATCTTTATTTACTAACGATATAATTAATTATCCTCCATAATATTAAGTTTAAACGGATAATATAAAATATCCGTTTAATAGTTAGTAAAGTGTATTTACCCACACTCAGAAAATTGTTGTGTATAATTATCGATAACACGCATGGTAGTCGAGTTTAAGTATATTTCATAAATTTTGATTGGAAATTAAAGGGAGCAAATGATTGTGTTTTTTAAAAAAAAATAAATAAAATACGACCGTCCATTCGTCAATGTACTTGGGGCCATGTGCAACCCTTCCCAGATTAGTTGTTTGTTTTTTTTTTCAAGTGCGGAACTGAGCTATACTCTCACCACACTTGTGCAAGTTGTATCTTCCGATTTTCAGATAGGTCTTAAGGATTTAGCACTTGACTCGAATCCTCCTAATAAAAATAAATAATAACAAAAGCGTTTGGGGTTTTTATGATCCCGTTAAATCAATAATAGTTCACAAATGGAAATAAAAAATCCACAATAATGGAATTCGTTCTAAACGAAGATAAATAAGTGTAAATATATTCAGTGCAGTAGCTATTTTTCTGAATACAATTTAGAACGACGCTGATTCAATGTCTATAGAAAATATGTATAATACGTACCTATAACATTATTATTATCCTGAGTAGTATATTATTAGCTAATGTAACACAGGCAGTTGTTAACTCAAATTATCTTGAATAACCGCATGTAATATCTATCGAAATACAAATGAAAATAAATATAATATTAATATTGTACTTTAGATTATGGTTGGGCAAGATAATTAATTTTTTAGCTCATTAAGTTAGGTTAATATAGAAAACTGTAATGTGAGTTTGATGTTAGAAGTTATTTTTTTTTTAACTTGTTAAAGTTACAAGTTAATTACAAAATAGAAGTAACTTAACTTAGTTAAAAATCTGTTACTTTTTTATATAAAATTAATAATTTTACCTTTTTTTGAAAGCAAATATCATTAGGTACTTAATTTAATGAACTGCTATTAGTGCTTATACACATTAATACTTTAATCAATGGTAAAATTCAACCAAATAATTAAATTAATTTTATGTATTTTATGTATTTTCGCATAATGGTCCACAACACAACTTAATTATAATAACCAAATACATTATCTACAATATATAAAATATCAAATATTATTGAATTCAGCTGTATTGAATTCTACGACTGAATAAAAATATAATACTAAGTGAAAACTATTAATTAATAATGATTAATGAGACAGTATACAAACGTGTATGGGATATTAAGTAAATAATTATATTTTTTACTTTCTCAATGACACGGTTAACCCTACAACTTTTCTATTGAAAATATAAATGTATAATATATTCTTTAAACATTATGCAATATTTCAATCATTATTAAAAATAATTATTGATAACTTATTATGTTTTTATAAAATATTTTATGTTTCCGGTTATTATTATTATTTTGTAAAAAATAGAGTATATTTTACATATAAGGTTTTAGGAAATAAAATAATTTAAAGTGAAGATACAAATAACCAACTCGTAAGATTACTGCATTACATGGAAAAAAATTAACTCCTTAAGTCAGAAATTACTTTTAAAAATAAAAGTAGGTTAATCTTTATATAATTAAGTTAAAAGTAACTAAACTTTTTAACGTTAATTTTTTTCACCCACTAATGTCCTGCTCTGCAGTTAACACGTCTTCTTTTTAGAACTAGAAAATCTTTTATTGTCTTGGGAACATTAATAAATGCGGACGTACTCACATAATATCGTGATAGGTACCTATCTACGGCGACTTGAAAAAAATAAAACCTTAAGAACGTTTCGTACGGGGACGCCATTAATATAAGTACCTATATCACAATAAAATTATGTAATACGATTGATAATAATCATATTTTGTGCACTGTGTAGTCGCAATATCTATCTCTCGGACATTATATATTTTCGGGATAATATAGGTATTACGCTTAATAATTTTATTTAATTCCACGCGATGTACGTTTACAATAGTGAAACGATATGATGTGTGTGTGTGTGTGTGTATATCTTTCGACGGAAGCGAGCGAACCGTATGAAACTCAAAAAGATGTGATAGTGGTAGTGGTTTTTAATAATAATATGTTTTGTTTGTTGCTCGCACAGTCCCGGGTTTCATGCGATACACACATATTATGCACTCCGTGATGGAGAACCTTAAGTTTTCCGCAGACCTCGGCAACGTCCCCCCATCTACCGCCGACAAGCGAATTTGCTGGTTCCGCTGCGAGTGGTTTTTCGTTTTTTTTTTTCTTCTTTTTCTCCTCTTCGGGGCGGGCGGAGGACGTCGTAAATGATGAAGTCGAAAACATCGCTGCCGCCGTTATACAAAGCAACGGTGTCTAATAATAATTCGCAGCAACATGTGTTCGTTACAACGACCATGCAGCGCACACACAACCTGGAGATTCGAGCCTTTTGGGAATCGTAAAACTTTACCTTCACCCTCTCTTCATACAAAGTCGATGGTGGGTCGTACTCGCATATTATGCGTATAGGTGGGTGGCGGTGGACATAGACGAGCGACGGAGGGTCGTCAAAGAGGAGGGGGTGGCCTGGCACATGGGTACACCCACTCTATCAGAGTGACACGAGATTGTTACAATAAGTCGTGTACGACCGTTATTATTACACTCCGCAAACGGTATATTATTATGTCAGAAAATGAAAATTACAAAAATATAATATTAATTTTATATTCTAAACAAATGAGAACGTACATACGATACTATTATAACACATTTCGGGAGTGTGCGCACAGGCCATTTCCAAATCGCCCTTTTTGTAACACACCGCTTTTTACGATATTATTATAACGATGAATAGCAATTGTGAATTGATTTATAAATTGTGTAATTTACAACTCGATATTATAATAAAATTGTGTACCTACTGAATTTCATTATTACTACTCTCGACCGTTGGAATAAACGATGATGAATTTCAATATCAAATCGGCAAGCCACGTGTTAAACTATAATTTTCGAAATGCGTGTTTATAACCAAACCGTAATAGCTCGGGAAAAGCTTTGGTGTATTTAATAACATAATAATATATAATATGCCGTTTGTTTACTTTAAACAATGCGGGAAACGATACTGTTTAGCGGTGCTATTCAAATAATAATAATTTTCATTTGCGGATCGATAAATGTTTTTCAATTCGCCCTAAATATTTGATATTGTGAATATTTTAATTAAATAATTATTTTCGAAACGACTGTAATTTTCGCTATTTGAGCTCGGAAGTCGGCTTGACCAGATAAACATATTATTTTGTAAATCTGCTCTATCGGAAAATATTTCCATCAGCTAATGGAAACTAAATAATTAGTTACTAATAAATGAATACCTGACGTGGATGTGTTTGCAGATTGTGTCAGGTATGGTATCGGTTTTTCCATATTGACATACGTTTTAAAATGAAAATGTTTATATATATATGTGTGTGTGTGTGTGTCTCTTCAATGTGGGCAAAACTTTAATTATTTCCGTTCTCTTTTCACGTATATAATATATTCATATATTATATGAATGTAAACGTCAGTATTACACGCTCTATGTCTACAACTTTTAATTGTTTTGGCGTTTTGCCATAATGCTTTTTAAACATTACATGCAAGAAAAAAAGAATCGACAATATTTAAGGGTCCGCCTAAACTAAAAAAATATTAAAATGCAATTATTTGTTTTTAAGTTAACGCCTATTAAGAATTTCAGATTTTCAACTGCTGTCAGAGTAAAATATAAAGTGTTTACTTTTAAAAACCAAATTAAGGCCAATAGGCAATTATTATATAAAAAAAGCATTTAGATTATTCACCAATGAAAAGGTTAAATGTGTCTTAAAATTCTTCAAATTGAACACAATTACTCGACCTTCGTTTAAAAATGGATTAATATTTAGTTTAAAACTAAGAGAATTATAAAAAAACTGGAGAGAAGAAAACGATAATATGTTTATCGAGTGTCATAATTAATTTAAAATTGTATAAATCAATACCAATTAAATATTTTTTACAGTTTAAATTAAATCTCCAATTATATTTTGATTTGAATAAACATTTTTATTTGGATAATAATTATCTAAAATGATTTCTAAGAAATCTCAAATAGAATAATAATTGGTTAAATGTCTTCAAATCAACAATATGACAACACATTAAAAACAACTCTTTAATGAAAATATCTCAAAATAAAATAATCACTCGATTAGAAAATTATTTCGATCTATGATCCATGATATTGTGCTATTCTGCTTGTTTTATAAATCAAGATAATATCTTGACGTACAACCAAAGAAAATTTGATAAATTACATTGAAAAATGTGTGTGAAAGAAAAAAGTTTAAAATTAAATCTCTTCATTAATTTTAAACTGTATAATTAGTATAATAATATGCATAATTTGTTCATGTTAATGTTATAATAGTTGCATTAAATATTCTCAAGTAAAAAAAATGTTTGAGTATTATTATTTTTTTGTCGACTATCCAGTTTTTTTCCTCGAATGTTGAAAAAAGATGGAAATTAATGAGAAGTAAACTCAAAATGTATCACCCTATTATATCATCGACTTTGGGTTCACATTCTACGGATAAATACTTGTCAACTTGATTACTGATTGATATTAATACAGTTATTCGATCTGTTTTGTTACCAAGACAACCGGACGAAATATTCTTTGTGCCTTTGTCGGTCAAGCATCTAACCCTAATGCATCAGTCTAATGAAATCGTGTTCCCCAAAAGTCGACAATATAATGTTAAAATAACAGACTGTTACATAGGATACAGCGTACATTTTGTATTAATAATTTACTACAATTTAATTTGGAGTTATTTGTAATTAGCTAGCTGTTAATGAATAATATCATCGCTCAAGGAAATTTTCCTTTCCGGGGAAGATGTAGCTTCAAAACGATCCATCATCGTGTGTAAGGATTATTGTTAAGACTAATCTTAAAAACAAACTAGATGGACGTAATTGGAATGGAAATTTGTATAGTATTACACAGTAAATATACGCACAAAAAAAAAATTGACACTAAAACGTTATTGTGTCATTTTTTTTTTTTTGGCAGCGTAATCGATTAGAACAAAAAAAAAATTACGTTTTTCACACTAATTTCTGCAGTTCATCTGTAAATAATTATGAGTTTTCGTTTACTATAACATCCTTTACTTAATTTAGTTTTTTAAAATCTATTCTAAAAACAACCAACTATATAATAGGCACTTAATTTTTATTATTTTTTTGAAAATATTGGTATTCTAATTCTATCAGATATTGAACCAATAGTTTATTTATTATATTATATTATATTATATACTATACTGACAATATAATATTATTTAATACATTTTTAGGATTTAATATATTATAACTTATAATTTATAAGCATTTAAAATGTTATCGAAAGGAGTGGATATCATTTTATACCTCCAGAATTTATAATGCATATTAAATGCACTATATACACTCCATTACATATAATCGTTTAAGAATCCTTTCACAAATAAATCACGCTATTAAATATTCAGTTCCTAAATAACTAGTAAAGTAGAAATATTTTAAAGTTTTGACCCAGAAAATATTTTATCCGTTTATTGAAAAACGATACGCTTATATTCCTAGATGAAAATGTATTCAACTGATCGATTTGAGAGTTTCTTGAATTATTATTTTGATACCTCATTGTTATAGTTTGAAAACAATTTTAAAAATATCACAATAACAATTTTTAAATGATAAAATATTTATAACACAATATTATTTACTATTATATCACATTCAACAATGTATAACTGAATTATAATACATTAAAATATCGATTAACCATAAGAATGACACCAAAAGAATAACAAATAATTGATTTAGACGGTTAAAAGAAAAAATTAATTTTTATATTTTTAATTATATAATATCAATATTAATATTTAACATATTAATGTATTTTATGATAATATACAATTATTTGAAAAAATGAGTTATTCTTGTTTGTTTGTATAAATCATTGGTTTTTTTTTCAGACTACGGATGTGTAATATGCTATTTATAATATTCAAGATACCATAATAATGGTGGATGATGTATAATAGTATTTTGCGGATAACTGAAGTTTTACTGTATTATGTTGACGATTCATTCAACAACAAACTGTGGAAAAATTACATATTATTTATAAAACATTAATATGTTTATTATATACAGAGATTCACCAAGCATGCGCATCCTTTTTTTCTTCAATAATGTAGTTCTTCAAAATTTGATATTACGATTTTTTAAATAAACATAAAACCATATTATCAAGTTTATGAGAATTTGTTTTTACTACTCAATGAGTGATACTCCGCGGAAATGCAAATTATTTTTAAATGAGAACCTCTATTTTATACTATGAGTTGTTTAGATTTATTTATTTTAATCAAAATTCGTATGAGTAATTTTGAGTTAATTAACTTTATGTACTAAGGATAATAAATCCATGATGATAGATTTCGCAAAATTTTGAGGCTAAATTGATTTGAACATTTAAGTAATTAATATAAATCAATTAACATAAATAATTTGTAAAAATGACAAAGTATAATATACTCTATAATATTTACATTTTATGTAAATACTATAGATAATATCATATGTATTTTATATTTTTGTAAAACCGTTTTTAAAGACTGTTGACTTTAGTAATAAAATCTTAATCACTAAGAAAATACTATTTTGAATTTTGAATTAGGTGCATCAAAGTTTTCAAAAAAAATATGCATAAAATAATTTACGCTAAAAAAGTAGAATTCTCATTTGAAAAACTGGTTTGTACAGCTACAAAACACCCATTTAGTAGTACAACTAAATTAACGAAATCGATAAAAATGGTGTTTGGGTACATTTAAAAATCAAAAAATCAGAATTTTAATAAATTCATTGTTAAAGAAAAAATGAAAGTGGCAATGCTTGGTGAATCACTCTGTATATTTTATCTACAGTTTGTACTGAACTCTCACTGAAAACTATTCATATTTAGTTTTATAAAATTAAAAAATATATAAAACTAAATAGTTCAGAAAGCAAACAAAAAAAAAAAAAAATGATAATATAATAGTCATTTATTAAATGACAGATGAATTGTTTAAAGTGGTACAATCATCGAAATGTTATCTAGCGTATTGCTATAAAAAATTATAATTTAATTTTGTATGATTCACCTAAAGGTGATCCAATCTTCGGGCCTTAAAGTCTTTTTTTGCTACCTTCTCCCTCAGAAAATATATTTAATAATTTGTATGTGTTTATGAGTGTATTAAAA
Source organism: Pentalonia nigronervosa (assembly GCA_014851325.1). Classification (NCBI taxonomy): domain Eukaryota; kingdom Metazoa; phylum Arthropoda; class Insecta; order Hemiptera; family Aphididae; genus Pentalonia; species Pentalonia nigronervosa. Next base: position 102,793 of record JACXSJ010000425.1, on the reverse strand, counting down.
AAAAATAAGGTGGTGGGAGATGGCGGCAGTCGTTGATATCGCCGACTAATATGATTTTGGTAACTTGTAAATTATATAACTATAATAATATGTCTGTTATAAGATACAAATTGTGATTAAAAATATATTTTTCTCCCTTTTTCGGTGTTTATATAAATGTATAAATTGACAAGTAAACTACAAAGGGTTAGACCATTCTCTGATTTACTCAATGTACTGATAAATTGTATAAATGAAAAAAGAACAGTCTCATACACAATCATGTCAAATTCGTTTATTGTGCATAATTACTTTAAGTATCTCGTCGTATTGTTGTGTACTACTTATAGAATGATTATAATATTATGTACATGGCAGATATCCACTTACAACGATTCTAATGCCAATATACAATTTACGGTGCTTTTAGCATTGTGTATCGTTACCGTTCTATTGAATACGCAATAAAACACGATAAAGCTTTTTTTAGCTTTAAGTAGAACCATAATAATATATTATTATCTCGTACAAACTACTTGTTTACAGCTTCGGAATTTAATGCCGCCGCCGTAGAGTTAGCCGGTCAGGTATATTCGTAGTCGAGTATTTGGCATAATCATCAAATAATAATATACATTTAATCATAAAGTTTATTGCGAGTGTGCGCCACCGCGCAGTGTTAACGGGTCTCCGGACACTGGAATTTCAGTAATAAACTCCCAGACCAAGGTGTACTGGAAACTTAAAGTACCTGCCCACCTTATTGTTCCGATTGACGAATTCGTTAGTTAACTACTCTAATACCAATTACCCGTAATGCTGTAATCTAATTATTTCGAAACATTTAAATAACAAAACAACGTCTCTCGTTACGACTACAAACTTCGTAATAGTATCATCCAAAATTTATGCTACAACGGTTTCTCGCGTAAATTAAGCGGATGTCGACAATAGTCTCCCGTGGACTTTAGACGTTATATAAATTAAATATAAATATTTTATCGTTTTCGATACGTACCACGACCGCGAGCTCGTCGGAGATTTATCATTAAAGAGGTCGTTTTGTGTGTTGAATACTGAGAATTATCAAGGAAAATATTTGAAGGGTGAATTATCAAAGTTTTAATACGAACAAGTGCAAACGATACATCATAAAATCATAAAGAAACTTTGAATTAACAAAAAGTTAGTTAGTTTAAATTTATAAATATTTTTCGTAAAAATAAACAAGACATATATATTTTATACTGATTATATTATATATATTAATATAATACACTTGAGTCGAACCAAATTTTTTTTTAGTAAATATTTGTACTTGTTTGTTTAAAAAAATGTATATATATATATATAATAACATCATTGTATGTATAAATTGTATTTACATTATTCAAATTAGGAAATAATTACAGTGTCGTGTCAAATGTATTAAGTTCATCTTTCTAGTCAGCGAAATCTTATGTATCGAATCTATAATATTTTATAAATGATAATACCATTATTTTTATATAAATCGATTACTGTCTCAATTCTGCAGTTATGCGATACATGTGAGTGTGTGTTTATAGTAAATACAACCGTTCGGACTTTTTCGATCGAATTCCACTGTGCGAAAATACTGGTTTTACGATATTATTTTTGTGGTTCACATTGTGTACAACTCTCTCAATAGTATTAAATGACGTAATGTTATAATGTCGATGAATTTGTAAAACGATTTCGAATGGAACCGTGTAAATTAATAAAAAATAATAATTTTATCGGACAGATAAAAGTTATGACAAATAATATCCATTGATGAACAGAAAATTAAAATATGTTTACATAGTATACCTACTACGGTGACGTGTTCAAGTGAGATAAACGTGACATTTGCTCGTCGTCCATCAAGTTTATAATAATATTTTGATTATGATCTTGGACGTTTCGTCTAAAATATGCATACAAATTGTTCAGTGAAATGGAATTGACTTATCGGACCGTTCCAGACACAAGAACCATTATGTGTTTTAACGGATTCTGATAGCCGTAAAACATGGTTGACATCTAAACTAATATCATAGAGTTTACGTTCGCAATAAACAGTATATTTTATTTTTCTGTCATGTACATAAATGTTTCAACATTTATATGAGCACAGCGCACATCGTTTCAATGAAACTTCGCTGAACTACGCTATTATATAATATCCTACACAAAATAGTTGATTTCTATTTCGTTGACATTTGAATACCTAAACACGGACTTCGAAATATGTAAAATGACGGAAAATAAAATAATTTCCAAAAACTGAAATACATAATATAACTAGGAACGTAATCGTACTAAGTTTTTTTTGGCATCCTATACTTAGACATAAGGCTTTTGAATTTCATGACATTTATTTTATTGAAATATTTCTTGAAATTTATACGTTTATGTGAAAAAAAAAGTTTATTATATCTAAAAGTTTACGGTAATGAACTTACATCAGGAGTGAATTTTTATAAGTTGGTTTATTGTATCGAAAAATAATAAATAATTTATAAATAATAGTCAACAGGGATACACAATTTATAAGTGATAACCGATAATATTATAACATTTATACCAAATTTATAATTATTATTCATTAACATAATAATCCATAAACTTTGGTAGATAAGTTATTCATTATCTATGTTTTCTGTGTATAATCAATAATCATTTCTAATCAACTACAAGCAAATAAGTTTATTAATATTTTTCATTTATTCATAACAATATTTCAAGTAAAGTTGAATTTTAAATTTTAAGTGAAATATTTTAAATTCAGAAGACTATTTAGATATAAAAAATGTATATTAAACATATTTATTATTATTATTATTATTATTATTATTTTTTTTTTTTTTGAATAATCACTTTATTTTACTGAAAATAATTAAAAACCTACATTTTCAAATGCTTTATAATGTTATAATAATATTATACCAATGCAAATTACTTATTTAATCGGTTTGATCAATGTTGAATATAAATAATTATTTATGTTCAAGTATAATCAATTAATTTACTTAACTAGTTGTATTTGTAATAGTTTTTTATAGTAAGTTTATACACTAGTATAGTTTTATTCAAACTCATGAAAAATAATCCAATTGTTAAATTGTTAACTATTGTACTGTATATAGACTATAAAGTAACAGAGTATTTAGTTTATTATTATTATTATTATATGTTTTAGTAAACTTTCACAGTTCTACCTGCAAACGCGCATTTTGTAGGTATGGAGAATAATTAAAAGAGCTCTTTTTCTAATGAGTTTCATTTTATTTGAGAATAATCCACCATTTCTTACATCCCAATGAACTTATTTAAAAGTTTATGAACAAAAAAAAATTAAAACTTTGAGATTCTCAATTAATTGGAAATGCTGTGTTCAAAACCTTTTCATTTTGTTTCACTGTATTAAAGCAATAGTTGTATATTTTGTGAGATTGATTTTAAAAGAAAAAAACTGTTTTTGTTTAAACTTCAAGGTAAGTTTTTATTGTTTATGCGTCAAATTTGAATGAATCTCTTTATTAGAAATATGGAAATAATAAGGCCTAAAAATGTTGATATTATTGTTATTTATTTTTTTTAATTATTTATCATAAGCCATTATAGTGCTCTCGACACACTTGATAATAAAAAAAAATAATGCACGAGGCTTTAATTAAATTCTTAGTTAATTAATATTTACATGCATTCCCTTGTTTTAATTTTTATCTTTTCTAGGTTTTTCTAAAAACGACATTGAATAGGTAATATGAAATAGCTTTTTCCAACTTTTAGCGATGTCTACCTAATTAAAAGATTTCAGTACATGCACAATACAATATTATGTTTAAGGCATACGTAAGAAATGTAACTGAATAATATTACTATATTTTGCCTGCGAGTTAAATTTAATGAGGAATTTTAGTAAGTTCTTTTTTAAAGAAATAGTCACGCGACATCCGACTTCAGCACGAAAGCAGGTAATTTTGATATTGAACGAAACCATTAAATTTATTACCTCGTTGAAAAAAAGTTTTTTTATAGTTCCACGTAATATATTTAAAAATACATTATTTGTGAACGGGTGGGTGTTTTATAGACAACTTCCGTTAAACATATTATAGATAAATACCAACATAATTATATTTTATTATTCATAAGTTACGATTAATCGAATTATTCTATTTAATTCGAGAAATAATTAAATTATGTACCTGTACTTTGCACGCTTGTTGCGGTGAGTTTACTAATATGAAAAATTATACATTATTAGCTTGTTATTGAACAATCATTGGTAGCTGCAAAAATATATCCTATTCAAACTTTTCCTATCGATTTCAAGAGACAAACATGAATAACTGTTATACAAAATCAGTCTAATATCTCAACACCTCGTCACTGTATACGATTATTTGTAAACATTTTGCGCTCGTTCAGATTACTGTATCAAAAATAGAACCCACTACAAATAATCGAAAATACACGAATCATCAAAAAAAAATGTAAATAAAAACAATTATAGGCGTTGTCATGTTATTATATCGCCAATGAAGCGCAGTTATCCGAAAATACAGATATCAGCTAAATTCAGGTAAGTGCATAAACTGGAATTTTTTCCAGATAAAGTATATAGATCGGTAACAGATAACTAACTATTCTAAATTATTTTCATTCTTAGTAGTATGAATGCATGGTTATTATCATTATTTTTTTTTTTTTTTTTTTTTTTGTTATTATTCATAGAAAATTAAGATTGATAATATTTTAAAATCATAATTATGTACGAGTAACTCAATTTTACACAATTCATTCAATTATTCTTACATTTTCTCTATTTTTTTATTTTCCAAAACATGAGATAAAACTAAAAAGTTTTTATCTAGATACAACTAAAAACTGATTTTTAGATAAAATGATATTATTAGTGATGGTTGACGATAGGCAGAATATGTCGAGTTAACAAGAAACAACAGAGCACCTAAATTCTTTGAATTAAGGGATTCGTCCGAGTTGAGTCCGAAAATAATTACAGTTCTAATTATTGTATACGAATTGGATCCAGCCGTATTAATTATGAGTTGGAATTGGGTGCATATAAAATTATTTATCTTATCGTAATAATATGATTATATACGAATATATAAACACATGTGAGTCCCGTACTTTCTTTACAAATCAAAACTATTAAATTATATCACATTTATAAATAATATGTGACAGAACAATATTATAGGTAATGTGATTATGCCACTATGTATCTTCATTCTATTCATAATGGTCAATTCTCGAAATATTATGTTTGGTGAAAAAGGCAGCATGCGTAAAAATGTATAATATTATCGACAGTTTTAAATGTTCGTTCCACAAATGCTTAAAAAAATATATAGATCACTAGCTATGTGTGAAAATAATACATAAATCTTTTTTTATAAAACTGGCAATAAAATAAGTATGAAAAAAATATCTCACACAATATTATGAAACTGACGAGGCAAATATTTTAACTGGGTAGACAGTAATGACATTTATTGTTTTAAAAAAAAAAAAAGCTCAAGGAAAGGTTTGTGAAATACCATCTTTTAAGAAAATTGTTTTTCCATCTGGACTAGTGCAGTATGATTTTTAAAATGGGACTCAACTTTTACAGTATTACTTTAAACACGGGACCCAATTAGTATACAATTTTAATCTGGGATCCAACTAGGAATTACGAACTTGTATCGTAATTTTACCCGCCATGTTTGTCGGTTAACGAATATTAATAGGCTTAACTCCGAGGTCCCCGGTAATGACCATTATTTTATTTCCTAGGATAGGAAACTGTTGTACGTCGTTCGTATAACTTGTTTCATTTTAATGTCAGGTTTAGTCACTTGCATACATATGGTTATATACCATAATCTCGTTATAACGGTGTAAACGAAATATTATTTTTTCGTTGACATTATAATCATTTTTAGTCGTGGTTACCTGCATATTTTGCGAAGAAATGGTACGAACGATAGACAAACATAAATTAAATATATTTAACGAAATCGATATTTCGCAGTCAACAAGATTTGTTTGTACGCTGTAATATTGTCTGGGGCACGGAAAGTCTGTACAATATTTTACTATGTAAGATGTTCGAGCCTAGTAATGTAGCGTAGCTTTCACTGGATAAACCATAACAATAAATCTGGCGGATGTTGACAGGCAATTTCCGTTCGAACACTCGGAACGCACATTGCTTAATGATAATTTAGCAATGAAATACATCGAACAGTAGATCCGGTGGATGCTTTTGCGAAATAGCCTCTGTGTGATATTACTCGGTCAAACACTGCAGTGGAAATAATATAGTAAAACAATAATGACATGGTGTGTTTTGTTTTATTTTTTCATTTCAACTCTAGAAACTAAGTCTTATGATAATTGTCTTGGGCCATACATTATAAAGGCACATAGAGCATGCCTTCGACGCGAATTTTTCATTTTTTCGCCAACGCATTTCAATAAAAAAAAAATTATGATTACACGGCGTCTTGGTTAGGCAATTTAGCTACACCACTGCTGCGTGGTGTATCTGATTAATTTTTCGTTATCTAAATATTATTATAATAATACTAGCTATACCAAACTTGGCGAGTCAAAGATTGGTTTTTGTTATAAATATATTTGTAAACAAATGTGTATGCGAGACTTTCATTTAATTATAATAATACCTAATGAGATAAATCCCTCACGATAAAACACATAGTCCTAGAATGCTCGATATTCTCATCTGTAAGAAATATTCTCAACCACCCATCAACTGTAAAAGAAAAACTTGGAGAACACAATAGTCACATAATCTATAGCTTTTACAAAACTATCGATATCGATAATAAAATGAAAAATAAGATAACTATGTAATCATGCAAATAACTTTAAAAAAAAAATTGTATTCATGTAAATCTAACACTGTAGTCTAGTTAAACAAATAATTATATTTAATCAATGTAAATGTAAATGTAACCATACACTAATAGTCTAGCTGAAGAAACCTTTAATTTTAATATTATAAACAATAATAATAAAAAAAAAATAGTTATATCTACCTAATTCAGTATGTGATTATTAACAACCAATTAAATAAATAAAGAAATAATAATCTTTTTTTTTTTTATGAGCCGATAAAAATTACACTTACTAGCTACCCTTTAGTTACCTATAGAGGTTGAAAAAATAATCCATAATTACCTAAAAGTCTTAAAAAATTTATTGATTATAACTTTTTTGGAAACGATTCAGTAGTTTTTGAGTCTATTAATTTCGAATAAACTAACATCCGCTTTTGTATATAAATGTATTAAATGTGACCAGTGGCATCTCGACTTCGCCTGTTAAAAATTAACAAGTAGGTATATACATAAACGCTATACCTTTATTTTAGTGTACTTTAGTTATGGGGAAATCGGCGATGATATAAATCGTATTATGAACTAATTCAACCGAGATGGAAAATTATTTACCTGTAGTGGATTGGATATAATATAGCACTTGGCATGTTTTTAAACGGAAATCAAGCTACTATATAAACCGTCATGTCATCTCACAAATAATTTGAAAATTTCATCAAAATCGGGCGAGTAGTTTTTGAATAAATAAGCTACAAATATACATTCAATTTTCATATCTATTTTAAAATATAATTATTTCTTTATTTGAAACTATAAGCGCGACGATTTGATTTATGATATTATCTTGTATGCCCGAAACCAATGGCAACAATTTATAAAAAAAAATTTGATTTTCATTGTGAATCCCAAAATATTTTTGTAAGCACCTCTTTAAGATATGCATTTTGAAAAATCCTTTTTTAGTATATCTTTTACATGATTTTACCTAACCAAGAAAATGTCAAGTCTCAGAAAAGGATTTCTGATATTTAGATATCTAGTTTGAGCGATTTCACTATGCGGATGCAAAATATCATATAGTATATAAATTGCATGAGAATTATATTTTTATATTTTAGTGGTGAAGAAACTTTGAGGAAACCAGAGAACGCGAAAATCGAAATCAAGAATATAGTTAAAAAAAAAAGTTATAGAATGGGTACTTGTCGAACATGGTATCTACTGTATACACTTATAGTATAATATACTACGTTGGATATTATTTATAGTAAGGATATTACTTTATCATTTTACAATTAAGATTAAGCTTTTATCGAAATCCCAGAAGTTATTATATTTATACCTCTAATAATTTATCATAGACTTTTTACAAAAAAAAAAAAAAAATGTAGTGTGTTTCATTTAATGCTGATTATTAGCCGTTCGCGTGCTCCGTTACGCTTGTTCCTTTGAAGATTCTGTAACCCTTGTAACCCTTCTACTTTGTTAATCATTATTTCAACGTAAAACGTAGCTTATAAAGACTTTCCGAAGTAATGCACGTGTCAATACAATATAATATTGTTCAAAGAACCAAACATAGCAACCGATATAATATTATATTTTGTATATTATTTAGGTTTATCATTCACTCGTCGATATCTGCCACGTGTTTAACCACCGGACAAATGTATACACTTAAATTTATATACATGCATAAGCTTCAATGCTTATCGTAGTATAGTTTCTAACACGAGTGCACAGCACAAATGGAAAGTAAATAATTTTACTCTCACTCTCTCTCTCCCTACCTTCGCCTGTGACTCGCACCGCACTGGCACGGTTTGTGTTATAGTATTACGTTTTACCGAAACACGTTTCTCGTTTGGTATTGCCACTGATAAGATTTCTCTCTCTCTCTCTCTCTCTCTCTCTTTATCGCCGGCCAAACCAGCCGATGTGCGCGTGTGAAAGATAATTTTTCCTACGAACGAATCGCGTGCAAAGGCCATAATAATAATAATATACGATAGCTATAATAACATACCCACTAAAAACCTAATGGCTCGTGTGCCCTTTTCGTTCTGACCGGAATGTTTTTTCCCCTCCTCTGCTCCGATGTTCGTTTATTTCGTCGTCGTTGTCGTCGTCATTGGCGATGGAGTGGCCGTCGCCTGACACCACGTCTCACGGGAGCTATTTAACGGGTTATTATTATACAATTATTATGTACTTGTCGTGAATTATAATCGCGTTACGTCATATTATTATGTCGTCGGTCATGATAATATTTATAGTACTTATAGACAAATGGTTCTAACCTAACCGTAGTGGACCTGACTTAACCCGACGCGGCATAGGCTGCCGCTAACATCTAAGCCGGTTTCGTCCAATCTGATTGTACGGCGCAATACTGTGCATGGAAAAAGACACACGTATATATATACAAACACAGTCCGCTGTTAAATAGGATTAGATTGTGGGGAAATCCACTCGGCTACCGGATAATGCACAGAGAAAGAGAGAGGCTGAGAAATAGGGTTTCCAGTGGAAGAAAAAATGTATCAATATATATACGCGAGCACGTTCGAACGACAAAAACAAGGAAGACTTGCTATAAGCGCACTCTGAATAAACCATGATGGTCTTTAACTCGTATTTATCATTTTATCCAATTTTTTTTTTTTTTTTTTTTGTTTTTGGCCTGAAAAACTTTTTTTTGTCTTATGTCGTTTCTGAGATATGTATTAATACTTCAACGATATTTTTATAATGAATCATTCCAAAATTATAAAATACGATTTATGACAACATTAATTCTTAAAAAAAAAAATGTTACGGCCATTATGTTATTATCGTCAGATATATTAAATAATTAAATATAGCATATATAAGATATAACATTATATATTATGAACGTCTATAATGATTAGTTTTAACTTCAAATTTATATAATAAAACAACTATTGTTTTTATAATTTATAATTTTTTTATGACATGTCGGAAACTTGAAAAATATTGAGTTATGTATTTGTAAAACATTTAATATTTATGTGATATATATATATATATTTTATAAAACACAGTCTTAATAAAATCATATTATAGTATATTAGCATTTATTTTAAACTAGAAATACATTATGACATTAATTATGAGTTTATGACTAAGATATGTCTCCTAATTTATGCTACCTAGTTAAATTAAAAATTAATAACTCGTATCTCGTATCCACACATTTTAATCTGTTTGGAACTTGTGATATGACATATAATATTTATTTTATTTTATTTTATATATTATTCGTTTGGCGTTAATAAATATTTAAAAACAAATTAAAAATATACATAAATAATAATAACATTTTCAAACAATATGAGTTTATATTTTACGTATTTTTAAGTAACCGTAATTCAATTTTAACCATTTAAGTGTTGTTTTTAATTATTATGCATTTTTATTTTAGTGTTTAAGAATTAAAAAAAAAATACTAAATTATGTATGGGATAACTCGAATTCATGCAATTATTAGTGCATTCTATGTGAATTCTATGTCTATACATTTTTATAAAACGTATAAATTAACATACTTCGTGAGTTTGGTTTTAAAACGTAATGTGTCCTCTGCAGTTATACAAAAGTAGCACCGGAAAAGGTATCGTTGTACAAAAATAAAAAGTAAGTTCTATGTTTGATATTTTTATGATGCGTACTCAGTTTGATTGAATCCATCCGTCAATCTTATTTGCAAAAAAAATAGTTTATTTTTTTATTTTTAGATATTATAGTACATTAAACTGATCATATTTTGATTATATTTTTGAATATAATGCGTTATATTGAACAAACAATATAGATTATTTAGTGTAAAAACAATTGCAAAAGTAAAATGTGTATCTATTTAATTATAAGCTATAACATTTTTTAAATTAAATTAACTATTTACTATTCAATATTTGTTTATTTAAATTGATGATAAGTAGTAAACATTTTTGATTTTCTCTATATCTATATAATATTTAAATAATGCAAAGAGACATTTTCGATGACCTATACATAATTTAATTATAATTATTATTATTATTATTATTATTAATTATTACTAATTATTCTTTAATTATTATTTGCTTAAATATGATATTACATCTATTGTACCAATAGGACAAAGACAATAAGTTTATTTCTACAATAAAACTACCAATTTTCCTGACTATACTATTGTTTTATAAAATCAACTTTTTATCAAAGAAAATATCCTAGAAAACAGGAAGTTATAATTATGATTTTCAGTTACTTCCTGTTATTCTCAAATATGTAGGTAAGCACTCCACGAATTCTCTTGTCTTTGTTTTACTTCCGGGTTTGAAATTTTAAGAAGAGTCATAATTAAATATTTACAGTATTGTAAACCTTATAATAATAGTTTATTAAATAAAATGAATACTAAATGGTAATAATTGTTCACCCATAATTCAATATTCTTTAAGTTAGTTTATCATTTCTTGTGAACAATAGTTATAACTAAATAAATTAAAAATAGCTTATTGTTAAGATTAAATATATATAAAATAGAATTTTAATTTACCTTAAACTTAACCTTATTCTAACATAACAAACCAAGATTAAGGCATTGAGAGGCCCCAGGGCCTAACGTTTCAATGAGGTCATATAAATGAATAAAACAATTAATATTGTATACTATAGTTAAATTAATTAGGATTTAAGTAAAAAAAACTACATAAAATCTTCTTCGTTAGTTTTGATTTACCTAGTATGTTTCGTACTGTTATCATTTAATCATTATTTATTATTTGCAAAGTACAAATTTTAGATGCCCATAGGCACCACTATATATCAACTAGATTTTATTTTATCCAACCAAGTTTTAAAAAACGTTCTTTTCACTGAAAAAAAGTTGTACTTAGAATAATTAATTATATTTTAAGTGCAGAGTACAAATTGGGAAATACATCAATTAAATTATTTTCATCAAACATTTTCTATAGACTCAGTACACTGAAATTGTATGGATTAACTGTTGATAGGTAGCGTAAAGTTAAGTACTCTTGAAACTACAGTACTTCATTACAAATGATATAATATATGTGGAAATTCAATTCCTGATGATTTCTTTGATGTCATTTTGAATTTATGTTTAAGTTGTTTCAATGGCTACTGGTTAGAATGCAGAAGGATGCAACAATGAAGAACAAATGATCAAAAACAAGTTTATAGGCTTCAATGACAATAATATAATATCAGTTTATCACAATATTCATAATTATTGTTTAGATAAAGTTTGCACTGCTTTAAAAACAGACTGTTACAAAAACGTAGGCCCACAAAATCTCGTGTCCCGGGGACTACTTCCCTTAATCAAAGTTTAATTTAAAGGTCTTCTACATGATTTATAATTATTATTGTCAGCCTTTAATATATCATTATTATTAAATACACAGTTTGGGCTATTTGATAGTGAAAGAATTTAAGAAGGGTATTTTGAAATATTTAAAACATTATTTTCGTTTCTTTATTATCAGTATTCAGTACCAATGATATTTTTGTTTCAAGTGTCGACGTCGTATTTAATGCGATAAGTTTAATCGTACAGAATTAAGAACTTGTTAGTTTTTATTATTCAAGATGAGTTGTATTATAAATTAAAATCATATATTACAATTTATATTTATTCAATTTCATCATGCAGTACCTCGTCTAATTAAATAGTATAAAGTAAAAATAAAAATAAACACCTATAAAGTATTGTGTTATGGGTGCGGAATTCTATTGTTGTTTTATATTAAGACATTGAGCTAATCGAGTACTTTTCTTACATTTTTAACGTAAATAAATAGGTTATGTAAATTTATAACCCAGTTTAATCTCATTGTGATATATTTTAGATAATTACTAGAAAAACTCTCAGCCAGTCATCGTCTAACAATCATGGAATTTATTATTGGGAAGTTAATTAAAAATTAGGAAATTAACTTAGGAAGTTTCGGTTCTTCATAAAACAACATTAGAAGCGACAATAACAATTTTTTGAAAATATTTATTGTTAATATGTAAAATGTGTAAAAAAAACTAACAATAATTGCCTATATTGGGAATAGAGAATACAAGAAATGGTTAATAGATAAAATAATAATGTAATTTAACATCTCTTCCCCAACATCATATATAATACAGCGTGGAGGATTTCCAAGGAATAATGGCAGCTTTATCAAATTATTTAATAAGTGGATTTTGATGAGGGGGATCCAAATTAGTTATGGACATTTTTCAATGACAAAGATATATGTTGGATATAATTTAAAAAAATATCGTGAAATATACAATTTTATGAACCGTATTTCTCACGTCTTTAATTGAGCATGCGTTATTTTTTTAAATTAATATTTCGAGTGTTAGAATATTATAATACCGGTTAGGCTTATATCGTGTCATGAGAGTATAACTAATATTTTATCGAAATAGTTAATATGCTTTTTTTATGATTATAAAAAACAATAATTAGACACTAAATTATAATGTTTTTAACGTTCTAGTCTCATTATATTATTATTTCTTTTATACTAAGTGTAACACTTAAAGAAAGAGTGTCTTTAAAAAAAAAATAAATATATCTTTTGTTTTTAATACATATGTTTAAGATATTTCAAAATCTATGTATGACTGACATATTTTGACAATATTTTAAACTGCCTACCTATCAAAAGTATATTATATATTTAGCAATTTTTTGATCAAAAGAAAATATTTTCTTTTAAAGTATCTAATAGTAGTGGAAGAGTAATTTATTTTATCACATGAAATATCCTAAAGATGACTTTTTTCTTTATACCTATAAAAAAACTAAAAAAAAAGTTAATTTAAACATGGTCAGTCATTACAGATTTGCATTGAATTTTTTAAAACGAAGTGCATACTAGAAGCAAGGGCGAACAATTTACATTTTAATATTTATTAAATTCGTTATGTTTATATGATGTTGTTGTAATTTAGTAGTCATCTAAATTAAATTGATTACAAATATATTTTCAAATGTGTTCTAATTATTATGATTATCTAATCATTTTTTGTAAATTGAATTTCATTATTTCCGATTTAGCTGACCCGCCAAATGGTTCACAATCGTTAAGCATTTTCCAGTTTTGAAATAATTACATTGCGAGTTTTATTGTTATATATTGCAAAATCGGTTCATAAATCAATTACGAATTATTTTCCCTCCTTGCAGTTTCACAATATTTTCCACAAACTAAACATACCATTAATGTAATAAACAAATAAACATGTAATTAGGAATAGTTGAAAAATCAACGTGCGACTTATTCGAATCGTTATACCATTAAAGTATTTTTACCGGCTCGAAGGTGAAATATCAGTATATAAACACCATGGAATTTGAAATATAATGGCACATCGAAATGTGTATATAATTTTAAACATCGTTTCAAAGATCAAACAAGAATTTTTAGATATTATTAAAAACATTCATGTCGACGATTAATCGTTAGCAAAAGTTTTGACGTGATTTCATTGAAGAGCTTTCCCTGTCGCAGACGTTACTCGTTGCGGAAGTGAGTAAATAATAAAACATAAATGTATTTTTTTCCGTATTGTTCGTTCCTACAATTTGTATAATATCGTAAACTACAAAATGTGCTTTGACGAAATTACATGAACTTTCTGTGATGGTGGGAGAAATTAACATATATTTAACCGTTCGCTTCTCTTCGTCGTGGCAATACATTTAAAAATAGAAATAAAAAATACGATTTTCTAAATTGCAGGGTCCAACGACGATAACGTATAATTATTCGCGCCCCAAAATTATAATAATATATTACAATACCGTTATCTTTATATATTCGTAAGCCGTTGCACCGAATCGCTCCTCTGCGGTGAATTCGCCCGAAAATCCCAATTAGTTGACGTGCACACTTAAAAATGTGTCCCATCTTTATTCTTAAGTGTACCCGTGTGCCCGTTTCGTGTGCCATTCGTTAACCTAAATGGGAAAATTTACTGCCGATATTTTATCAGATAGTAGTTTGATGATGGTACGATGCGCTCCTTAAATGCTCGCCACATCAAGATCGTGTCCTCTTAGATGGCACTGCCACTTTGTAAATTTTATTCAGAATATTTACAACAACCATTGTAGATACCATGATAGGTAGGTACCCCTTTATCGCGTTTGAGCTTGGCGTTTTTATGTAATTATTTCATAGGCACTTGATTTTATATGTACAACGTTTTTGTATCAACGTTATTTTTTTAATATTTTTTTTCTTTCATAAATCATTGTTTTAATTTAAGTATAATATAAGCATACCATCGGTTTTTTATTTATATTTATGTACCTATATACATTACATGCATAGCTATGATCATTAAATACACGTGTTGTTTTATAGAGCAATGAAATATTTATACATTTTTTACTTGTTTAGTTTTTTTTTTTCTAGGGCGGAGGCCTCATTAAAAAAAAAAAAAAATACGTAATAAAACGCTTACCATAAAAATTGTAATCGTGGTAACGGCTTTTGGCGTGGTCAAAACACAGCGCTGCTGCGGTAACGCGCCTAGCAGAGCATTTATTTCAAAAACGATATCTCACCCCGTTCAATGAAACGCACACTCGAAAATTAAATTATTAAAGTACTATTGTCGTGCGGACCGCGTGTCGTATTTAAAAGACGATAAAACCATATTTCGTGCGATCGAAAAGCGGTCTTATCGATCGAAGAGTCCAAATAGAGCCGTCTGGTCCCGAAAACGAGCAAAACGAGTTAAATAAATTTCTCGAAATGATAAGTTGTCCGAAAAAAAAATAATAAAATGGCCGCGTTCCAAATAACTTTTCCGATACACACTCGTTTCTCACAGCATTTTCGTTTAACCTTAGTAGTACCTTTATATATATATTGTGTGTGTGTGTGTGTGTGTGTGTGTGCATGTGTAGTTAGATAAAGTGTTTTCTCTTCAACACAATACAATATCGCGATAGTCAATAATTTCTCCCTCTCCACCGGTCAACATAATATATTATATACATATAGAGAGACGAGTAATAATAATAGAACGTACACACGCACGATAATAATATACGCCTAAGGTGCCGATAAAACACGCGGAGCAGTTCGATGATATATTTGGCGAACGGTTGTGCAGTCGAAATGTTAAGCGGACACGGAAGAGATGTCTCGCACAAAAGTTGCGGCCGTAAATCACGATACCGTCGGAGGTACCTACGCGGGTTTAGTTGGTAAAATATTTCTACGAAAAAAAAAACTGTGAAACGGCAAGACATTCGGGGGTGAAGGGTGCGCCTTGGACTAGAAACGTGTTCTGATTGCGACCCTAGGCGGATTTATTGGAACGCCGAACCCTTTTCGCTATATAGTTTATGCATACTATATCAAATGCTAATAAACTTATCGTAATGGATATAAGAAGTTTATGACTTTTCATATTCGAATTTACCTAGTTAGACTGAGTTACATGATGAGTAACTTTTTTTGAAAAGTGGATTTTAGGTTAACGAGTTAAATGAGTTTTCCATGACAAAGATGTGTGGTGCAAAATTTATGTTACGGCCACTTTATTGATTCAAAATAGACGAAAACGTATTTAACCTACGAACGTTTTTTTTTTTTTTATTAAGAAACATCTATAATAATTTTACATTTTATAATTTTTTACAATATGACGCGAGGTCAACTATAGAAATTTATAAAAATTTTAAATATCTCTCAAGCATAGAGTTTTGCATTCAATAATGTTGTTCGAGCACTAAAATGTTTTCATATTATGTTTTCAAAAGATTATAGGTTGTCAATTGAGTTTTTTAAAATTCAACCCTTAAATCCCCCTCAAATATATTGTAAACAATTATAAAATCTAACAATCTTTTTAAATATTTCTAAATCAAAATATATTTGTATCATACATTTTTCTGTACATCGAATATTTATATGATAAAATCGATGTAACCATAAGTATTGAATCATCTTATACTAGTCACTAATGAGTCAACCAATTGCAGTATAGATATAAACCTCGAATTAAGTAAATCACTAAAATGGTTGTGAACATGTGGTAATTTGAATTCAATATTATAAATCAATGCATACAAAAACGATTCTAAACGAAGCCTGAGGGGCTGTATTATTAAGTAAATTGTATAATATGTATTTACTATTTATATTGATATTATAGTAATTTAGGTTACTATTTTCTATAAGTAATGCGGTAGGTTGAATATTTTTTTCCGAAAATATCGCAATTATAGTAATATTTGGATGATATATATCGATGGCTAAGATGCCAAAAGTTGTATGTCTGATTATTATCGACATTTTTTTATATGTCAATTGATAATTGGGTCTTCTTCTTTTTTTAGTAAAACATTAAAAGTCAATATCATAATTAAAACATGTTATTTTGATACTTTAATTGTTGTGTTTTTAGCACAAGATATGATTTTTTAGTGAAAAATAACTATAACAAGTCCTGAAATAATGAGACTTCGAATCAATATTTGACCGTGAACTAAAAACATTAAATGGACAAGCATAACAAATCTTGTTATGTTACTTTTGTCTAGAAATTTAAAGTAACTCAGTCAATTAACTTGAAATTGTGTTAAATTAACAGTTTTTAATATGATGTCCATTAAAACATTGTATGTCCACTGTAAAATTATATTATAATTATCATATATAACAATAATTGTGTTTGATTATATTAATTTAAAAGAAACATTACAATTTTATTAAGAATAATTTTAAGAACTAAGAGTAGTAATTTATGTAATCTACAGAATATTTAACAAATAAATCAGTTATTATACTGAAAAACAAAAAACGACGCAAATTATTTGGTTAAAATAATTGAAAATATTAAAACTTCCTCCTGTAAAATTTAACGTTTGTGACATACAACTTTTGGCTTTTTAGCCACCAACATTTTAATCATATAATTATAATAGAATTAACTTTTGAGTCAATACCAATGTACCATTAAACGGTATGAATGGGTTCATGTATAAATTATATAGGTAGTCAATACCTTAACATTGATCTAAATACTGTGGAAATGTAATTGTGTATGCAAAATATATTAATATACGTTAAAGTATCATCCGCAAATAATATTTTTGAGTTACAATATATAAAATAACCGAAATTGTTATTATTCGTTTAAATATCTGATTTCTCAAAATTTAAAATTCAAATGTCTGTAAAAAATATTGTTACTTATATTTTTTTTTTTTTTTAGATTTTAGGTTTCAGTAAAACTACTTATGAGGAACCGTGTATTAATTTATCAAGCTTCATCTTAAAAGATTTAACAATTTATACGTTTTTAACTATAAACAAATTTTAAAATGTTTATAATTTTGACAGAACTTTGTCAAAATTTGAACTTACAATGCTTATAAAATAATATCGTGGCTATGTATTTTCGATGTTTTTTACTTAATATACAAACAACTGATGAGAAATACTGATTATGATTAACTTTTTGTACCGATTTGCTACCAAAACCACCCTCACAGTTAAAAGTCGAACTTTAAATCTAATTTTAACTGCTCCAAAATGTGATGATTGACATAAAAATGAAAACAAAATAAATAGTTACATAATTGTAAAATTAAAACATTAATCCCTCCGTTCAGAGTTGAAAATAATCGGAATAGGTAATATTTATAATTCTATATTTCTGTAATTTGTATACATAAATATATACAATATTTCAATAGTTATCAAAACAACGTATATAAATACAACTATATATGTATAAACATGTTAATAGAAAATTACAATTTTACTTAAATATATTGTTTTAAAATTTGATACTACCTGCAAAATACCCATAACTACCCAGTTCGATATTTAAAAAGACATCAGTGTTGTGATCTCTCAAAAATTAACCTAAATCATTTATAACTTCGGTTAGCAGTGTTTTATCATTAATTGGCCTCTCTTTCTGTCATTTTCTCAATCGATTAGTAATCATCCTTTTTTTATTGTATTAATTTTACCAAATATGCTTATTGTTCTTTATGCATTGATTATGAACAAAATTCAGTTAAAATGAAAACAAATATGATTGATTTTTAATCGAGTTACCCAAGTAATTTTTTTCCTTAATTCGCCTTGTATAACTTTTACAAGTTTAAAAAATATAACTAACTTTTAACTATTAACTTTACTTAACCTTTTATATTTTAACTCAACGAATTAAAAATATTAGACTTCCCAACCTTGATGATTTGTAATGAATCAAAAACGATTCATTGTCAGTTTTCTTTTACGTCGTAGGTAGGTACGAACATGTCGTGAATTTAATAAGCATTAATCATTATTTTCAATGCCCAAGATTTACGTTTTTTGATTATAGTTTTGTGAATAAGAGACATAAAAGGATAAAAGCTCCTATACATGCGTTCGTTCGATGATTTGTTAAACCTTGTTAAATTAATGATTACGCATACGCTTGTTCAAAAAATATTTAACTTGAAGCGAAACATATAGGTACACTTATAATATACTGTTAATATTACGATAATATGCATTTATTGCAAAAATATAATATCGTTAAAAATAATTATTTAAAGTTATCTTAGTTATCACTAATATTTTTAAATTGAATATTAATTTAAATAATAATTTAAAATCTAATATAATAAAGAAAAAATAGAAACTTAAGTTTCATTTAATATTTTAACTTTTTATAAATATGATATTTATTTTTTAAGATAAAATAAATGAATCAACTTATAACCAACGATTGATAATTTCTTACATTTTATTTTATTTTGTTAATTTTATTATTATTATTTATTTTTTTTTTTAAAGAGAAGTGATTTTTAATTTTTTTTTATTTAATATGGTTGGATCTTAAATAAAGTTTAGAAAAAATACGATTGTATATTATATTTCAATAAATAATATATAACAAAAGAAAAAAAACGCCCAATGATTATAATTATTTTAAAATAAACATTGATGACTAATCTAGTATGAATATCCTTGTAACAATAAAATTACTATTTATTTTATATGTAATTGTTAAAATATTTGTTGTTAAGTACTCATTTATATGTAGTCCGCAAAAAGTCCGTTCACATAATGACATAATCTTGTAGTTTATACATACATGCATGCCTAATACAAAAATATAATTTTAACAACTCAAAAAAAAAAAAAAAATTGAAAATTTTGAATACCATTTAACTTTTTATATTAAATACACGTTATTTAAAATCGTTTAGTTTTTACTATTCGGTTATATTTTAAGGTGATAAACGACATTACTTACTCGATGATCGGTTAAACTAGACGTGGATTTTACAATATTAAGTATTGAGAATCGAATTTCAGACCTATCGTCGTGTTTTGCATGCATTACAACACTAAACGTTTAATACACAGAGGCTTACTATAAACTGCACTGTTTATCGTATCAACTCGAATCCGTCGCGTTTTAACGATATTAATTCAATAATAATATTATAATCTGCAGATCCGCGAGGGGAAATTTCGAAATCGCATCTATCCGTAAAAGACAGTAGCTATATACTCATAATTAATAATAATGATCCATTAAACATATTAAAAATAATATTAAAAATGATACTCTGTAACATTTATTTACTATTTATGTTGATTTTTTTTTTTTTTTTAATTAATGAATCGATTTTATTTTAAACGTTTAAGGATATTTCTGCTCTAATATTGAACTACAGCTCATTGATTTGATGTCTGAATATATATTTATAGAGGCATAGCTAACATAGGTACTTATTATATTTTATCGGTTTACTCGTATCCATCGTGTTCTGCTGGCCGATATCGTTGGTTTTTGTTATTTTCGTGCTTCGTAGTGTTCTAAATGAAACAACAATGATGATAATAATAATAATAATAATAATATAACAGTTATTGTCTGCGTGTCCCGTCGCTGCATTGTACATAATAATAATATAACATTATACTCTGTGCCCGCGGTAATATCCCATCGTCCGGTGGCCGTATCGGACAATCGTTATACACGCGGACGTGAACGCACTGCAGTCGCGGGTTAGGTGCATATTCCTCGAACATCGAACACGTTCGCCTCCGTCAGAAACGTTATAATATCACAATAATTAAATTGTTGTCGACCGACTATGTCATTACACTGTAATGCCATTTTCATCATTATTATCACCGTCGTCCACAGAGCAGAGAGTGTTATTATAAAAGCCCCGCGGCGATGTACTGCATAATATCAATCAGATGAACTCGCCCTAAACGTGTGCCCGGACTATCGGGTATCTATCGGATCGCTGTTATTATTTTTTACACTTTTTTTTTTTTTGCATCACGAATAAACCGTCTTCAGTTTACAATTACTATATACAGCGGCCGTCGGAATAACGATATTGTTCAACACATTTCGGGCTTAAACTAAATACAATAATATTAGTATAAACGTTAAATACAACGGTTTTTAATTATCTATAGTTTTATAAGAGTATATAAAAAATACTTTACTAATATAAATTACTAATATACGACTTAATTAATAATAATATCCACAATTATATAAGTACATTGATGTGGTTTGCCAGTCTTAAAAACAAATATTCGTGTGTGGAGGAGACACCCAAATCACCCCCTCCCCCCCCCCGTAATTATGCCACTGCATTTTGAAGATACGAATGACGTGTTACAACCAACAACCGCCTCAAGTCTAATCAGCAATCGTAGGTATAAGTACACACGACGAGATATTTATTTAGTTTTTGAAACGCACGACGGCGCACTCACCCATATCACGATGCTCAGACAGAAAATCGTGTACTTCAACATGTTGATGTGTTTCTCCAACTTGGCTGCGGCTTTGGCCAGAGCGTTCTGTGCACTAACCACGGCCATCGTTTGGCTTCGTCGATAATCTTTGGCGATTCACTGGCGTGCCACACGGACGATTTTCCAATGACGTGTTTTTCGTTTAACTTTCGTCGTCGACTTTCAGAAACAACCGTCGTCAGCACTCGAACAAAACAGACTGATCCGCGTGTAAAAATCGGCCACACTCCGACAAGTGGCCCGACAACAGCGTAGATAAAGGTACGATGGTGGAAGGTTACAGGTATGTCGTTTACACTGCACGGCCGCGCCTAAGTCGACGTTCCGATAACGTAAACATATTATCTTTTAACGACGAAATACCATTAGAATATATCATTACAACAGCCGCCTACGATTAAACGACCATTCATAGCAGTATAACAATATTATAATTATTATTACTGTGTGACTAATTTTTCGTAAGACGTTCCATCCGTGTACATAGTTGTACACTTGTACAGTTTACTGTTGTCGACATGCGCTCACACATGTAATAATAGTATATCAGGTGCTTCGACTGTGACTGTATACCATTGTGCAAGAACTTGATTTGTCTACAAGGAATAACGCAATAATATTATAATATATCGATTATCGCGCACGATCGAGTTACGTCCGACTTGTTGGAAAAATATAGTATGTATGGTATACCTGCAGGGGTCACCAAATGATGGGCGGTCCGTGGACAGACCATCATATAACTATGGCCCGAGGGCAAACATTTATTTTTTATATTACTTACCTACCTGTTATTTTTGATGGTGAATTGAACGAGGTTTCCATTAGTTTTCGTTTGGTTTATTGATTTTGACTTTACACTATTTGGATAAACACAATACATTATTATGGCCCACGAACACTACTTGAATTCCTAAAGTGGCAGTACAAAATTATTAATTTGTGATCCTTGGTATAACCGTAACCGATAGGTACCATTAAAATAGTTTTCAAACCATTGATTTATTCTCCTTAAATAAACAGTACCTACGGCATATGTGTAGGTAAGTATGTAATAATATTATCTAACAGTAAAATAGTTGAGGTTTTTTTGTAAAATGTATTTAAAATAAATTACTAATAATAACATAAATACTATGTAATACAAATTTATTAAATAATACAATATAGTATTAGCTGGCACTGTCACTGTCATGTGTACTAATTGTAAAAATAGTATGTACAACTTGTTGTTACAATTTATATATTTTAAATAACTATGATTACAAATAGTTTTAAGTAATATTTTATATTTTAATTAAAAATAAAATTATTTTATTGCAATTAAAGGGCAATTACAATATTTTTTTTTAATTTTTATGGAGAGTCGGAGGCTAGATAAAAACTACTGTGTGAGTGGTCAAATCGTAAGCCAGACCAACACTGAGTTTTAAGTACATATGAAATAAAATTCAACAAACGTTTTTTCTGTTTGGGTATTTTTATTGTTATGATAAAATGTATATAATCTATTATGACGACGTTATACATAATTCCGTACTCAATCGTACCGGGTCTTTGAGTCGGTGGTGAATTCTTTATTTGATTTCAAGTATGATCAATCGTTTTACCAAAAAATGTAAAACGTGCTTAATCCTACGATAGCTATTATATTACTATGCATATTATAACAGCACTACGTTTCTGGGATTATGTAATTTGTGGAAGTGGTGATATGAAAGAGAAAAAAATGCTCATGGTGGAAAACGACCTCGTCATTATTTTCAACACCTATGACTAGTCGACTGGCATTCCCATTTCACTGTATATTTAATTATTAGCATTAAACTGGCTAAAGGCCTTAAAATATTAATTCATTTATAAATAAACTGACGTGGGTGGGTCCATTTGGTATGTTATAATATTATTACATTCGTTGAGTTATTGTGTATTTTAATGTCGCTTTCAAGTGAACGATAATTATTACTTTAACGACTCTTATACTTAAGTCTAATCTGTTAAAATATTATGAAAAACAAGCCAAATTTACGCGTAGATACCATCGCACTCATATCGGGTATATTTCGTATGTTTGAATTTATTTTTCATCGAATCCTTAGTTTCTAGTAAAATGTCTATTTTAATCATTACTTGTCGTATTCCGATTAAAGCGAGGTACAACTATTAAATTATTTGCTACCGGAAACTACAGTAACAATAAAACTAACTCAGCCCAGTTCGCTTAATTCGTCATCTATCTTATTAAATGATAATACTATTATTATGTGCATTGTGTATACACTGTATATGTGATTATGTCATTCACACCCAATATAGGTAAGTAGTCATATAATTATGTAAACAATGACGCAGATAAGCAAGAAGAAATTATATTTATTTGAGCCATATTTATGTTGTTTATGTCGTAATTGGATATAGTTAAAATTTAAGTGGATACTAAATTTTTTGAAAAATAAAAATAAATTACCACAAAACACAGTATTTTTACATAATAGCATACAATTTATTTACATTTTTAAATCCCACATTGTACCTATTAATCAATTACATAAACGCAATACTATACATACTAATATACATAAAATTTAAATATATGCACAATGTCATTTCAAAGCAACTAGCTATTTTAAATTTCCTGTTAGATATATATTTTTACTATTTTTATTCTTGTAATCAAATATTCAGTTTTATATACACACAAAAAAAAAACTTCAAAAAACTGTTTGAATGAAAATAAAAGAAATCGTATTTGTAAGGTTTTATATTTGTTTGAAACGCAATTTTATTTTTTCATTGATATTTTGGGCTATATGTTCATATATTATTGTGCTTATTAAAAGCGCTTTGAACAGTTTGAACTTTATAATTATTCAACTGTAGTAAATTATTCTGTTTAGCATCAGTATTCTTTCAATATCCAGTTATCGAGTGGAGCTACATTGGCCAAAATGACCATCTGCAAAGATGATACATATTGATACGCTATGTCAAAATTAAGAATTGTCTGCGTTAAAATAAACCGGAAATACGGCCGCTATAGTAAAAGTTGATCCATTTACATGTCTACACTCGTTCTTTTGAAAAGTTTTAACTTTTTTAAATATATACTTGTTCTATAATTTAATGTTGATTCAAAACAACATTTCTGAAAAGTAAATGTTTCTTCCCATTTTTTTAAGTTTTTACTTTTTTGAATAATATCATACATTTTATATTTCATATTCCGGAGTAAAATATTATTCAGAGTATTTAAATCTCTAAAAATCAAATTTCGGACAAGTTCATGATAGTTATAAGTATTTAAAGTTTGGATTAGTGACGGACAGTGGACAACATTTTGCAGTGTACACCTGTTGTATTATTTACTCCGCTCATTTAAACTTTAAACGCTTATAATTTATTAAAGTTGGGAATGTAATTCTCTAAAGCAGTGATTCTTAAACTATAGTACGCAAAAAACTACATGGTGCTACGCGAAAGGCCATATGGTGGCAGAATGGATAGTAAATAAATATATATTTATATTGTGCTTGAAACAGTTAATAGATAAATATAATCAAATTGAAAATAATATTATAATTTATAATATACGACATACAATTCATACGACCTTAACTAGCAACGAAAAAGAATATTGGATTGAACTACCATGTGATGAAAGTTTGAAGATGGAATTCACTGAATTTGAATTGGATGAGTTTTGAATAAAATTAAAACAAATATCTAAAAACATTGTTACTTTAAATGCAATTTACTAACAAATTTTAATTAATAAATAATAAAAAAAAATGATATTATAGCATTTTATTACATTATAATTTCAATTAAATGTATTGCAATTTCGGATAGTACTATTTTTAAACATAAGTTGTACGTGACAGATTAATAATACACATGTAGTGGTACATAAAAAAAAGTTTTTGAACCTCTGCTCTATTACCTATAAAGACCCAAAAACTGATTAAAAAAAAAAATAGTTTTTTTTATGGTCCAACAATTAAAATAATGCACTTAATTTTGTTTATTTCATAGACATTTTATTCTAACCTAACCATGCAAGACTGCACAGTCTCAATTCTTTGTTACGTGGATTTGAATTGAAAAAAAAATGTTTATTTAATTTTCTGTTGTCACTCGTAATATTGATTTTTACGTCGTGCAGATTCCTTCATAAAATAATGACGAATAATATTCGACTAGATAAAAACCTTAGAATATAATTTAAAACCCGGAAAACAGTGTAAATGCCCTAATATTTCTTAAATACTACAAAAAATTAAAACAGTTACCAGTAAAATAACTAAAATTGAAAATTGTTAAAAAATGCAAAATATAAACTTCTTATTCTGATTCGAAAATTCACGAAACGCATAACATATTATCGCGTAGCTAGATTTGGAAAACAATACAAAGTGCGTCGGAAATTTAACCCACACTAATGAACTACTAATCCGAAATACGATGTTTATAGATTGAAATACTCCGAATATGAAATACTTCTACTTCAGAATATGAAATAAAAAAAAATGTATGGTATCATTCAAAAAAGCAAAAACTTAAAAACATATTATAATATAAGTGGTCGATTGTAAATCCAAGACGACAACAGGTGTAATATATATAGAAATACTAAAATATTTAAGGTTTCCGCAGTCGTCATCAACGTCACTAAACGACGACGATTCGGTGGCCGATTGACGGTCGGCCCGACATCGCCCTGTTCCTCCAATAACACGCGACATTATAATATTACAGGACCAGCGTATTATCCGAAACTGCAAAAACTCGTACGATGCAAGTCGGAGCAATAAATAAAAACACTGTGCGTTAGAAGAAGCCAGTAAAAATTTATGAGCGCACATTTTCAGTCGTGTAACGTTAACTCGATAGACCCCGACGGTTCAGATGCCGCCGCCGACCTGAAACCCGCGAGAAACATGATTTATTTATTTATTACTGGAAATACATCATAAAACGCCGTGGCGGCGGTGTTGGGTAAATACGCGCACGGCGTTGCGAATGAAATGATATTATTATTTTAATGTAGATTGGTCCTTATAATATTGTTGTCTATTGCGTACCCGCACGATGCTCCGACGTGAACACGAAATAGAATTCTCGAGCCATTGTAACAATGGTCTCACGACGTATTTGCGTGAGTTCGATTTTTAAAAATTCTTTGATATACCGCGGTCGAACGAATTTTGGGTACTAACCCTCGTCCCGCACGCATATTAAAAAAAAAAAAAAAAACCTATAAAATAAAAAAAGGCAGTACGAAATTCTCTATAATTATAATTATAATAATAATGACTTTATTGTGTGAAATGTACAATAATATACGTGATAAGTTAGCCCCGAACGGGTACTGATTCAGTAATGAAAAAAACATTTCAAGAAATTAAAACACGTGGGATAGATGACAAAAATATTATTTAATTTTCGTAATAAATTGATGGCTAATACTCGATTGTTTTACAAATAATGAAACGAGTACACAAAATTAGGACTTAGAACTTTTTAACTTGCTCGGTGGATCAAAAGATAAATCAAAACTTTTTACAGAATTACAATGTATTACTAATATAAAAAAAAATCTACTGAGTGTTAAATAGATTTTAAATCAAAGGCGTTATATTAATTAAGTTTGTCGTGAGCAACATAACACGTAAAATATTCATAAGACGAAAATTAAACATTAATTCGTAAAATGCGTGCAAAAAGTTTTAGTTACGGAAATTTTAAAATATATCGAAAAAAGCAATTAAAAATAATCTAAAAAGTCTAAAAAAGACCCAAAAAAAAAAAAAAATTATTAATATCTTATTCAAATTTTATGTTATAAAATCATGTTTCATATTAAGC
This sequence comes from Pentalonia nigronervosa, assembly GCA_014851325.1. NCBI lineage: Eukaryota > Metazoa > Arthropoda > Insecta > Hemiptera > Aphididae > Pentalonia > Pentalonia nigronervosa. Next base: position 75,213 of record JACXSJ010000425.1, on the reverse strand, counting down.
TAAAAATAATGAATTTTCCTGCAAATTCACTGTCCTAATAATAACTATTGATCATTTGTAAACAAAGTAAAGACTAGATAACAAAACATCATCTGAATAAAGATAAAGTTAACAGTACTTATTTTGTTTAAGATATGATAAAATATGATCAAATTAAATTTATCTTATTAAAAGGTGAACGATAAAAATATTTTATCCAGATAAATTATGAATTATTTAAATATAAATTAAAAATTAATGATAAAAAAAAATGTACCTTGATGTACATTTTGCCTGTATAATGTGTTATTATAAATTCACTGCATACTGTGTATTACTAAGCATCAACTTGAAAAAAAATATAAAACGAGAAACAACTAATGCAATGACAAAGGAATAAAAAAAGAAACATTTCAAAATTAGTGAAAATTATATTATAAAAAAAAATAATAATAAAAATAAGTACCTACGAGTAATGATTATGTAAAACACCTAATCAATAATATAATAAAAAATAATATTTATTAGAAGTACAATATTTTGTAGCCCATGTTATTTTGCTTACAAGATGCGTCCGAGACAGAGACAATAAAAACGAGAAATTCTCAGATAACTCTGGCTAATTTTCACGACAAAATTTATCTTGTACATTTATCTAGATATGTGAAGTATTTAGATAAAATAAACGTTTAGATAACACTTGTAATTATTTATCTACGAGTATACAAGATGAAAGATAAATATATAATTATTTAGATAAGTCCTAAATACTGTTTGTAAACGATATCTAATAATGCAGACATCGCACCGTTTCGTTTGAACCTACGTCTGTGCCGCATGTCGAATGTCTCTGTATTTCGATAAAATAATACATAATATCACCTAATTTAGTGGAAAGGCATTTAAACACTTTTAAATACAATATACAGTGAAACCTCGGTATCTCGAACTCCGGTATCTCGAATTTTTTTTTGCAGTCCCGATCATTTTTATTTCAAATTTTATTTATGTTTTAAATTCCCTCGCTAACTCGAAGTTTCGATATGTCGAATTTTTTTTTTTTTTTTTTTTTGGTCCTTTACGACTCCGAGATACCGAAGTTTCACTGTAATATTGTTGTAAACCGATAGAGCTCTACGTTTGTTGTGCGCGTGGAAATGAAATAACACGCATATTTTATTGAACTCTTTTTTACTATCCCGAACATTGTTGTTATCTGTTTGCTCTGAGTTATTATTCTTACTATATTGTTTTACGACGATTTATTATAATACCACCGCACTTGTTACTCGCACATAGGTGAGAGACTTGCTCGTCGGTTACAAACGCATAATGATATAATAACATAGCTTAGTGCCAGAAAACCATGTTTGGATGATTAATGTTTTACCGTTGTACCGTGGCGCAACGTTTACACGATTTTATGTTATTATATTTATACAGATAACCGTGGCTGAAATATAATATAAAATATTCAATTTATTTCACAATATCATATAGACATTAGACAAATTAGTTGTTTGAACTCAAGTCGGTATTAATTTCGAACTTTTTTTTACGATTATTGTATATGTAACCGACTGTATTATATTATTATTATTTGCGTAAAACACAATATTATGTATATGTTTGTGCATTTGAAATTCGTGACAAAACATTATGATTTATCAAAAATATATTGAACACAAGACTTAATTTTTTTTTTTTAAATTTAGAATTACTCATCATGCAGGCACCCAGTTTATTACCCTGCGAGCAATATGCCTCATTCTATCTGTGACCATACTTCACATTCTGATTATAAGTGTAGTAACAACATGTACATACTTACTATACTTTATTTTTTTATAAGTAAATCGAATTCGTACAACAAATCTTTAACTTGGTTAAAAAATTAGCACAAACATACGGCATTACTCCGAATTCGACATTTAAAGTATGAATTTTGGCCATCTTATCGACACACCAAACTATACCTAAATTTATAAACTTGCGAATAATTTTTAAAGATAACGAGTATAAACGAAACATACGGGTTTTAACTCAAAATTTTAAATGGATTTTTCGTTTATTGCAAATCACAAAACACATATATTTAACACTCTAATTCAAAATTATTTAACGAACGCTACCAGGTGATCTATTTAAGTGTCTACACTCTCTATTTTAAAAAGTTTGAATATTTTTGAAAATATATTTTTTTATGTAATTTAATGTAATTATAAAAAAAATTTTCTGAAAAAAAATGTTTTATAGTATTTATTTTTTTAAATTTTTTTTCACCTTTTTTTTTAAAGACACCGTGCATTTTAAATATAGTTTTCTAAATCAGAATACTATTCGGAATATTTTAATGTATAAAAATCAATTTTCAAACAAGTAGCTTATTAATTATAAGTATAAAGTTTAGACCAGTGGAGTAGTGGACAGCATTTTTGGGGTACTCCTAATTAGAAGAACTCAGCTAATATAAACTTTAAATGCTTAAAACTAGGGCCTGGATTTTTATCCAAATGCATATTCTTCTACATTTGACTTATAATAATTCTGATTAAATATCTTGATGTTTCGAAACACGTAGATTCTGATATGAATTTTGTTTTTTGCATATTCTTGCATAATTGCATCAAAATGCATAATAATTCCATATTTCTGGATAATTGCATAAAATGTACATACTTAATAAATACTAAATAAAATATTTTAAATTTTACTCAAAGTTTGATATACATTGGTCCGGATAAAACAAAATATTTTACTATAAGGAATTCCAGTGACAGACGTATAGACGTCATCTTATAGATAAATATATATTATATTATAATCTGGTTCTGGGATATAAGATTAAGCCAATATAATATTATAGATATCATTTTTATATTAGTTACTGGCTATTATTTGTCGGTGTAATATGTCCACGGTTTTGTTTTCTTAATATCAATATTTAAAAAAATGCCAAAGGCAAATAAAGCACATTATTATGTAACCGAATATACAGGTATCTTTAAAACAGATGGCGGTGTATTATTTTGTGTATGTTATTGTATCAATGTTTAATGTAATAGAAAATCAAAGGTTACACAACATTTAGAAACTTCAAAACACATCGGAAACTATAAGATGAAATTAAATAAAGAACAGGTCAGTGAACAATTTATACAAAAATCGTTTACTCAAGTTAAAATAAATAACCAACATTTTAATGAGTTCAACAATGATTTAACTATGTTTATGGTAGCAAATGATATTCCTTTATCGAAATTAAAAACGTAGAATTCAACAATGTTTTTGAAAAGTATATTAAACTAAAACTAACCGATGATTCGACTGTACGGAAAAAACTATGTTCCATTATGTTATGAAGACGTGTTATATAAGATCAGGAAGGAAATAGGGAATAGTTCTATTTGGGTATCAATAGACGAAACTATTGATGTCCAAGGACGATATGTCGCAAGTGTAATAATTGGTTCTATATCTTCTGAAAATTCAACAAAACCGATAGTTTTAACTGTTGAAAACTTAGAAAAGACAAATGTTTAAACAATTTTGAAATTATTCAATGATTCAATGGGTATATGATGACCTGAAAAAGTATTGCATAACAAAGTGTTATTGTATGTCCAAGACGTCGTCCCTTATATGGTAAAATCTGGAAATGCACTTAAGGTATTTTATCCTAAACTAATTAATGTTACTTGTATGGCACATAGGCTTCATAGATTATCAGAAGCTATGAGGGATAAATTCTCAAATGTCGATTTGTTGATAACTAATACAAAAAAAAGTTTTTTTAAAAGCACCTACTCAGGTAAGTACTTTCAAAGAAAAATGTCCAAACTCAAGTTAACCACCACAACCTATTATTACCTGATGAGGAACGTGGCTTGATGCCGCCTTCTATTATGGTAAGAACTTTGACAAAGTCAAAGAAGTTATCGACACATTTAACCTAAATGGTGCGAAGTCTATTCAAAGTGCATAACAATTTTTGAATAATAACTCGATCAAAAATGAACTTTTGGTAATTCTATCAAATTTTCAATGCATAACAAATACCATCACGTGTCTGGGAAAATCGGGTGTTAATCTTGGAAAAAGTCTAGATTTGGTTCAAAATGTTAAAAATAAATTGAGTGAAGGAGAACGAAATATTAAATTTACTAAAGTTAAACTATCGGAAGTATTATCAAAAAATCCTGGATTATCACAAATAAAAAAAAATCTGAAATTATAAGTGGAGAATAAGATAACGACGATAAAGACCTTGCAGAGTTGTCACCAGAAGAAATTTCTCGTTTTAAATACGCATCCTTTGTATCAGCAGTCGTAGAAAGAAGTTTTTCAAAATGCAAGGTGATGCTATGTAATAATCCTAGAAGTTTTCAATTTCATTATTTAAAAGCACATTTTGGTGCATCATGTTGGTACTCATTTAATAATTAATACACATTTTAAATACTTATTTTTAAATTGTATTTTTTTTATTTAATATAATATTTTTTAAATTGTTTGAAACGTTTCGTATTTATACAACAAAATTTTTTTTTGCATATTTTTTAATTTTAATTATAACTAATGAACTACATGTTTGAAATTTGATTTTTATAGATTAAAATACTTCAAATAATATTCTGCTTTAGAATATGAAATTGAAAATGCATAATAATTTTCAAAATAGTGAAAACTTAAAAGATTATACCGGTAAAAAATAGTAAAAAATATAATTTTTTTTTCAGAAATGTTGTTTTGAAATAATGTCAAATTGTGTAAAAAAAATATTTTCAATGTAGTTGAAATTTTTTGGAATAATGAGTGTAGACACTTAAATGGGTCACACTATAAAATAATATGTTTTATATCAGATAAAACTCTAGAAAACAGTAGGTAAGTAGTACCTATATTATAGTCTCAGCGCGTGCGGCTTCAGGCTTACTAAACATATTAATCAGATATTATTATGTCAAACTATAACCATTGTCTATGAATAAAAGTACATAATGTAATGACTTTTATTTTCATTAAGATGCTCGAAAATGAAGATTTTTATATAAATTTATTTAATAATAATTTTGTAATATGATCGTAACTGTGTGAAACACCGGTTACACATTACCGTCAGTAAAAACATATAATATTATATTATAACATTTTATTTCAATACACGTTAAATATTAATTGGTTTATCTAAGTGCCTTGTCTAATATATTATTTTCACTTCGCATCACCTTCTCGTATTACACCCCCCGTGTTTGGTATTAATCTTTCACAGATAACCTAACGTTTTATAGTTATTAACGTTTACCACGTAACATGTGGGTTCCTTATACATACCTGCTGATATACCCTGTCATTTTCAATGGTTTCCACAAAATAAAACGGATCATGAGGAATATTATTATTATAATGTATATATATATGTTTTTTTTTTTTTATTAATAATATTGATATAATTACGAATTATTATGATATCTATCCGTGTTAATGTTACTGTTTTAATATTAATTTAATTTCAAACGTGTGCATCAAGCAGTCGAACTGCAACTTTTTAACAGGATAATGATTAATCCAATAAATGTGAAAAACACAACCGTTGTATTTTTCACACCGTATAGTTTATACACTTATATTACCTATACATAAAAAACACTTATTTTTTTTTTTTAATTATGTAACGCAAAACATTTTGGTATGGCATATCATTTTGAATGAACGCTCCAAGTGTCAGTGCTGTATTAAATGTACAATATTCTGACAGATGATGTGCTTAATTGAACACTATCCGACAGGTTATATATTTTCAAGAGAAAAATATCAGCCATTGGTAAATGAGCAATCGATCATTTAAAAGAGAAAAAACATTCCTACATAAAAGTTTTAATTTTAAATGCTTCATCAAAATGTAATGCAAAACTGTCAGCAAGTACAATATATTGTATTATTGTTATTATTAGTTTTTTTTTTCAAAATTTGTATTTGTTTTAGTCTGTTTGTTTATTATTTTAAACTGTATTTTCGTAATATTCAGTATATTTCAACTCGCAACTGTAGTAACGAAAAAAATATCAATACATTATTATTATAATTAAAATTTCAAATAGTTACAAAGTTTGTATATATGAAATTTTAAAAAACATGTAGATGTCGGATGTTCCAAAAAAAAAAAATAATGTTCATATCATATTATTATTATACTAATATTTCTAGAATTCAATAGTCGCATTTAAACTTCATTCGTGTAGATATTGTTTTTTTGTAATTTATTATATACAAACGAATGTATATATAAAATGATTCACCAAGTATGCTCAACCATTGTTTTTTCTTCAATAATATATTCATTCGAAATCTAATTTTTGGAATTTTTAAAATTTGATGGCTAAGAGGCCAAAAGTTGTAGGTTACAAATACTACATTTTACAAGAAAGCAGTTTTAATATTTTTAATTATTTTAAACCAAATATTTTGTGTTGTAATTTTTTTGTTTTTCAGTGTTACAAATGACTTATTTGTAAAATATTCTGTAGATTACATAAATTACTACTATTAGGTCTTAAAATGTCTTCAATGTAATTATAATGTCTCTTTTAAATTTAAGTAGGACTTTTTACAATGGTAGTTATAATATAATATTACAATAAGCACACAATGTTTTAATGAACTTATTAAAAATTGTTATTCAATAAAAATTCAATTTAATTGATTCAGTGAATAAATTTATTGAAAAGGAAAAATGGGAATAATGTACATTGTGAATCACCCTGTACAATTAAATTACAATTATACATATTATACATCATTTTATAGAATACCACAACATTATCAAAACTAATCAAACTAAAACGACTTGTTGGCGAAGTGTTATCTTTTAAAAACGTAAATCAGACATCTCACAGTATTTTTAGTCACGCCAGTGGTAATAGAATTTTATATAATTCATATTACATCCTAAGTACACAAAGGGAATATATTCACTTTTCCCAATTCGTATTTCACTTGTTTTCCTGCATTTTTTCTTGATTTTTAACATAAACATATTAGAGTTCTAGTTTCTTGGCCCGTAAGTCATAAATTACAATAAGGGTTATGTTTTACGTATTCCCTGTGGTTTGGTTCGCTGAAGCATACATAATACATGTTTAAAAATGTTTGTATTTTATTGTTAACAAAAATCGAACATTTCTATGGTATTTCCTAACAGTTTTAATCGTATGAAAAGTTATATATTATTATCATTAATTTATAAAAATATATTCTGTAATGATACAGTTGAACCCGACAATGAATATTGTTATACGATATTAACATTATTTTTTTTTCTGTAAAATAATCGTTGTCCGTTAATAATAATAACCATATTTCCATTAGTGTTTAAAGTATATAGATAGTACACAAATAATAGTATATTTTAATTCCTCAATAAAATAATTATTTAATTTTTTTTGTTTTTTTTTGTTTTTGTTTTATTTATTAGCTTCAATATTAGTTTTAAACTTTAGAGATAATTTAATGTTATGCATGTCTCATAAAGTCCTGTGTAAAAAGTCAAAAACGATTCTTGTAACTAAATTAGATATTTAAAATAAAATTATCACAGTGAACATAGAATTATATTTCAGTAAGGCGACTTGAGAAATTTTAGACCAAATCGCATTAGAAATAAATTAATAACATTTTAAACACTGCTTAATAACATTGAGGTGGTTGCACTATTCATTAGCCGGAACATTGAAATATTATTAACATAATATAATTTTTGAAATTCTAATTTATGAACCTATTTTCACGAATTTGCGTACCTACCTATTTTCCGCGCAACTAATTTTATAAAACAGAATTTACAATATTAATCATAGTTGCCTGTAATTAATCTTGAACATGGTACGAGTAAAATATGCGATTAACTTACGTGGATCGTTTGCGAATTACATGGTTGTTGAATACTTAAAGTATACTTCTATAATTTATTATAAATAGAAACCAACGAAAATCTAATAAAATCTTACAAAATATGTATGTGTATTGTATGGACTTGTACAGGACGAGTTGTATTGTGCAGTAAATTAAACACCTCGTTTAACAACTTTTGCTATCGAAATTTTTGTTTTTTAATGTTTCTATTAAACTTTTACGTCTATTTTTTTCACACTTTGGTTTTTATGCAACTCAATTTTATGTATCGTGTGGTGATAAAACTTTTTTTCACAAATGGGAATACACATTTTTTTCCTAATAAATAATATTGTTAATCTGACTAATTTTCAAAAAATTCTCATAGTATATTGAAATAATACATGCATAGGATTCTGTTTAATAAATGTTTTTGGGCTAAATACAACTTTTTCGATACCAACTTTCGAAAGATTTTTGTTACCTTGGTTACTTATTAACAATGTATTACACATTATTTATTATTTATATTAAAGTAGTAGTATTATTGATATTGACATTCTAAAAACATATTTATGATTCATATACTTTCCTTGTAGAGATTATTAAATTTAAAATTTTAAAGTATTGTATCGAATAATAATAAGTACAGCCAATTGATGAGTGATAAAGTGACAACCGATAATATAATGGCATTTGTGGATAATTAATGACCATTAATATAGCAATTCGTAAACCTAGATTGGTAAGTCATTCATTGTTTTCTGTGTAATCTATACACATCTATAACCGAATACGTTTAAAGGAAAAAAAATATTTTTATTAATTTCGTTGAAATATTTCAAAAAGAATGAAATTTTTAATTTTGTAATATTTCAAATTATCCGAACCCTAATTTCTATCAGTTTTTACTGTTTATTACGAAGATGTCAGAACGTAGCTAAGCACGACCACCACTACAAGTGAAGGTGTTATTTCCTTTTAATATCAATATATCTATCATCTGTCGATGCATATTGTTATTATTGCTTTTTCACGGGTTTTTTATTTTTTGTTTCGCTGTCCAAGTCATTTGAAAACGATAATAAATATGAAAACATGTCCCTATACTCGTGTTAAACCGAACAAAAGATACAACACCTTTTTTCACGCACACAAACGGGGCACGCAAACAAATATTTAAAATATTCATAAAATACCACTCGTCTGAAAACTACGTACGTATATACATATAATCATATATTATTATAATAATATGTATGGTTATCTCACCTTTCTCTCTCTCTCTCTCTATGTCTGTCTCCGTCTCTTATTTTTTATTATTCGGGAACAAAAACGCTTTGTTTTTCGCGGTCGCACTTTAGCTCGTTGCTCAGTTGTACATTATCTGTATATTTTGTTAGCATAATATTATTATTATTATTATTATTATTATTATTATTATTATATGTACCACACACGGTCGAATTAATTAATAAACGGTGTAACGTACATTTAAAACATTTTTCATAATAGTTTTGTCCGACGATAATTCGGCGGACGAGTGACCCGTGTGGGTTTACGCGCAATGCGGGTCGCAAAACAATGGCCGCATTTACGTGTCGATGTTACTCGATTATTCGTAATACGTCCAATAATATTATGTACGCGAAACATTATCACATTATTATAAAATACGATTGGCACACGCTATAATATTATGTTAAACGTAGGTAATGATATTATATATGCGCACGTGCATTACAGCCAAACAATAATAATGATTATAAATTATATCGAATGAGGTGGTATGGCATATTTTGCGCAGGCGTTGGTACAAAATAGATGATATTGTACACTAGCGGTTGTCGAACTTTTTTTTTCGTGTACCACAACGTCAATTTGTTGCGGACCACGTATGGCCGAAAATAGAACTGTCCAAAATTGTAATACGTTTCTTTCATATATTAAGACAGTATAATTATTTTTTTTTATCACTGATGAGATATCTGATTCGGTGATACCTAATTTAATTCTAAGCGCAAATTTGAGTAGATATTCGAAGTTTATTTCGAAACTTGTTTTTACTACGAGCATTGAATAGAAACCAATTTCACAAAGATAAGGAACTGTAAATAACAATAAAAATAGCAATGCTTTTGGTTATTCGCTTTTAATTTTTATCCAAAACACATCCAATTCTAATTTAGTGAATTCCATTTTCAAACTTTCAACACGCAATAACCCTATCAAAGGTTCTTTTTCGTTGCGAGTTCAAGTTATAGAATCGTATGACGTCCATTCTAAACAACAATATCATTATAAGTAATATTATTTTCAATTTATTTATATCTATCTATCAATTGTTTCAAATACAATTAAAAATATTTATTTATTTATTTATTATCTGTTTTACCACCATGTAGTGTCTTCCGCGTACCATAGTTTGAGAATCACTGTTGTATACCATAAATAGATGATGACGTATTGGACTTAGAATTATCTTAATAATATTATAGGAAATGCCGTTTTCATTTTGTGAAAATTAATGTGTTCGATAACTATTATTATCGTGCTGCTCTAGTTATTTTATTCTTTTCCCGTTGCATTTTTTTTTTTGCTGATCAGTTTATATGCAATTTGTTTTCAAATATTGAACTGTAGTGCACGACTTACGGCACAATACGTGTGTATTGTGTAAAAACTAAATAATTACACAAGACATAAAGTGTCGACAAATTTACAGAAGTGAATACTTATCGTAGTTTGGCGCTTATACCTATCCAAACAACCGTTCACTGAAGCATATACACTAACGTTATGTGTCTGTCGTCGTTCAAACACAACTCGTATTTCAACAACACATATTTTTTTAACGATTTACAAAACTTTGACAATTTGAGGTTTAATGATATCGATTGGATTTTACTCGTGGAGCTATCTCGTTTGGAATTTCGTTTGAAAAAAAAAACTTTTTTTCATTTCACTCCCATTCTTATCTTGAATTCCTGCAGTAACTCAAAACAAATGTTTTTGAACTTGAGATATCACTAACCAAAAGTTTCGAAAACTATATCGTTGAGCTTTCAGCTGATAATTTGTTACGTCTGTAAATCTGCGAAAGTTGTTCGTTTGATAAGAGCTGGGGTAGTTGTCCCATCAAGTTGACTCTTCAAAATATGTACATGTCACGTTCAAATTATATGGCAGGAGTCGTAAAATTGTTCTGACACTGTAATTTAGGAGTTTACAAGAGAGGTTTCAAACATATTATAATTATGAGGTCCATATGTAGGTTATACACCCTTATGACTGACACCTAAATGCACTAGTGCAATTGGTTAGTTATGTCCGTAAGGGTGCCCACATGTCTATTTATTACATTATCGGATAATATATTGTGCTCGCGTCGTGAAAACCCTAAAATTATCGTCAAAAATTCCAATCGGCTCGTACCGTATGTAATCGATTTTTTCTGAGCTTGATTTTCAAATGCATTAGAATTTCTAAAAGAAAACAACAATACATCTGCAGTCTGCACACTATTTACACTATACACATTTTTTTTAAATGTAAGTTTATAATTTATTAATATATTTATAATAGTTATGTTGATTATCATGAAAATTCGTTTTTTTTTTGTTTGAAAAGTTGAAAATTGTACAGTTTTTCATATTAATTTCTAATCAAATAAATTCCTTGATAATATAAAGTGATAGTATATTTAACCTTCACAATTATATTTAAAACTGTACAAATCTTAAATATTATGCTAGACTTAATGTAGACAAAATGAATTGTGAGTTTCTAAAATTTTACAGTACTCAAAGAAAAATTTCATTAGATAAGTGGAATGACTTACAAAGTCTTAAAAGTATTGTGCCTTACGACTGTCATAGTTTATTTGACTCATTACCTCACATGAATTTTAGTATGAGAAAATCAAAGAACAAATAGAAACAAGACTCTTGAAAAATTAAATTAAATTTTGTTAATTGTTTTAATTTTTAAAGCTGAGTTTAAACTGTAGAGTATGTTATGAGTGATTATTTTTAATATAATTTTATTTTATAAGTAATCGAATTAAACAAGACTCTTGAAATAGGTTATTAAATTTTGTTGATAGTTTAAGTTTTCCTAAGTTGAGTTTAAAAATGTATATTGCATTTTATATTAATATTTTTATGTGTGACACAATACTATTAAATTAAAATGTAAAAAGTATTTTTTATAACTAACAAGATTATATTATTATAATTTTTTTTGAATTATTTATAATGTAATTAAGTTGTTTAAAGTTATTTAAGTAATAATAATAATATGGAATTAAAATATTTTTAAAAGTGAAATAAATAAACAAGTATGTTTAATATTTTTAACTATTTTTTTTTTTTTAAGTTGAGTTTAAAAAATATTTAATAATAGTATTATATTATTAGTCTGTTATTGATAGTTATTTCTGGAACAGTTTTATTTTGGTTTTATTAGATGCAAAGAGAATTAAAAATTTTTATAAATAACTGAAACCTACTGATTACTGTCAATTGACAAAACCACCTATTTAAAAAATGTCAAATTGAAACTAAGCATATCTCAAATATATTGTTTATTTAAGGTTTTTTACCTTATGCGTGTAATTAATATGATTAAGTTGCACAAAATATACATTCTTAACCGATAATGCTTCAAATATATTATAAGGTTTTTAGTTTTGATTATTATAAATCATTGAAATAAATATTTTGGTGTTTCTGAAAACATTCATAACACAATATAGGTTTTGTTGCTGTATCAGCAATGTAATGCTTTAACTCAATTCAAACTATCAACAACAGATTGTCGCGGTCAGTATTATGACATTTCTGCAAGGTTAGGATACATATTATGTAGGTGTTTATATCACTACCTATATTATTAAGAACGAATGGTTAAAGCCTTTAACACTATTTTTTAAAGGATGGGGACATTTTACTTAGAGCACTCTTTGGCTTTTCAAAATATTTGTATCTATGGATACATAATTATAAAATATTAATTCAATATACATAGTAGTGAAGTTTGAATGATGATAATACGCCATTGCCGTACCTAATTTAATAGTTTTTTCGAATTTATGGTGATGTTCAAAACCTATACTGGTGGAAAATCAAAATAAAAAGCATTTTCAACGAGTGCGGCTAACACGAAAAAGCAATAACACCATTGTTCCGGATGGATCATTATATAATAATAATTGACACGTTAATTTATTGTTAAAAATTATAGTCCGGTCGATAATGCATTGTTCTTTCGATTTTAGTAGAGGATTTTCGATATCAAAACGTTATCAAATTATTTAGCTGTTTATATATAATTTATATCGTAAAATTAAAATAACGTCGATTGTTGCTAGAAATTTCATTTTTATAATTCTCCGCCAACATTTAGTACCATATTTATTGGCCATGAATATTAGAGTAATTCAACGATAATGCACTATTTAAATAAATATTTAACTAATGATGTAATAGATTTAAAGTTACTAAATAAAATTATTTTTTTTTTATATTTAAAACGAACAAAAATATGGTTTTGATGTATGCATTCTATATAAACAATATTTACTAAAATACATTATACATTATTTTATTTAAGTTAAATTGTTTATTATTAAAAGTATATTATGCACTCGCTGTGCATAATATTGCATTTACATAATTCACAATTTTTTCTTATTTAGTATTACAAATGGTATTAAAAAAAAAATTAAAAAGTATTTTTAAAAAAAATAATAACACGACGTTATTAATCATCAGTTTTCCACAACATTTTTATTTGACAGCGACCTTCAACTTATGTTTTCGAATAATTCAGTCTTGACATAATTAAATAAAATATGTTATGTACAACATCAGTAATTATTAAATATCAAAATTACCTCTTGTAAAGAACCAACAGTATAAATCCTATTATTATTAATATTTTATATTATAACTTTATAACCTATAATAAACTTTGAGCAGTATATTATATTAAAATAAAAATGTTTATAATGCATACAAATTATTAACCAAATACGGCGTGAGTTATGTGATAGCACGTATGACAAGATAATTATTAAAAACTCCATACTGACCTGTTGTCAGCAATAAGTTTTTAAATTGTTATAATAAAACATTCGCATATTCCCTAAGGTCGGTTGAATAAATTGTTCTAAAATATATCCAAAATTATATGAAGTATAATAATCAAAATTTGTTTACATACACGATTAAGAAGGTAATATTATATCTGTTAATATTATTAAACATTATTTAATCCTCAGCGATTCTCTAAGTAGGTACATTAATTAGTCTACAAAACTGTTTCGACCTTAGTAATATATCCCATAAAATAATTATCTCGATTAATTCACAAAATAAATCAATTGCACTGATCCCTAGCTACAGTATAATGTACAAGGAAATGAAAAAGCAGACAAATCCTCAAAAGAAATCGTTGCTTCAAATTTGGAAAAAATATAAATGCTGGCATACTCCGGTATCAAAAGCCAAATAAAAAATATCTATCTTTTTGAATGGGACAAAATATGAAAAAAAAAACAAAATCAAAAACTTAGCAAAATTAAAAGAACCATATACAAGTGGCCAGTAAATTATATAAATAGAAAATCCAAGACGATATTAAACAGACTCAAAATCGGCCACACAAAGTTAACACACGAGTATTTAATGGCCAAGAAGGAACCTCCAACACATTAGACATGTAGTAATTAACTTACAATAAATTGTATTTTAACTGAATGTTGCCAATACGAAACTCAGAGAAGTGGAAACGATGTACCACACCAATTATACGAAAGCTTTGGACCAAAACTAGAAGAAATAGATAAAATGACAAAGTTTCTAAAACAACCAGGTTTATACAAATTAATTTAATTCTAGATGTTAAGAACATCAAATGTAAAAAAAAACATTGAACAAAATGTAGCACTATGAAATCTATAAAATAATAACCATTGAAAATGAAGCTTAAAGATCAACAAAAAAAAAAAATATATATATATATATGCAAAAATAATGGAGTTTTATACACTGTAGGTGTTTAGTGGACCTTCATGTTATCACAATATTGTATTATAGGTTATATTATGTAAGATTTTAAAATTATATGAAATTTATTTTCTTGAAATATTTTATTTATATATTCAAAAATTGTTTATTATATCTAAAAATGTACGGTCATACACTTACTACAAGAGAATATCTTTGAAAGTTGGTTTATTGTATCGAATAATAATAAATAATTAACAAATATTAGCCTATTAGGGAAAAGAGGCCCAATTTATAAGTGATTATCGATAACACAACAGCATTTATACTTAAATTATAACCATTGACTTAGTAGTTCGTAAATCGTAAACTTTGGTTGAACTTTGGTTGAACATTCATCATTAAAGTTGTTTGTGTGTAATCGATAATGATTTCTAATAATTAGGGTAGTGAAGTTATTGCATTAAAAAACTAAATAAATAAATTGCATTATTGCATTAAAATATATTAAAAATTGTACTAATAATTTTTGAAAATTGCATTAAAAAAATCGCGTTTAATATTAATTTAAGACAAAATATACATAATTATTAATTATTATTGATTACATCATCAGGTATTCTTTAATTAATAAAATAAAATATTACATTAAAAAAAAAATTAAGAATGAACATTGCTTACATTATTGCATTGCACGAAAAAAGATTTTTTTAAGTTGACTGCAGTAATCATAGAAAATACAGTATAGTCGACTGCGAAGTAGTTTAATTTTTTTCAAACAAGTTATGTAATCTTAAAATAATACGGAAATGATGAAAAATAGTTAAAATTACTCTAAAGCAAAAAATGGCCAAAATTGAATTTATGGCAATAAAAATGTTTTTTGTTTAAACTCATAGTTAATTGAAGTATATTTTAAACTCACTTAGTAATAAATATAAGTACCTACAAATAATATGCAAATGCAACAACTTCACTGCCCAACTAATAATCTATAACTGAATACGTAAAATATTTCAGGAAGAATGAATTAAATTGTAAAAGTGAAATATTTCAAATTCAAAACCCTATTTATATGTATATAAATAAACGGTTATACATTTATGTTAATTTTTTGATTTTAAATTACATTTAGAAAGTTTTAAAATTTTAAAATCATTTTTTAACATTTGAATTGGTAAGACGTCACGTAATTAATATTTTGATTTATTTTATCAAAATATGTCTGCTGGAAATTATCTCAAGAAATAACTGATTCCATACGCTGTTTTTAATATTATAATAGAGCTTTCTATGTCCGTCAAGTTTGCATCGATACTTAATGCTACAACTTAAAATTATACATCGATATTTTTGCTACAAAATTTTTAAATTTCGTTACACCATTTTCGAAATTTGCTTCTAGCTTGTTTTTGTTACAAGCCTGAAACAAACATGCCAATGCTATTTTGACGTAACCCCGACACTTTTATCAAACACCTCGAAATTGGTATCAACATTTTACTACGTCATTTTTTGAATTTGCTAAATTCTGGTTTTTCAGATTCCTAAAAAATAGAAATATTCTCAGCACCAGTACTTTGACTTAGCACCTCGAAATAAGTATCAACATTTTGAAACGAATTCTCTACATTTTGCTATTTTGTATTTGTATGTTGACTACATTTCAGAACATTTAAATGTTCATTTTTGTGCATTACAGTGTAATGAAAGTAAACATTTTTTTGTTTACCTAACGGAACGGATTAAAATATGTAAAAATTATTATTATATCAAAAATTGTATAAACAAGTTTTTTTCTGGTTTTTCAAATTAATTTTTTGTACATGCATGCACTACCCCAACGGCTTGTATACATTGTTTTTTTCCTCTGACATTTTCAATTAAATAATTTTTGGATAGATACAGTTTAATCTGTATAATGCCGCAAACAAAAATCGACGAGCGTGTCAACTTTGACATCTTTGTTACCATTTCCGCTGTATTATAAAATATAAACTTTATTCTGTAAATGCTTTCAGTCCACATCGGTCAACAAAAATGACTACAGACGTTTGTGATGTCTGAGAACTTTTTGAATGCGTACAACAGACGGAAGAGTGAAAAAAATTAAAATAAAACTTTACCGGAGCCGACAAAAGGTTATTAAATTTATTATTATTCATGTACATGGCAGCATGAGATTAATATGCCTTTGTCTAGTAACTTTTAAAATTTGACGTTCTGTTGTCTCGGGTATGAAATTTCCTGTCTGAAAGTTGCGAATCCATTTTGGTTTGTTCCTCTTGCTCTCTCTCTCTCTCCCTCTTATTTTTATCTTCTAAATTATATAAACATTTTTCTTCCGCCTCTTCCATAATTTTTTGTATTTTTATATTTTTTTTTTTTCGTAAGTGCATTTTAGTCTACCCCGCTTTCATAATTAATATTAATAACGTAAATTCCACCACGGACGACGGCATTACCCCTCTTTCGCAGAATCACCACCGTAGTTTGAACAAGAATTAATCGTCGCACCGACCAAAACCAAAAGGGTTGTTTGCTAAAGGATAATATATATACTATACATATTATAATTGCCTGCAGACGTAATGGAATCAAGTAATGAATACGCTGAAAAATGATCAACCGAAAAAAAATAAATATAACGCAATAAAAGAATAACGTAATGGTACAAATTATTACCACTAAGTATAATTATTGCAGACTTGTACATCGATCTGGCTTGGCCAGCAGTGTATACATGCTAAAGTATAATATGTGACTCGATCAATGTGTTGACCTTTTTATGCTACTGACAAAATCGAGATCCACAGACTTGCATATATAGATTTATTTAATCTTTATCCCATACTTAAATTGTTTATCTCTATTAGTCGGTTATGGACGGCGAACATTTCTTGCCCCGATAAAAGGCGGGCTTATTTCTTTTAGATTCTATCCGTCGTTAAATTTTTGTGAAAAAACGGAATCGATTTCGAGTACATAGCTGGCTCAAAACTGTTCATAATTGTATGATTTTGAAATGTTGCAATATGTTTTTTTTTTAATAATCTTTTTCCGCTAGATATGTCATTAAAAATTATAATCTATTAAAAATAATTTTAAATAAACCTAGACTTTACTCCGTCAGTTTACTCCATCGTAAACTTTTGTCAATTGTACTGTAAATTATGTTTTTACTAAAGGAACAATCTAATATTAAATCTGTTTTGTGTTCTTCTACAGCTTTCGACAAATGTATTCCGATTAATGTAAGTGTACAGTATTGTACGTCTTTTGAACTAAATATTTCAAAATTTAAATCGTTTGAAATACATGTACACACTTTAGCTTCATATAACCATCCAGTATATAACAACCGTTTTAAACCCACTAGTTTATTATATTTTTAATTTTTTTTTAATTTTTAAAATAAAAATACTTTTTTTTAAAAAATTTTTTTTTTTTTTTTTTTTTTTTTTATATTGTATTATGTTTTTATTAATTTATTATTTAATATTTAGTAATTAACACATAACTCTCTATCTCCAACACAATATGCATAAGCTTACAAGGAGATAGGTCAATCAGATTTGTAATTTAATAATCTGTAATAGTTTTTTTTTTTGTCGATTTTCAAAAATAAAAAATTTAAAAAAAATCATTGATATTATATTTTATAACAATAACAAGTCATATCAAATAAACGATTACTAATAATATGCCACGTGGTAATAGGTTAGGTTAGATTAGTAGTAGTCGTAACCTAACTTATTGCCACGAGGCATAAAATAATATTATATCGTCAAGTTTTTAAAGCGTCAGCCGGAAAATCGGAGATACGCTTGTAATTTATTAAATTTGAAAGTCAAAATATTCGTACCCACTGCATCGTTGCCGTATTTCGCATACGGCTCACATATGCGACTACGACGTATTTATTATTCGAATTCGTTCGTTATATTATTATTCGTACGCGAGTATTTTACTAAAATATTATAAGTGCGTAATTAAGTACGGTTTAAGATCATCGACGAGCAGAATTGTTAAGTTCAGCTCGTCTGCCGTATACAATAATTTTAATAATAATAAATATCGCGCACGACTGTATCATTATATTATTATATTATAATATATATATATTATGAACTCCGCGTACGTGTATTGTGCTTTTGAAAACAATGCGACTTTAATCCCAGTTTTCCATTGTTACCGTATTTTGTTGCCGAGTTTAGTATGCGTTATGAAAAACTGACATTTCGTCGCTATCGTTTTAAATTAGACACTGCTGCTGCAGCGTATTACAATAGTAGGTACGTACAATGTTTCCGTAGCTTTATTTACACCGAAACGAATAGCTATTTGAGGATCGCATCAAATTCAAATGTATTAATAATTATTATTATCGTTGCAAAGCAAACCATTGTTATAGTTTTTGGTTTATTTTTTGTACGTCTTTGGAACAATACAATATCAGCGTGCGCCGCCTAATGAAAGCATCGCGCAATAAATAACATTACGGAAAAAAGTTATTATTATCGTTATTTTTTATTTTTGTTTTTTAGCAAAGGAAATAAGATTAAAATAAATATATTATCGCCCCTGTATTATATTAATATAGGTAGGTAAATAATATACCTACGCTATTTAATAGACAGCCGACAGTCGTAAATTTTACGGTCCTTTGTAGTAATTTCGTTTCCTTGATATAGTTACTACATCGGTAGATTACGAGTTATTATAATTTATTTCGTTTTATAAAAATATAAGAATATTACAAAAATTAGTAGGTTTAAGTCGATCGTTGCAGTATAATGATTATAATATATTTACATGTTTTATTTTAACGGTCGACACTACAGTGGTGCAGCTGAAGCGAACTGCATAACTCATTATAATATAATGCACGATTTTTCGATATCGTATACGGGAATGGGAGTTTAAAGGTTTAAACTTTAATATTATAATATTTTGTATAATATGAGGTACCTACATAACCTTAAATACAATAAATAATACATATTTACACTGCTGGTAGTACTAGTCCAAAAATTAGAGAATAAAGTCTAATTTCTTACTAACAAAAATATTTATCTTTTCTGTAAAATGATATCTGTGTTCTATTTTCTGCAACGCGTTCCTAGTTTAGTCCCCAACTCTAGAGGGTTAATCGCAGATAGTGCACTAGCTGAGTCCCAGATTATTTTAGATACTACACTCATTTTTAGGATTCAAGTTCAATTTTGGATAGTTATACAAAATATATAACACAAACAAAAAAATTAAAAATATATAATGAATAAGTAATATAAAATACTATTAAAAAAAAAATCGCTTTTGTGCAATTCAGAAATAAATCCAATCGATTCCTCGATTATTGATATATAATCTAAACATTTCACTTCGTTTTAAGTATAAAATATAATACAAATAAGTAACTTTGTACGAATAATTATTGCTAATAATACGATAATATATTATTATCAGTTAATTGTGTAAGATCAATAATCATACCTTTGGTCAAAAATTGATCTTAGATAATCCGAAGTCTATTAAAATTCGAATGAAAATGTTAGTGCATTTCTGTAGTAATTACCGAAAAATCATATCAAGCACCCAACTTATGTGATAGGTATCTAAAATAATCTGAGATCCAACTAGTGCAGTGTCTAAAATAATCCGGAATCCAACCAGTACATAATTTTAATTTTAAAATTAAATAGGGATGTAACCCTATTTTCATTTTTACAAACTTAATATAAGACGTATAAGTACACTCACAATATGGTTTTTTTTTTTTTTTGGCTTAAATTGATTGAGACTCTATCTTCTACAAAATAACTTTCACCCGATGTTCAATAGTGTTTCGGAAAGCGTCGTTGTCGTTATATTTTTTATAAACCTCAACGGGAGGAAAGCAGTTATCTCGTCCCGACGGGCGGTCGAGTGATTCGAGTGTTGCTCGCGGGCTAAAAAGCTCTATTCCTCCGAAGATCACACACGAAATCATCGTCGTGCACATCATATAAATATATAATGTATAAATATGCATACAGATAGCGAAAGAGAAAGTGAGAGAGAGAGAGAGGGAGACGTCTCACCCCTAATGGTTTGAATCGCGTAAACATATTATACATAATACAAACAAGCCGATACGATCCGCGAACGACACGATGGATAACTGCTGGTAGTAAACGTCACCGCAGAGTCGTTACAGTTATAACGTGTACGACATAATATAATATACGCACTATAGACGTCGACTTGAATATATAATATTATTATATACTTATGACGTTTCGACAATATATTATTATATTATGAATATTTGCAATTTGGGTGCCGAATGCCATTTGGGTTGCCTATCTTTTTAAGACGCAAGTTCGCCAAACATGAGCCGAGACCTGGTTGGGGCCGGAGCGATGTGGATTTTTAATATATGTAAATGATAAAGAATAAGAGGGAACAATTAATAATAATAAGAACAACAACAATACAACTCGTGATACATTATCAGATATAAAAAATTTTAATATATTATATACCTTAATTTAGTGAAGGCCGAACGGGCATAAAACTCGAACAAAAAATAAAAAATAAAAACAAAGAGATATACGTATACATAAAAAACACCAACGGCTGTGCTAGATGATTACCGAGATTTCGTCAAGAGTAATAATGATGATAATAATAATAAAAATCAAATTTACAAACCGGCCGGATGTATTAATTGTGTATTTAAAGTGCACCATAAGTCAAACAAATTTTTGTCTCCCATCAGCGATACTTTTCTGTGGTCGCAATTTATGATGCCCTTACTCCATATTCGTGGACATGATGGATTTGGGGAAAAGAAAAAGAAAATCCACTGCTTACGGGAGCTACTTTCGACAACCGTTAATCAGGGAAAACAAAAAAATAGAGCCCGTTTAGTATGTAAAATAAAATATTATAATAGTCATAGAGAATCAGTCAATGTAATAGAACAAAAACGTGTCGTTGCCTCAATTTTATGAAAATAATAATTGTGGAGTTCATTTAATTTACTTATTATTTATTTTAATTAAGTAATTAATAGATTTTCAATTAAATTTACATTGTTTGCTTGGAATTATATAATTTAGAATTATTCCACTATCGATTACCGCGCAACTATGGAGTTTAATATTAAATTATATCGTCCCAAATATTTGATAAAATGATAAAATTATACTTAACATAATAAAATCTAAAAAAAATTAAATTTACACTAGAAAATTGCACATTATCTCAATGTGCTTTTTAAAAAATTGTATGGAATTTAAAAGTTCTAACTCAAGTGAAATAACTAATACTCTATTATAGTACTGGATTTAAAGTATTATATACACAAGATAAAAATATATTATTTACAGAATATAAAAATTGAATCAAAGAAACCATTACCAAATAAAAATGAAATATGGTTCAATAATACAAATTAATAAATAATCAGCTTTGTCATAATGGTTTGTGAAAATAAATAAATTTGTAAGTATAAAATTTCACTCACTAATTGCATTTTTAACGATTGAAAACTACAGTTGATTCATAAACTGAGCTTTCGTATATACCTCTCGTTCTTGAAATCGACCACAATTTCCATCAATCATTATCATTATCATATTATCGCCGTAATTTTATTATTTTATTTTTTTTAAACGTGTATAATATTCTCGTGGTCGAATTGTATTAGACACAACAATTACCCTTTTCAAATACTATCACTTTGAGTTTCGTAAATAATAATAAATCGTTATCATGCGAACCAGACTTATTTTCAGGCATTTCAAAACTGAAAATTGTTGTTGATTGCACGTTAGAAAAGTTGATCTTTATGCCTGTACTTTATATAACATTAACAATCAGCTGCGCATTTATTATTTTTCAAAATAAAGTATGGTTTTCGCCGTAATTCTATTTAACGAAATTTCAGAAAGTTTTCGTTCTTCAATTCTTGTTTGTGTACAGTTTTACGCAGGACCGTTTTTCAAAGGAATAAAAATTACATTTCACTTTTAAACTTATGACTGTTCATCTCGGTATGAGTATATAAATTGTGTTCCCAATTATTAGGAAACATACTTTGTGAGTTCTAAATTAATTACATTTGTCTATATACATTAAAATTAATTTCATCAGTTATCCACCATAATATTGTAAACACTTCAATTAATTTTCAGGTTTTATGATTATATTTTATCAGTTTTGTTTATTACATGAGAAAATAAATAAATTCAACGTAATTTATGGAAAATTTCAATGAATTTAAGTTTAAACAAGGTTTAAAAATACTACGGTTGGAGTCAAACATTTTAATAAAAGATTCTTTAAAATTATTAATAACTTACACAATGATTTCACTAACTGTCATAATATAATACATTTTTAATATGTGATTTCATTTAAAATAACGACACTAATTTTAATAATATGTCAAATTCCGTCGATAGTGTGTACTTACTTTTTTACCATATAACTATGTATATCACTTGTTCTTCATTATAGTCATTTGTTTTACCGTCAAACTAGTTCAAGTTTGTACAATTCGTTTAAATTAAATTTGTGTAACTCGATGGTAAAACGATGATAGGCGTCTCGTTTTTAAGAGTTTTTCTTGAGTTTTTTCACACACGTGCTTTTGGTCTCTAGCCGTTTTTATCGCTATTATTACGGACAGCGTTTAGATAAATAAAAAAGTAACGATCATAAGAACGAAAAAATAAGCTTTCACGATTGGTTTCTGTACTCTGCGACGAACTAAAATTTGTATGTATCAGAGTGGAGGAGGCCAGAACGAACGAGAGGAATGGGGAAAGTGAGCGTGATTCGATGGAAAGGAATAAAGAGTGAGGCAAACGGATAGGGTGTGAATGAAAGAGAAATTACATCCGACACGGGTGACTTTTCTCGAGATGAAATATGAACAGAAATAAGGACAAGAACCCTTGACTTTTATATTGTACTCTAGGGGTGCCAAGTAGAGAGATGGTATATGAAATATACGAATGTATATATAGAGTGATGAATGCAAAAGTAATTTTAAACGATAGCGAACATTTTATTTTACATTTTTAGACGATATTGAAAAATATATATATACCTTTTTATCGGTCTGGCGCGAAAGTTTTGTTTGCCATACGCGATCGGCGCGGTGACACGTTCGAGATTATCTCCATGTTCGTCATATTCGTTTGAAACTTTTTTTTCCCATTTGAAAAATAATCGTATTGTACATTATACTTGGTTATTTTGTACGTGGTTAAAAGGTAACGTTATTCGAACTCTACGATTTTCACTTGCATGTGTTACATTATTAAAGGTATAAAATAGTATAATCAATACACTCGAAAGCTATATAATCGTTTGAATAAAATTAAATCTCTATTGTATAGCAAACCGCACTCCGCCCGAAGAAGTCGTTGGGGTGATGCAATACTGTGAATGTATTATCAGTGATCACCGTATCCTACTTATATAAATCCGAGTGTGCACACTACACCGTGTCGTATTAAGTACTCGTGTTCAGCATATATTTAATACGTGTATAACTCTGTCCAGCGAGAAAACGCACCGCGGATCGACAAAAATTAGTTCTTCTATTGCTCATCTCCGGCCTAGCCATAGGGGGCTTGTTTCAATGACAATATGATGCAGGGAGATGCGCAGAATCGGCGTATTCTCTCGCTGGACAGAGTATGTAGGTAACGAAGTGTTCGTAATATGGTACCAACACATTTAACACTGTCTACACGATGCAATGATGTAGTGTGAATTCGGCTTAACACTGTAATATTATTGAATATACAATGAGGTCGTCATCCATCGCGCCGTCGTGATCGACTGTATATTATAGATATACCGTTAGGTTAGGTTAGGTAACCCGATTAGGTACCCCGTATATACTGGGTGGTTGAAGTGGGAGGGAGGGGATACGGATGAGAGATGGCATCATTTCCCTTTTTATGATTTACATTTTCTATCCGTCCATTTATTTTGAGCCGCTCTACGACCGCTGGGTATACTCTATAGGGTAGTGGATACGACCACCCCGTCAGCAGTTGTTAATTATTATTTTGAGCGGTGTTCACTCCCCCGGCTGCGGGATTTTCACACGTTCGACTTAAAACACATAGTCTAGTGTGTGTACTTGACAATAGCCATGGTTATTCGGTTATCATATTTTATCTTATATCCACACGCCGATAGAATGTAAACTAAACTAAATTCACTATATTCCATCCGACAGCGACGCCGCGGGGTCTTAAAATGAGTAGTCACCACAATCATGACCCTAACCGGACGTTCGATACTTCGTCACGATATACACACACATACACACACACACACACACACGTGCTCGATTTTAAACATCATACACGATAACAACGACCTTAGTTGTTTTGCAAATGACGTCAACTACTACCACCGCGGACATTGTAATTTTATCGGACGTATATCTGCCATCTGCAATCGTTGTCCACATATCTGGTCTTCGTCGGCGGCGTGACAACTATTCGCCTGTAATATGTAAAACGTACCCACGTTAGTACAAATTTAATATTATTAGTATACGGATTGTTTAAACGCGAAATTTGGATTTAACAAGTCCCAAATGTGTAACTTTACATGTGTCACGTGCGACCAAAAACAATAATAAGAAAAAAAACGTGAAAAAGTGGTTGGGCCAATCGGCAGATGGATCGCTGGAAAATTGTAAGTTTCAATAAATAAATATCATTCCTAACATCTCGTCACTGGTGCAAGATAAATATTATCGTAGCGTGTATAATATACCTTATAACGAGACGTTTTCCATTCGCAATCGATCGAAATTTTATATTGGTATAGCCGATACGCTACTCGTTATAAAATTTGAAATTGTGCTACCTACGCTAAATGTTCATTCGATCGATCACTGCTGTAAACAGTACCTACCAACTAATAAGTTTTAATGAACGTTGTGGAGAAATTGTGGGATCATAATGATTGCGATTTTTGTCCCGTTGGTATTAATTTTAGTTAATAAATCACATTTCTACGCAACCTCTGTGCAACGTACAATTAAATTTTTGGGCGTCGGAGCTCGCCGATGACTATTTAGTGTTTATAAAATATGGAGCGCTATCATAACAGTAAGTAGACAGTTCTTTCGTCGAGTAATAATTCTTTATTTTTTTTGTCCGGCCGTTATAAATAAATGTACGTAAAGTTGAGAAAAAAAACCCCGAATAAACGCACACCCGTTATAACCCCCTCTCGTTTCGATATCACGAGTTTTGGACAACTCACAGTGGGATATTATTTTCAGCGTTCAGTAAAAAAAAAATGGATTTGTTCAAGTTCGTATTTTTTTTTTTTTTTTTTTTAATAAACACGAACATATTCACATTTATTGAAAAAATGAATTCATTCGCATTATGATAGTTCATTATTTATTTACGTTTCTCGCTCATTAATAATAGATTCGGAGACATTTCAAACAACCTATAGTGCCAACTGCGTTTGTATGTATATTTCGTCTTATCGACCATCACCACATCCAAAGTTTAAATTATTATATTCAGTTTTGCAGGTCATGTTCCACACGTGTTACAGACACGAAGAGAGTTAACGAAGAAAACACATTGATGTGTTATAATAATATGTTGCTTAACAATCTGTTCTCTGAGTACCGCAAAACCGTGTCGTCTATTATAAGTACGACAGTTATCTATATTCCATTTGCTTTAGAAGTACTTGGAGGACATATTGTGAGATGTGTTTCTTTTGGTCGTTAGTAATTTCCGCGATAGAACATACGGAAGTTCAAACGAACGAAATAAATTGTCATCAAACGATATTGGTTTGATCGTCACACTGTGAAGTTATAAACTAGATAGGTAGTGCCACAAACGTGTATGACGTTTTTTGAAAACTTTAAATTCCACGACATACTGCCGTTGTTATTGGAATTAAAAAAAATATATATTAATAATAATAATCTGCATTTTATCATAATTTACAATTGCTAAGTTTTCTTCTACGTGTGTGCGTGTTGTGTTAGGTATGGTAGGTAGTAACCGTAATTAACAGGCGTATTAAAACGAATTTCATGTTTCATACACACGACGACGTTCGATTCCGATGTAAAATAAAAAAATAAAAATATGTTTATAAATAAAAAATATTACAACTACCATTTAAAACTATGGTAAATAATTATGCAAAAAGTAAAATACTGTACGGGGAAAAAATAAAGGTTGTATAATATAATAAATTATAATTATAAAATGTATAAACAAGTAGTGTATAAATAATTTGGTGCTGTATTAATGACAACAGCTTTTACGACCATATTATTATCATCATTATTATAGGAGCAGGTAACTATATAATTATTAGTTATCACAAATTTTATACTTTTAAATAAATATATTTTTTACTCGTAATAATATTTTATTTTATTTTTTTTAAAACTCGGGTGGTCACCCATCCGAGAGCTAGTGACACCAGATGATGCTTGACCGCAGCACACATAAGTAATAAATAATAATATTGTCTATATATGGTTGTGTAATATCATAAATAGTGATTGAAGTCTGAAATATTTAATGTGAAATATTTCACAAAAACGTGAAACATTGAAGATATTAATGCATTGAGTTCTGTGGCCAACATATTAGTGATAATATTATATTACGGTCTTATTTTCGACTATTTATAGCAAAACTTTGTTTTTTTTTTCAGTAGTAGTTTAGACATTGATTTAAATAGTAATGAAGAAATAGTTGAAATTATGGAAATGATAAAAAAATAAATTATGTTTATTATTATTTGTTTTATAAATTAATAAAATAATTATGTAAAATATATATTAAATTGATGAATTAATTCCTAATAGGCTATAGGTAAATATATTAAACAAAACTATATTTAATATTTCTATTGAAAATTTAGCTAGGTACATGCCTAAATATCATGTATTTAAACCATATGCATTAAACTTTAATAGTATATAAATATATAATGTTATATTAATTTATGCATTCTGTACTTTGGTATCATATGATATTGTATCATTTAATTATTTTTGTTTGTTTTTTGTCAATAAAAAAAATTTAATACCTTTATAGATGAAAGAAAACAATAATTAATTACAAATGGAAGTAAAAATAAATAAAAACAAATTTTATTAAAATATTGTAATATTTCACGCATTTGCAATATTTAATGAAATATTTCATGAAATTTTCAAACATTTATTATAAAACGATGAAAGTTATATTTGTAACGTACATTTTCCTAGCCCCACCTATTCCTAATTTTCTAAATTTTTCTACACCAATATTTAGCACGTGATTTGCATGAATTTGTACGACCATTTCCGAAATTTGTATGGCATCGGTTCGCCCGGAAAATTCAATTTTCTATGGGCAAGGCAGGAGAAACGTCTCTCCATTCCTCCCAAATACTAAAAAATAAATTATTCCAACATTTTCTTACGTGAATCTTTAGTACGAAATTTGTACGGAATCTTACGACTACTCACGAATCTTTTGGAAAATCCTTTCCCACTGAAAACCGTGTTTTTCACATCCGGCATTTCTCCAGCCCTCCCCAGCACTAAAAAAAGCACACTTTTTTAATAGATTTGTAGTCTCACTTGTTTAGTTACATAAATTAAAAGTCTTGTCATCGCGGGGTCTTAACTTTAATTATGAATATATTGAAATTCTTATTTTTTTTTTAAAGCAGTCTTTAACTACTGATCGCAAGGATGCAAAAAATTTCCATACCTCTAGTATATATATATATATATATATATATATATATAGTATACACTCTGTCATTAGCGTGCGCACTATTTGTACGACTTTTAATAATTCTGATGCTCTTTTAAATATTTAGGCTACCTACAAAATAAATTGTTATTAATAAATTTTTGATAACACTATTAAATACTTACAAAAAACCTTGTTTAAAATTTTCAATCCTTAACTATAAAAACTAAAAATTTTATATATTTTTAACCACTAAATAATTTACAAACATTCGAGATATTGATGAATTTAGTTAAAATTTGAACTTTAAATGCATATAAAAAAAAAGTTTACATTTTTATTATAAATATTTTTAAAACTGTTTTTATAACAATTTATAAAAAATTTTGTTTTGAATTTTCAGTCCTTAGTTATAAAAATTGAGCATTTAATAATATTATGCAATTTGTATTCAATGATATAAATCATTGTATAAGAAAATACGATTCTGAGCGAAGACGGTCTGTCAACCTATATGTCAACTAAGTGTACTATTTTTACTTATTTTAAGATATTATTGCTATAAAAGTTGTTTTTCCACGTGGGTGATGCTGGAGAAACGTTTCCCCCACGCCCCGTCCATAAAAAATCGAATTTTCCAAACGAACTGGTGCCGTACAAATTTTGGAAATGGTCGTTTCAAATAATGCATGCAAATCACGTGCTAAATATTGACGTAGAAAAAATTGGAAAATTAGCAATGGGTTGGGCTGGGGAAATGTACGCATATTTATAAAATACCTTTAACATTATTGTAGTGTTAAAATATATCACTATATTTTTAAATTTTACAGGCCCGAATGTGTATTGAATGGTACGGAAAATACTGTTTTTTTTTCGGATACGAAATATTATCGTTATTGCAATTTGTATAAAAAAATAATATTTGGAAATAAAAGATGCAATCGTCTGTACTCGGCAGCATTCAAAACATGTACTCCATTGCCTCAAAATCAAGGAATCCGTATAAAGCTTTTCCATTAATATTTAATAGGAAAAGCATCAGTTGTATAATTATATGTATAAGTTAAAGATATTTTGCCACATATACATTATTACGCTTAACTAGGTCGAGAAAACATTTATAATTCATATCTTTACTTTGAACATTTTAGTTGGCTGAAAACGATTATGTAGCAACAAAGAAAACTTGGTTAAGTTATTAAGATGAACGAGTATACAAAAATCGATTATCCGCCAGTGATCGTGTGATGTGATCATTGTGGAACAAAACAGTAATAAAGTATAAATATATTTGTTGTGTGTGCGTGTGTGTTTTGTTTTATTAGTCGAAAGTGTAATCGGAATCTACAATTATTATATATTAGTTTAGTTAGATTTACAGAAATAATTATTGTTTAAAGTTTAAAATATCAAAGTTGAATGAAAATCAACTTGCACATAAGCATTAAATTCAATATTATATTTATATTACAAGTATAAACTAATATATTAAATATTAATATTATTAATTTAATTTAAACTAAATTAATATTATATCAAACAAAAATATTTCATACATTTTTAGCTGGGATTCTTTATGTATATATCATTAAATGTGTATTTCATTTTTAATATTCATTGTTAATGCTTTTTTTTATTCGTATATAACAATTTTGTTTTATTTTAATGATTTTCTGTGGCATGCATACTTTATTAAATTAAATATGGAATTGATATTAAAATAATTCAGTATTAAACCTTTAGTTTGAATAGAAATTATTCAACAGTGTATATAGTTAAAAGAAAAAATATTTGCTGAACAGGTGAGGCGTATAATATAATAAAAAATAAATAATAAATTGATCACATTGTAATATTGTAATGGTTGGGTTCTGGTAACCCTAACATTACAGTTTCAGAAGAATATTATAACATTCTTTCTCTAACAAATTTTAAAAATTAATACAAAACGACCCTTTTGAATCAATTTTTCCGTAAATATTAATAATATGTACAATAAAATAATATTCCATAATATAGGAATTTAAACTCTAAAGTTATTTTTTTTTATTCAATAAGTTATTTTTTTTAACTCGAAAATAATTTTGTATCAAATACTTCCATTAAAAATATTAAAACTTATGGAATAATATCAGAGAAAAATATAATGTTAAAATATATATTTTATAAATGATAAAACTCTTTTTTGTTCAACTCTATTTTCTTCTTGATTTTTTTTTTTGTTTTATATTATTTATTTTTCTATAAGTTTTAGAGTTTATTTTTTAATAAGAATGTCCCTAAACACTTTTTTTCAGGTAGACAGTGCTGAATTTTAGTAAAATATTTGCTTAGTAATTATTCTGAAAATAATTGTATTTTCTATGGATTAGCAGAGCGACATTCTTTATTTTATAACGATGTGTGTTTTTTTTATTTGTGGTGGAAACAGTATTTATAATAGAAAAATGCTTATAGCATTTAGTTTGTACTTTAAAATGTTAACATAGAAAAATGCACAGTTTTTCTTCAAATTAATCGAGAGAAGCATCAAATTTAAAAGAATATTAATTACTCAAACACGTTTTCAAAAAATTCGATTTTTGTTTTTTATTGTAATCGTAAAGATGATTTAACATTTTCATCAAACAATTATACTTGCATATGCTTATTTTTGACATTATTTACAGACATTTTAATATATTCGAACGAATAATATTATGATAATAATTATTTTGTTGTAGATCAAAAATATTATTTGTATCGCGACTTGAAAATCTTTGTAAATAACTATTTAGGTAATGATATAAGCAATAACATTTTCTAAATATTTAGACTAATTTTAAGCTATTTATATTCTATGATCCTACTCATACCGTTCTTCAGTATGTGCATCGTATTGACTTAAAAATGAAACAGTTGGCAATAGTAAATTTTGAAATTATATAACTATATTATAACAATCATGTTGTACTACGTACAATTTTTCCTTTTGGAAAAAATCAGATTAAACTACCATAATACTACTAATATATAAATACACAAAGCGAAAGAAATAAAGGATGAGAGATCATTTCTGTGAATAACCGTTTTTTATCGTATACAATAATAATATTTTACATTGGATTTTAATTTAACACATTTATTTATAGTTACTTGAATAATGTCGATGTACACTCAAAAAGTACTATACAGCAGTGCAACTTCACGATTCATTTTTTTATTAATATTAATCTTTTTTTGCAGTGTAATTTTAAGAATTATTGAGAGGAAAACGTAATTAATATACGATTGTTAACTGCGAAGAACGATTTTCAGTTCCAAATCATTGTGATGCACTTTTCGTCCTTACATTTTATAAGTAACAATAGTTCATATGAAACTTTACTCGACATAGTTTCACTTTAATAAAAGTTATAATATTTATTTAGAAATTTGCAAAGTTTTTTTTTTCGGCCTTTTATGAAGGTCTATAGTTGTGTATACTTTACTATAAAGTTTTCTAATATAATAAACAGGAGTGGAGTTGTCATAATGCAACTTTTCATCTGTGGACCTTGTTGTTTGATACTTACAAAATACCCTGTCATAAT
Organism: Pentalonia nigronervosa; assembly: GCA_014851325.1. Taxonomy (NCBI): domain Eukaryota; kingdom Metazoa; phylum Arthropoda; class Insecta; order Hemiptera; family Aphididae; genus Pentalonia; species Pentalonia nigronervosa. The sequence goes on along the minus strand of JACXSJ010000425.1, from coordinate 42,996 downwards.
CTCGGAATCGTTTAAAAGGAAATTTCATTGTATCTGTAATCCCGATGAGTTTAGTGTTATCAGCTTACGGTTTTTGATGTAAAACGTACAAATGTATAATATTATATTATGTATTTATATTTTATATAAAATTATAACTCAAAATCGATATAATTAGGTATACATGTAAATATTTAAATGATCACTAAATTAAAAAAAAAAAAGACATCTGAAAAATAATTTTCATCTCAACACGAGTTTTTGTAAATTGTAAAATACCTAATTTTGAAACAATGTCGTGTTATTCATGAAAACTATTATACTGTGCACTTAATGAAATTAACGATTTACTTACATAACATATAAAACAGCCAAGAAGAAAAATGAATAACGATTAATAACCGATATGTACCTCTCTGGTTGGCAGAACCCAAATATAATATAATAGTTCATAATGATGCGATAATACCACATATACTATGTAATATGTTTGAATTATTTTTTATGAATTTTCTATTATATTTTTATGCTGATATATCGTATGTAATATGTCTATTATTATATCGTACTATTATTATTATATCATACCTAATATTTTATTCATCGTGTATGCGTCGATTTACAATTTACAATCAAACGAAGTATTGTTTTTATTTAATTTCCTTTCAATAAATAATAATATTATAGATTTTTAATGTTTAACAAACTCTATAAATTGAAACTAACTATATACGGACAGATCGTTAGTACTTCGCTTGACGAATAATAATTATTGTAATAACTATATAACATAATATCAAAGCGCGCATTGACTCGTGTTCAACAGCTAGTTTTATAGTATTTTTGAGAAAACGAACTTCGCCATGCAATTAAAATGTTAATTAATCATAATATCTATAACTAGTTGTTCATTTCATCTAAAACATGTTACTTGAAAACAAATAAAGGCATTTCCGAGCATATTTGAGCGTGGTAAAATAATGCTTTAATTTTACGACTGATATATCAGGTACGTCGCATTCGACGTAGTCGACGTATTACTGAAACAAACAGTTGCAGATAAATTAAAAAACAAAATATGCATTACACGGACAGAACGTATATAACGTATGAGGAAGATCAGTGCATTAAGATATAAGTATTAAACGTTTTTCTTTTTTTGATGTCCCAAACGCCATACTGTAATCAATCAATCGACTATCAGCCAGTAACGTTCAAAACGAGTTTACCTATGTCCTGGAACAATTTCTGTAAGGACGAAATCAATAGGGGATCGGGTTTTACAGGGTGTCCCACAAATTATGCCGGTTTTGAATTACCCGCCATTTCCGGTCTCGATGTTGACCACATTGTTTTATCATTTTTGATATCAGTTATCATTTTGATTAGATAATCGATCAAACTTTTCACAGTAGCGCTTGTACTATAAAAGAGCTTTCGTTTACTCTCGTAGTTATGACTTCGTGGATCGCTTCATTTCTGAGCGACGGCTGTTGATTATGTAAACTCTTGGTTTCTGGAAATAGTGCTACCTCAATTTAAAGCGGATTCGATCAGAAAATAGCGTCGAATGGAAGTCACCTGATCTCAGTCCCAGCACATTTTCCCTTGCGGGGTTATTTAAAATTATATATTTTTTTCAATACTTTATTGATTCTTCGATTTATAATACTGCTGAAATTCATGGCTCACTCGATACATAACAGTAAGAATAAATGAGCAAATGCTAACACTAAGCGATAAAAATTACCGATTAGACTGATAACTGATAAAAAAAAAACTATAGAAAATAAGTTACAATATTGCGACTAGAAAAATCGTGGATGATTCATGATCGGCAGAGTTCATTTTACAGCTTATAACTTAATTATAATCAATAATTATATCTAAAGATATCTTTAGATCAAATAGTACACTGATCATAATGATTATCTAATAATGGTTGTTGTTCGCGCCAAGCAAGCCATCGCGATATATAACTCCATGCTGCGACGATGACTCTTTCCTTATCACCTCCTTTCTCTCCCAGTCATCACTCATTAACTGTAATATGATTTATTAAATTATTATTGTAATTATTATTCTTTATTCGACAATTAATTTATATTCTTTTTCTTTGGACGTTTCATCAACTGTTTTATTATCATTATCTGTTTTATTTGTTTTTCTATAATCAATTTTATGCGGCCAACGCCCTTTTTCTGATTATGTTTATTATTGCTATGCGTACTTTCAATTTTTAGTAGCGACTGCCCTATATTCACTCATTATTTTGGTCTGCTATTAAAGCGACACTTTTTTTTCATTTTTTGATCTGCTAATAAAGCGAGTACCAATTATATAATTATTATATTTTGAATTATTAATATTATTATTGTATTGTGTACACAGTTGTCTTAATATTATATAATTTTTACTATTATTATATTTGAGATAAATCAATAAAGTACGGTTTATCTATAAAGCTGCAATCGTAAGTCCTTTATTACTATTACTAGGAGTGTCCGTGGATAAAAGTGGGGCGGAGTGAAGAGTAGAAATTTAAACAAATTATTATATATTTTTTATCATCACAATAATTCACAATATAGTACTATAGAATAATTAATGACTAATTTATCACAACATAGAGAAGAAAAATTTACTTTGGTTTCTAAATTGAGAAATAAAACATAAAATATAAGATAAAATGGTATTTCCATGTATTGCCCTATCGATTTTCTTGATATACATTCCACAAGCGTTGCAACTCATCCTAGCGTACTGCCATAGCTTTACTGTAGTTAATTTTCAATAATCGGTCATAATTGAAAAATGGCTTTAACAATAAACCATTTAATGTTTGCACACATGAGAGTGCAACATACGTTAAGCCAATTTGAAACTCCGCATCACCAATATCAAAAATAGGTTTTTCCAATGTTATTCCCTGCAATCGATGGATGCTAACAACATGAGCTAACATCAAAGAAAACTGTTTTTGAGAGCATAAAAAACCATTTTTTTTTTTTAAAAAGACGATATTATTGGTACAATGGGAATAAATTCTCCATAAAGTTTGGGTCCAGTATATTTAGGAAAAGCTACTAGTACACTTAGTGGCATATTTTCGTAATAAGTTCCTTCTATACTTGCATCATAAATTATATCAGTTACTGTTCTAACTGATTCATCAGCCAGTCCTTTAGAAGCCCAACGAATTTTACGTAAGATGATTTTGGTACCTTTACATAACTGTAACTCTGCAGATAATCTCTGTGCGTTATCTAATGATGCTGATGCTGCTTCCGCGCAGTTATGTACTTAATCAAAAATCAATAGCATTAATCAATGCTTTAATCAATGCAAAATTCAATAGCTGTTCATTTTCTTCTAACTTACAATAATTAAAGATTTCAATATCCTTATTTTTTGACACGATGCAAATTGCACCATCAAAAGTATGATTTCCAATATTGTTTATATAAAGTCGAGTTGACAAAAGCCTATGATTTGTTTCATTAATTGTACCGTTTACACTCTCTAAAACTTATTTGTTCATCATCAGACTGTTGCATAATTTCAATTAAGAAAAATATCTTTTTAAACTGAGAATATAACAAACTTACTCGGATTGTAGTAGCATTTTTTCAAATATTATACAAACTCTGGTCACAAACTGATGGTAGTTGTTACCAATCTCCAACTAAATAAATACATAGCCCTCTCCAAATGGTAAATGAGTAAGTAATGGTTTCGTCTCTCTGAGTTTTCAAATTTAGAAAAAATATTTAACCCCAACATACAGGCTTCATCAAGTATAACAGATTTTAAATCTTCAAATTCTTCTTGAAACTCAATGAGATCATTGCTACTTAATGATTTTATCAAACCATTTGCAGCAGATATAATTTAAGGCAAATGAAGTGTTTGACCATTAATATTATCAGCTGCAACACCTGTAGAAGTCAATAACAAAGTTGTGTTCGTATTATTAAAGGCATTAATTTGTGTGACTATTTGATGAATTACATAACTTTTGCTCGTTCCCGCTTTTCCTTATATGATTGCAAGCTTAATATTGCATACATATTATGTAGATAATTGATGATCTAAAAAAAAAAAAGAATTTTATTTTGTTAGTCATTAAAGATCATATTATGAGCTCATTTGGCCACCTAATCAGGTAATTTGGCCAACACTTACTCGGCATCTTTCAATATAATTAATATTGTATTGAACATCAGGATATTGATAAAACGACTGTGTCCAGATGTTTAACAAGTCAATATTATGCTTACCAAAGGAAATTGAAGCTGACAAATCATTTGGCAAACTGCAACAATGGCCATCCAATCTCTCTCATTGAAAATTTTAATGTTCAGACTTTTATTAAAATCTTCAGTGTCTTCACTGTCTTCCGAGGATAAAGACGAATCAAATTCGTCCGGTTCAAATAAATCATTTAAGACGTAAGCAGCATTCCAAGTCTCATCACCATTTTTCAAATCATGTTCTGTGCACCAAGATATATGTAACATGAACTATTGTATACAATGTAGCTTTGCATTTGATTCATTTATATCTTTATTTACCTTCGGATATACTTGCACCAATTTTTGATTCCTGCATGTAGTCAGAACATTGTTTTTTCTTTTGAATATATTTTTCGGGACATTCATATAACGTTATTCCATCCATTTCTTGTGGTCTTCAAGAATACAATTCAAAAAATGAACAGCTAGAACTATCTGCATTACTTTTACTGACGGCAACATAATCATTTAACTTGAATTTTGTCGAATATTTTTTGCATTATTGGCATAACTCAGTATTATTAATAAAAATGACTTCTCTTGAACAATTCGTACATGTTGAAAATTCCAAACTGTTTAACTTATTTTCAAAATATTTCTGTAAATTACGATATTCTAAATTATTGTCATTAATTGAATATTCATTGTCTTCTTGAACTGGCTCATAGTCTGTTTGATTGTCTACTTTACGGATACTATGCGCTTGTTTTGTCGCATTGAGCATTTCGGTCTCAGTCAAAACACAGTGGTCCTTCGGGTTCAGCCCCGTTCTCGAGCGTGTACAATTGTCATTTTTACAATTACATATATACATATATAAAATATAAAAACTAAAATAAAGTCAATCATTTCTTCCAAATACACGATGTAGATAAAAAGATGTTAGTTTGTATAATTAAACCATTGATTAAATCATGTATAATACGTAATAAATAATAAATAACCTAACCTCACAGAGAGTAAAGATATTTACTTTACTCTTCGTAGTAATAATATCGAACTACTAAACATTAAAAACAAAAATCAACAATAAAAATATTTCTAAAAAACAAATGTATTAAACTGAACATTTTTAATGACACTGATATGATGTAGTTCACTATTTATATATATTCATTTCGCATCAGCTAAGCAATGGGCATGGCTAGATTCGTTAAAGAAACATAATTCGAAGTTCTGTGGTCAAATACGACTACGTCAAGTAACTCGTTATGGAACTCGACTTTCAACAAATACACGGCAGCCGTCGTCAAATCACTGAAACGCGATTGAATCTTAAACGCCAGAAACATTTCCACAACAGCGAACCGTTTTTCCGACCGTGACCGTTGTGTCAGATGATAGCGTCAGTTCGCAGCAGCCCATCTGAAAATACAGAATTTAAGGCTTTAGTATTATTACGCTCAGTCCAATTACGCCCTTTACAAGTGGTTTTCCTCGTTATCAATTCCACCAGATAAAGCTGTCCAAGCCATCAAGTTGGACTGGAAAAGGTCTTTCTAAGCCCCTCCCAAGACGACTTTTATGTATAGTTTACTACCGTTAAGAAAAAAAACATACAATGTAAACGACGACAACCAGTGATTTATACAATAAATTGTATAAATTATTATTATTTCTTATTTATTTGTACTGATGTTTCAAATATTGGCAGCAATGTAAATTGGAGGAATGTAAACAAATGATAAATAATTATGTTATATTCAATTTTTTTTCAGACGATAGATTGTTTTAAAAAGTTGCGTCATTTGAAAAATCTTTAAGTATTTTTTTTTTTTAATTATTCGGCGAAGACTTTAGAATCTAGAGTAACCAAAAATAAAAAAATATATTAAACCAGACCATAATAACTTTTAACGATGTAAAGTATAACATCTAAGGTAATAGACATTAATTAGTTGACGTCCATTTATTATAATATTACACAACTATGTTACTCACTCGGTATTTGTAATCCTCTTCTTCAACCTTCGCACATTCCGCATCCATGCATTTAGCTAACAAGAATAAATCGTATCCATAAGACTAAAGTTCAACTTAATACAAAATAATATGTTTAGAGTCCATACCGTTTTCTTCAGCACAGTCCATTTTTTTAACGAGTCCTTCTAATAATTCAGGTCTTACCAAAAAACGGAAATTATGAGGATAAAGTTTATCGAACGATCTAATCATTTCCTCGTCTATGTCCAATTGCGTTCTTTCGTGTTCGTGAATAAACCTGCAGAAACCAAAAATCATATTCATCAAATATACGACGTACAACTATATCATCTCGTTTTTATTGCTCAACAAATAATCAATATTTTTAAGTTAAGTGTTTTTTTTTTTTTTATTCATAACACAGCATAAATAATATATACACTTATTCGATTTCCACTACAGTCATGTTTAAAAATTGAGAGAAAATATTTTTCAGGGCAAGCTAGTACGATCAGCGAGCGTTGACAATAAATTATTATAGTTACCAATCGATACACAAATCGGAACCAGGTATAGTGTCGCCTGTTAATAAACTTTTTTCATTCCATTTGAAGTGCGTCGTTATATTAAACATTTCTTGATATGTGTCAAGTATTTTGCAAAAGTCTCTTTTTTCTTCGAATTTACTATGGGTTAATAAATTTCATAATATTAATAGTGCACAACACAATGTGTATTTATGTAATTGATTATTTTTTTTTTGTTTTAACCTTTGGCCGTTCACTTACTTCCCTATGATGCTCGACGACGACGGTCTTTGAATCGACAACGAGTTTGTCTTCCTTCTGTGAGTTCAAAGATAACAAATAATAATATTACTAATATCGTACGAAAATAGATATGAAGTGTGTAGGCGTAAAAAACGTAAACGGTTATTATGTATACCTAGAATGGATTTTGGGAGGTGCCACGTGGATTCCGGACAAAGACCTCTCCCAGTCCAACGGGATGGCTTGGACGGAATTTTCCGGTGGAATCGATAACGAGCCGTTTTTGAAAAACCACTCGTGCAGCGGTTCGTTGGACTGAGCGTAATAACACTGAAGTCCCGCGTTCGGTATTTCCTGATAGGCGGCGAACTGACGCTTGTCGTCCGACACAGCAGTCACGACCGGCGGGTTTAGCACGATCGGTCGGCAAGTCGGGTCGCCGTTGTAGAAGATGTTTCTAGCGTTGTCGATCCATTCACCTTCCAGCGGTTCTATGACGTCCGGCGGGTATTCGTTGAATGGGCACACTGGCACTGGATGGTTGAGGCCCATGACGAGTAACTTGATGTAGTCGTTTTTCAGCGTGGGGTTCGAGTGTTTCTTCAACGCCTCCAGCCATGTCGAGTATTTGGACACGACTGTCGATGAAACGTGTCCCGCGGTGTTAAAAATGAAGGATCACGGTATAATAATATTACGATAATAGGTAATATGACTAATGATATTGACAAAAAAAAAACAATAATAACACTATTTCCGCGGAATAATAATCGTCTATTTCACTAATTTTGAATCGTTAGACTAAATTAACCCTGTTTAAAAACTTTTATAGTTAAACGTTTTTTTTTTTTTTTTTAGACGAAAATGATTATTATTTATTCTTTGTTTTACTTACCATCCGTATCATCTCTTCTGAGGATAACTAACTTGACTATACGAGCATAAAAATCAAACATATTAGCTGATTTGTAGTTTTCCTTTGATATCGAACTGTCTTTTTTGATCGAATTACTTATTTTAGTGAATTTTGATATTTTTAAAAGTTAATTGTGTCAGCTTATTATATTATAAATTTTGGAAAACTTTAAAATAATATCGAATTTGATAACTGTTTGTGAATTATTTAAATCGTTAACAACACCTGTTACCTTGACGATTTGTCACACCGTTACCAATTAAATATAATTTTAAAAATGGAGTACCTATTTACTGTAATTTTTTTGTTTAGTTATATATTAGTTATGCTGAAAAACTTAGTAAGATCATGAATTAATTTAATTAAAAGTTAGATATAAATAACAGATTGAATAGTAAACAAATTGTGTTTGTTTTTCATTTTGTTATGTACACTCCGTCATTCGGGAAAATTGAAATGTCACAAAAAAAAAAAAAATAATATCAAACCTCACTGAGCGTGCTGCGTTCATTTAGCATAAATCTTTTGCAAATTTATATTGTAGAGAATTATTTAAATCGTTCTAAATGTAAACGTGGAACGCATGAAATTAAAAATAAACAAACATCCAATGACAGTCGAATTTTGCTGTTTTAAATGTTTACTTTTGATTTTGGTGAGTATATCAAGCTAAATAAATGTAAATGAACTTCTTTTCGGATTTGAATAGTTACGTGTCGTTAAATGTATACACAGAATATTTTATTTCATGACCATTTATTCGTATAATTTTCAAATTCAAAAGTATCTTTTGTATAAAAAAAAATATATATATATTTAATAATCCATACACCATGGCTTATAACCTAAGTCACAGTTAAAAAGTTTGTTTCTTCTGTCCACTGAACCACAAAATAATGTCATATTCATGTTCAAAATTATTTTTAATTACAATCCGTAAGTTTAATTATTTTATTGAATGTTCTTAAATGTTTGTAAACATCATTCAAATTTAAATAAAACAAAACGAAACGTTTTGTTCCATGTTACATTTTATTATTTTAAACGTCGTAATTCTTTAAAGCATGCATCTCTGAAAGTTCAAATATTTTTTTTTCTTTTTTTTTGGAATATTAATCGCCCTCAAATAAAGTAAAAACAAAATAATTTTTAATGCCTTAAAAAATATTTAATAGTTGGGATTTATGAATGTTTAAAAATACAGTTGGTGCATTTGAAGTATAATTAAAAAATAATTAAATACCGTGAATAATTTTATATATTTTATTATGTTAACAGCAATTATAGGTATATGTATATAAAACAAATCACTGAACAACGACTGAATATCTGAATATTATAGAAATTACTTAAAACGTATTATATTTTATTTATATCCAATATTATAAACATACATCAATATATTTTTAAAAAAAATGTTAATATGGATACACAGTACGTAAAAATTTAAAAACGTGGACGTAATGTAAAATATTTTTTTTCAATAATAACGTAACTTAGTTCATATAACAAATATTAACATAATAATAATTAGGCTTGGTCAATTGTAGGTACCTATATAAATAGGTATGATGTATATACTAAACAAACAAATAATATGATGATTATTTAATAATTTCAAAAAACCATAATTTACATGACGGAGCATATTATTTTATGTAGTTTTACACAATAGTCATGTTCTACACCAAACCGTACCTTATTATATCAATAAACAATTTTATTGATTGAGTTTAGCCAATTAGCCAATAGGTCAACGAGTCGATATTTGAGTAAAAATGTATTTGTTATATTTTTATTTAAGGTAGGTAATGATTTTAACTAAATACTATTTTTTTTCCATATATTATGCATTATATTTATGAAAATATCAAAAATATGCATTATAATTAAAAATGTTCCAAATATTATGTAAAAATATACATATTACAATAATAATAAAAATAATAATATTTTTTTGTTTTTTCATAAAATAATTAAACAAATTAAATACTTTATCTATATATATATTCTATCTTATTTTCTATTTATAATATTTAGTTTTATATGAATTTTTTTTTTTAGCAATACTAAATAAGTATCTATTCTGCCATCATAAGTTACAAAGCAGTAACTTCAAAAAACGCAGTTTTCAAAAAACAATAAAACAGTTTTCAACACTAAATTAGTGCATAGAGTAAGAATAATAATTTTTTAAACATTAAAGAAATGGTATGTTATTGTATTTTTCATGAGGAAACTATTGAATACAAAATAAAGTTTCTTGATACATTATTATGGGTTTTAATGGACTTGCTGCATATTAGCTTATATTCATCAGAAGATGAAAAGCAGTAAGTCCACTTTTATTCGGAGTTACTACCCAAAACCTTATGATATCATTGGCGTGTGTTTATAAAGTGATGTTTATGTATTTTAAAATTGTACATTCTATTTAAATAAGATGTTATCACGTGTAAATTGTATTATTTTAATAATATATTAACTCAAATGTATTAAATATTAAAATCTGCATGTGATAACATCATATATAAATATATTCAATTTGAAAACAACTTTATGAACACAATATATTCTTAAGATATAGGAAAGCATTGATTCCTCTAAGACCTGCAATTTTTTTAGAGGTGCCAGAAGTGTAGGACTACATAAATATTTTATTTTTTTTTTTGAGCCAAAATAGTTCAAAATAGTACCTTCTCCCCAACCATGGTTTTTCATTCTACAGCACTATGGGATGTATACTATATTTCTATATATAAATATAGTTTAAATGTGTTTTTTTTTTTAAATTAAGATAATGTTATTCCTTATCGAGTTATATTCTATAAATATACTATAAAGTATATATTATATACTATAATATACTATATTTATACTATAGTATAAATATTAATTCTATTTCGAGATCAATGTTAAATTTAAATCAATAATTTGAATTTTGTTGGACATATTGCTTTGTGAATACAATAATTACTAGGAAGAAAAGCAGTAACTTCAGATCACTTACTGCTTTTTGTTCTAGCCCTTTCAAACCTCCGGGTCACTTTTGTGACCCAATGATTTTATCATTAATTACGATTGCGGATTTATTATATTTCGATCATTTTATATACGTATCGACGTGGTGAGTTTCCAGGAATACGATAATGTGGTTATTATTGTTACAACTAAATTGGTTCGATTTATATTTAGATATTTATATGGAAAGTTCTAAGAAAAAGATATTCTTATGTCTGAAAGGGCTAGTATTTGAACATACTGTTTATTTGCTTCGCATATTAATGAATTCATTGACAAACCTACTTTTTTGTTATTTTCTCATCAATTTATATGAATTTCTAATGAGAAAAATCTTAATTTTTATCACGAGAATCAATAGAGAATTAAAATATCTATTGATAAACACCAAAAACTCGATTTTGACAAAAATTAAGTTACTACTTAATGGCTTATGACGGCAGTATTGCTGTAATATTTTTTTTTTATTACAACTCACCACAATTAAAAAGAAATAATAAATGGATAATATTATATGTCAATGTTCAGATCATAGTTGTCGTGCTAATATTTAATACAATATAAATTTAATTATTTTAATAATAATGACGAATAGAAAAGAAAAATAATAAAACATATTTATGAGATAATCACGTAGCTTTTTAGTATTTACAAAAACCATAAGATCATTAATTTCTACTTCTATAGTTTCACTTAAGTCACCTTATCTCACTCATACTAGTCATACCGATTTCCATAATTATATCTATCTCAGCTTTACTGTTTCCCGGTTACAATATTGTACACTAGTTATGACAATTTTATTATTTTTTGCCTCTTACAAATTCCAGAACACTTTATGAATTCGAGCACTGTGTTTTACCATTTTAAATTAAACAATATATGTTTAAAACAGAAAAACACAGTGTACTCATATGATTAGATATTTAAGAATTATGTATCCATATCCCCCTATTAACACTTTATAGTTCAATGACTTAAAAGTTATTTGTTTAGTCAATTTAATGTGTGATAGTGATTGCATGTTGTACAATGATAACAACATAAAACTATTATCTAAATATCTCTTAAATTAGTGGGAACCTTGTATGTATAAGATAGCATGGCCAAATAATGAAATAATTAATAAAAATCAAATGTTCAGCGTTTTTGTGAAATAACTCACCATATTATTGTAAAATATTTCAGACTTCAAACGTTAACAATAATACCGCGAATAATATACAGCACATGCAAAAAACGATTTACGAATATCGTTTTTGTTTCGGCCTGACCTCCGGATTCAGATCTGATTTGTTTATGCTTATCATGGGCCGAAAAACTATGGCTGTGCTAAGTACCTACGTGGCCAGAGGATAAAATGTGTTTACAGGACTCGGCTGGCGTGAGATAATGTGTCGGCTACGGTTGCAGGACGAATGTACAATCCAAATCGGTCGGTAAAAAATATATGAGACTTTTCATATATTATGTACCGGGTGATCTATTTGACGTAGCACACTTTTTATTTCAAAAATGCATTAACGTTTTTGAAAATATTTTTATCACATGGTTTCAAGTCGTTACAAAACAACATTTTTTTAGAAAATGTTTATTTTTTAATATTTTTTATCCTTATTGAATTTTGGTCTAATAGTTCATGAGTTATAAGTATTTAAATTTTAGATGAAAAGAATAGTGGACCAATATTTCTGCGACGTAACCGCGTACCCTCCACTCAACTCATAAATAATTAATTCATATAAATACTATACATATAAATAGTAATACTTATAATTCATAAACTACTCGCCCAAAATTCGATTTATGTGTATCGAAATACTCACAAAAATGTTCTGCTTTGGAATATGAAATTTAAACCACAGTGTTGTTTTTCAATGACTTGAAACCATGACGTAAATATTTTTAAAAACGTTAATACTTTTTTGAAATAATGAGTGTCTTGCGATAAATGGATCACCAGTGTTTTATAAGTACCTAATAGTTTGGCCGTCAACATTTGATAAAAAATCGCACAGTTAAATTTACAATAATATTTTGGTATTAGACTCGGTGATCTAAACGATTACACATAATTTAAATAATAATGAGTATTGTAATGATTTGTTTTTTTATTTATAAAACTAATATTATAAACGAGAATTTTTCCCCTTTGGGTTGTTTAATCAAATTGTATGCAAAATATTACAGTATGAATCGTATTGTTGGTTTCAATTGTTTCCCTAACTCGAATTATGTCATGAATTATTTATAATACAACTCTTAAACAAAATCTAAATCATACCTATTAAAAATACAATTGGAATTTGTGGGGTTTCATAAAAATATAAAGGTATCTCAGTTGCGAACTTTGCAATAATTTTAAGCAAAGGAAATTAAAAATATTTATTTCTCTTCAACTCTGTGTAAAGTAAAATAAAATTAGAAAAACTTGAAATAATAAAAATGTATAAGAATGTCAAATTTTATATTCGTGAAATTTATAAAAGAAAAATGTATTATTTTATGTGAATCAAAGTTCAAAAGTGTTTTGCAATAATCCATTATATTGTGTAATGAATGTCTGAAATATTTTACTTATAAACAATAAGTATAATTTACTTGAGACAGTAAAATATCTTGTAAACAAAAATAATTGTTTTTAAATTGTTTTATCGTAAAAGTGCAATACAGTATTTAGTATTTTCTAATGTTCTTAGCATATTAGTGTAAGTATTAAAGTATAAATGATATAATATTGTAATAATGTATAATTGATTAAAACGCTTACATTTTTCATTATCCACACGAAATGTAGAATAGGACCATGCTTAAGTTTTGATCAATATTCTAAGAAAAATTATTGATTTTTGATAGTTAAAAAAGTACTATATGTAATATAGATAAGTGTAAGAGACTTATTACACGAAATAAATATTAATTTAACAAAATCATTTTTTTTTTTTTTAATAAAAGAATACAATTTTATATTATTTTTTCATGTCTAAAGCTTCCACTGATAAAAATAAAATATTTAATATAAATATTGTTAAAACTGTAAAAGTACCCAACAGTTATTTTTTTGAATTTTGCGTAAAACTTAGCCCAAATTGACATAATTATAAGATTAATTTCTTTTTATTTGTAGGTCATGGGTGGTGCACATCACTAAAAGGTACACCCAATATGGAATTACGTGGAATAATGTTCATTTCTCAAATAAAAATCTAAAAAACTCTGTAATTGCTATGATTAAAAAAAAAAAAAATGTGTATGACAGTGAAGCTTCGTTTATATAATATTATGATATCCAAGAGCAAAAAAAAAAAATGTAAAAATGCGGACGTCTACGTCTTTCCTCGAATTATGATGATGAAACGAGTTTAATAAACAGTTAAGTTACTGCAAATTGATGAGTATTTTCATTTAATTAATGAGAAGTGCGTTCAATTATAAAAAAAAAAAAACATTTCAGAATATTACGCATGGATAATCGGGTTAAACTGGACGAAGCTCAACTGTGCGTTAAAGTAAAAATATTATATCTAGAGAAGTAAAACATTTTTTTTTCCAGAACTCAGTTGTACTGTTAATGGTGTTCCTCTAGATTCGGTTTATTATTGATAAAATTACGACGAAACCGACTTCAAGAACGACCCCGTTAAGTGTAAAGTAATGCATTTGTCAACGAAGAGTCTAGTATATTATTATAGAAAATCTCAATGTCGACAGATCAAAAACTAATAAGTAATTCTCTTATGTTTTCTGGGACAACATGAATAGGTTATGCTATGCTTCCTGATTATACACAGGTTATGAATCTGAACATTAGCTAAACCCACCATGGACAACAAGGAGAAACTGGATTGAACAGGACAAAGGAGATTGAACTGATGTCAGTTTTTAAAAATTGGTTTTTTGAAATAGTTCTCCCCTATATTATCTTAATATATTAAGCCCTCATAAGAAATTCATGTTTGACGACAATATATTTTTTTTTATCAAAACTTTTTTGTTAATAATTCTGTATAATATTATCATGACATATTTTTATTGTTTGTTTATACATTTTGTTAGTTATACTAAATAATGTGAACCCGATTTGCCTACTTTAGTTTATTACCTGAAAATATTTAAATTATGTTTTGTACAATAGGTAGTACAAAAACAAATGGCTTATTTCTTCATAAATGTTATAACATTTTATATATTAGTTATATAAAACTAAAAATATATCATTATATGTGAAAAATTTGCAGAAAACTATTTTTTATTATAGATTTTGATCCAAATTGAATATTAATGGCGTTAAATAAGTTTTGAACTAAAAATAAATATTTGGCCTAAGATTAATCCTTTTAAAAGTGACTTAAAGCGATCGTATAAAAAATAATATAAAAGACGTTATATGAGTTGGAACAGTACTCTAATGCATATTTATAATATATTGAAAGCAAGACAAAACTGTTGACACAAAAATCAGAATTAATTTTTAAAAGAAAACACTTAGATTTAGTTGTGAATGTTTACAAAGTAATTTTCTTTTAATGAAATTGTAGAATGATCGTTGTGTTAAATGAAACTGAAAATCGAACTTTTTAACATAATAATTGAATTTTGCTTTAGTCATTGGTGTTCGTACAAAAATTACTCGATTGAATTACCAAAAATAATGAAAACAAACAAAAACAATACTATTTCTGGCATTCCGTTTGTATAACGCATCAGTGCATTTATAAATGTATCGAATTTCACTGGAAGTGTTTTATTTATTATTGTCACCAATACTATTGGAATCGACAATATTTAAGTATATTTGGCTAAACTCAGTCAAATTTGACAATGGGGGATGTTTATTTATTTCATCGAAACAAGTCGCGAACAGAGGGAGGGGTACATAGTTTTCTAAATCCAGGAATTCGAATACTATAATGTTGTTATTTGTGAAATCAAATTAAAAGAATAAAATATTTAATTCGTCGTTGGAACACCTATATGTTTCACAATGCGATTGGCTATACTGTGCGTACGGTCACACACACGTTACTTTTTTTTTATTGTAATTAATTTTGTTTAATCAAATCAGAACATCGAATCATACAAAGTTATACGACTATGTACTTTATTAATTTTCTAAAAAGTATGATTTATTTTTATTTACTACTAATAGGTCATAAAACAAAAATAAAAAAACTGAAATTGTATTCAATCTCTGAAATTTTGTTTTTATCATTACGGCCGGATAGGCATATTATGCTCGTTGAGAGCTCCTTAATTTGGTACTCTCGAATTTGTCAAACAACTTTCCGGAAACGCCTAATACCGATGTAATTTTTTTTCTAGATATTTGTAAACATGTCGTTTGAAGGTATTAATAGTAGCAGACAAAGTCGATAACATTTATACTATTACGTTTGAAATTTGGTTTAATGTAAACGCGTGTAACTACCAACGGCGGGTAAAAAATAATACACGCATAAAACAATGACATTAATTAGTATAGCAAGTACCTATGTGATAATTGACCACGATAATTTATGTTTCTTTTGGTGTTTATCAATCGGTTTCTTGTTTAACATTTATTCCATTTGCACATACAAGTTCATCAACCGAATAACACTCTGCGTACATGTTATACAGTATAATAAATACCTACTAAATTATTTGTTTTATTGTACAAATTTCAGTAGAGTATAGGTACCAAGTATCCATTCTTAGATTAATTGTTATTAAAAAAAAAAAAAAACTAAATATCGAGTGACGATCGCACATTATACCGCGAAATCACATCCAAGCTCCAATATGTATGAAAACTTTCGATACGTTGACCGGCATTGAGGATGTCCCCTCCTCATCAACAGCTGGGGACGCCCGTCGTGGCGGTACGACGACGGTCGCTTAAGAACCATAATATCAAGATCAGTGCTTGCAAATTTGAATTTTATATAATAAATTGGATCCGTGTTTAAAGACGCGTGAGAAAGACATTGGGCTTTTAGTGGACTGTGTAATTAATTGGTTAAGTTCACAAGGTTAACGTTGGTAGTAGGTGTTGGCTCGTGTAGAACCGCGAGCGTGCTGACTGGTTTTAGTGCTGTACAAAACACTGTAGTTTATGTGACCAAGCCGAGGAAAGCAAATTTTTCCCTCAGTCCCCCCCCCCCGCGACTCGGGTCTGTCGCGCCGTGCCGGGAAAAAATTGTCCTCGTCGCTTCGGGATAAAGGGGAAAAATAAATGGAAAACCGAAAGAAACGCGGCGCCTTTCACAGTACGTCGGACGCGGCGTGCGCAGTTCGAGCGTGTGCGCTCCAAAGTTTTCTTCCCTCGGCCCCTGCGCGCGCCGCCGGGCCGTCTTCTATGTGGTCTCTCTCTCTCTTTTTTTTTTTTGAGCTCCGCACCCACACCCCCCCCCCTTTGTCCCGTCCACCCTCATCCAAAACGGCTCGTACTCGGCCGTCCCCATTGTCATCCCGTACAATTCACTCCCGTACACGACTTCGGCCGACCGGAAAACTATCGTGTTCGTAGTGTTCGTACGCACACGCACACGCCACACGCATGTAGCGCCGACACGCGAAACCGGCCCGTGACATATGTGATGATCGGGCGGTGTCGTGCAACCGTGCGTGATGTATGATATTTTTTCTCTTACTCAGTCGCATGCGGTAATTCATCGTATACGACTCGTACATATATTAAACCTAATATTTAGTATACCGCGGTGTATAACGTGTACATAAGTGATTCAACAAGCGCGCGCACATGTCCTTTGTTGTTTTCTTCGACGATGCAGTGGTTCGAAATCTGATTTTTACGAGTTTTGAAAACAACTAAAGGCCGTGTTATCGAGTTCGCGAAAGTTTCACTCCCGCAAAAATGTATGACGACGAAAACCTTTCAAGCGTTTCAAATTATCTGGTGCACTATATCCCTGAAATGGTCAACGTATTGAAATCGATATTCGAATTAGTAGATTTTGAGTTATCGTTATGGTTTTGTGTATTAAAAATAGCAGGTCCATGATAGTTATTGGTTCGAATGTTGTGGTGGTTTGAACATTTTAGTGATTAGTATCAAAATCTTTCAACATATTTTATAGTTCGTGGTCAAGTATAATAAAGAAGTGCTAGAACCGATATTGCATGTATTTTATATTTTCGTAAAACCAATTTTAAGGACTCGTAATATTATCCCTTTAGTACAAACATTTTAATAACTGAGAAACTACTCGTACAAATTGGAATTGTAGGTTCACAATAAAACCTCATGCTGGTTATGACGTTGCTCGTGTTTTTTTGTTGCTATTATGCCTTGAGATAAGAAATGTAAATTAGTTATTAACATTGAAATTGTTGCAAAAATTATTTTAATTAATGTCTCGGATTTTCCTGAACTAATTGAGCGTCTTGATTTTAAAATAAATTTTAACTAAGGCTAAAAATATATCTTATTTTACTTATCTTATATTTCAAGAAAATATATATCTCTATCCCAACCTCATATTTTGATGTCTACTGCTAATACAATAAATAACTATGGTTTTTTTCATTCATCACCCTTTGATCTAACGAAGCTATTTCATGCTTCTGTATAGGTTCTGATCACAATATTTTTTCTCCCTTTCCAATCAATTATTATTAACTTACTGTAATTTTTCTGTAAATAGTCGATTATGTACTGTAGTGTATATTTTATTTAATTGTACTATGTAAATAAGGATTTATTTTCCGTAATAGAGATTATTATTATTATTAAAATGTTCAATAAAGTTATCCGATAAATCATTTCAAACTAAGAAATGAGGGGCTTGTTTGAAAAACAGAAGTTTGTATCGCCAAAGGACACTCCTTGTATGTAGTAAAAAAATTTCAAGAATTGGAAAATACGTCCTTATAGTACAACTCAAACAATTTTAAAAATCAAAATTTAAACAAATTAATAGTTAAGGACAAAAAATGTGGGTGAAGTTTCTCTGTGTCACCCTATATATATATATACATAGACACAGAGTGACACAGAGTGTCTCACGAAGATCAGGCATATGAAATATATTTTGTTGCATTCAATATTCAATTATTTTTTTGTTTAATTTATAGATACTTGCGTTACATATATAATAAAAAAAAATGTTTTTATTTTTTAATAATAAAAATAAAAAGTTTAAAATTTGATAAAAAATTTTTTGAAAAATGTAAAATAGCCAATTTGTAAATATGGTTTTTAGAAACATTTTGATGGTGAAGATATATCTTAAAATGTAATCGTTTATTTTCTACGGTTTTTTCAAGTTTTCAGAAATTATTAAAAAAATAAATCATTATAAATCATTGTAACTATATAGTTATCGGCAATAACTGATGATAGTGGTTTATTTTATAATGATAAAGGAGAAAATAATTCAAATTCCAAAAACTTCAAAAAATTATAGAAAATAAACGATTGCACTTTAAGGGATATTCTCACCATCAAAATTTTTTTACAAATCATATTTACAAATTGGCTATTTTACATTTATCAAATTTTAATTTTTTTTATTTTCACTATTAAAAAATAAAAACATTTTTTTGTCATACATGTGACGCAAGCGTCTATAAATTAAACAAAAAAAAAAAAAAAAAATTGCATATTGAATACAACAAAAGTTATTCCATATGTCAGATCTTCGCGAAACATTCTATATATGTTACCGTCAACGATGTAAATTAGGTAACAACGTAAATGCCTATATCATAAATGCCTTACATTAATAGACTATGTCATCAACGCCTAGGCATTAACAGAAAAATTAGGCTACGTTGTAGAAATCAAATATTTTGTTAATGCATTTACAACTATGACTAGGAAATTACCTTAATGACTTAAACCGATGTTGATAATTTTGTTCAGCGAAATATTTAAATTGGGTTATAAACTTAAAATCAAACTACATAGTGCAGACCTACATTTTCAACTGTTATAGGATAAATTAAATATTACACTATTACAGAATCGAAAAGTAAGTTATTATTAGTAGTACATACTGATTAGATAAATCGATACAAGCAATTTGATTTAACATTTTTTATCAGTCATGGCTGGAAAAGTCCGGATGAGTATCAACAGTTTACCTAGGAAATATTTCTAAAATATATCATTGCCTGAAAACAATGATGGACATTAACATTATTTCCTAGTCAATATCGGCATATACATACAACAGTCTAATTTGATCGGAAATATCGTTATCGACTAACCTATAGTCATTAACTACTTAAATTCCTTAATTTACACGTCTTTGACGGTAACATAATAATAATATGCATTGTGTATGTCCTGCGACCGACCGTTATATTATTCAATGTTTTATAATAATATAATATAATATATAATATACGCGCGTGGTTTTATCGACACGGCAGGAAAAGCGAATGAAATAATGAAAAAAAAAAAAACTAAAATCCCTCGCGCCAAAAGCAATATTACCGGTAACACGTTTTCTGAAAAACATTTTTTTTTCCTTTTATTTTTGTGATATTCGTTTGTGTTTTTTTTTTTCGTCCAAATCATAAACGCCGTCCATTGGTTTTTACGCGATCGTCTCGCGTGCTTTTACGAGTATTATGCGTCGCGAGGGCGTTCCCGTTATATGCGAACTTGTGCGTGTGTATTACTATTATTATTATACGACGTAAAAGAAAAATACTGCGCCCGTTCAACCGTGCGACATTATATTGTGTGGGGTGAATGTTTCCGAAACGCACCCGAGGACACGTCTCGGCAAGCCTTTGTTCCGTTCATTTTTTTTCCCCCCCTAAGACTTTAACATGTCCATTGCGTCATTTTACGAAATATATTTTTTAGGATATTGTCACCGTAACAATACGTCTTGATTACGCGTCCTACTGCAACACTACACATGGATTTAATAGTTAAGTATCTCCACCGTTTCTCCGTTTGTAATAATTGTAATTTTTAATTTTAATATTTTCATGAAAATGTGCGTAGTTATTACGTACCTGGCTAATTAAGACGAATCCCGTAAAATATACTTTTTTAATTTTTGAAGGACAAATGAGAAGAGTTGTTTAAAGATAGAATATATGTAATATGTATACCTATATATATATATATATATATATATATATATATATATATATATACATATATATAATATACAAACTTCTCTTCATTAGTCTGAAAATGTATTTCATAAAGTTTTATTGTACCTACACACAAAATATACAACTCGTAAAGACTAGATATTTAATTAATATTATTATTAAACAAAATGAAATAGAGTGATGACAAAAGTGTATGTAATAATTTTTTTTCTCAATGTAGATTTACATGATAATTATCTATTTACAAACAATCCAGTTGTATATAATTATATAACACCAGTGTTCGAAAATTGTATAAAATCATTTTTTGATAAAATTATAAAATTATAATCTGTAGGCGAGTGTCAATTCAACATACAATCTTTATTCTAAAATCTAAATACTAACAGATATTGTTCAGTCCTGAAAACCGTTAAAATGTTTTATACTATTATTAATTATTATTATTATTATTGAATCTTAATGAAAAGTTTTCTTGGGCCGTAAACTATACGTTATATAATCAACAGATTGTTTATGAATATATAACAGTGTTAACATAAATAGGAATAAGAACCTATTGAAGAAAATAGACTGGTTGGTATAAAATTAAAAAGAAAAATAGATTACAAGTAGGTAAACAAACATATAGCATGCTATTTGATATTTTTCCTCTACAAGGAAAGCCTATTATTTATAAATATGTTTTTATAATGCCGAATATCAACAGTGCATCTATTTCAATATACATTATAATAAAAAAATAAGTAATAAAATATTAATAAGTATAACTATGGTAAGGTTCTTTTATGTTAAAAAATCAATGCAAGTATGAGTAATCATAAACGAAACATTAAATTTTGATTTTTTTGAAATCGCGTGTTCCGAAAATGTCTCAAAATAATATCAATTTATACGAACATGATATAACATGGATCGACGTCTCAATCGTCGAACCGTGTTTATATCACATAATATTATATCGACGGACAGTTTTTATTTTGCAGAAATGACGTAGACAACTACCGCAGTTTCTGGCAAAATGAGACATTAGGAGGCGGATGCCTAGCTATATATATATATATATATACGATGTATATTTATAAACGGCAAAGAGATTGAAAACGGGCCCCTCCCGGAGAAAAGTTTAATAACGAGTGACTGAAAATTACTCGCGATAATACCTCGACGGCGGTCGCCTCTGGCCGCGGTTCTGTCCACACCCGCGCATTATTCGTCGGGTTTACGACGTAAAGCCCGACCACGAATTACCGTGCGTGTCCCGTCGCGGTCGACGCTAATACCGGTACGTGCGGCCGGCCGATCGCACGTACGGAAAATCATAAACGGCCGGGAAAGCGCCGCGGAAAACGGGTGCGGGCGTGCGGGGGGAAAATTACAAAAACGAATGGAAAAAAAAAAAATAAAAAAATAAAACCAAAGCGAAAAAATACGCGCCCGCGAAGCCCGTGGTGTCGCGTCGTCTCGCCCTCGTCGTGGATATAATAATAATAATAATAATATAGTCTCCGTGCAGTCGTTTAGTGCAAATGGACCGGCGGCGGTTGCAGGACAGTGCCTAAGCCCGCGAGGCTGAAAGTAATGAAGTCCCCAGATGATATGACCTCGTGCGCGTGTGTTTGTGTGTGGGTGCCGTTGTCTGTGCGGGTGTGTGCGGGTGTGTGTGTGTGTGTGTGTGTGTGTGAGTGTGTGTGCGCGTGTGTGAACGCCACGGTATAATGGAACTCCTCGTCCGTCCTCATCTCTGTTTCGTTCAGCGTTGTCGTTTGTTTTTTTGAGGTCAGCAGGACGGCGGCGGCGGGGAGGATAAAACGTCACTTGGCTCGTTTCTGAGTTTCCCAACTTTTATGACAGCGGAAACGTGACGGCCCGCCGTGGAAACCAGAGCCGCTTCTTCTTATATTCCTCAACTATTTCCTTCCGTCGCCGCCGCCGCCGCCGTATCCGTTTTTTTCCTATTTACTTTTGACTTTTGTTCCGTGGCTAAACACTTTTGCAAATTGACTGGAACCCATCGTTGAAAAATGTCGGTCGTCAGTTGTCGCTATGTCGACGATGAATAATAACTGAAAATCAAACTCTGCAAACGACTGTTCTTAGATTCCAATTGTTTTATAACAACCGCGCATAACACACCAAGGCGTCTGTATCGTTTAAACTAATCAAATTAAATGATATTTAACGATGGGGTTTTGATGCAATTAGCTATGTTTTCAAAGCCAAATACGCAATGCTCGGTTTATAACATAATATTAGACGTTTCTTGGCGTATTTTTGAATCAAAATAAAATGTTTTTATTTTATATTGTTTGCATTTTTTGATAATTATCAGTTTTAAGGTCAATTGTTTAGCTTTTAAACCTTTTATTTGGGTTTTTGTAGCATTTACCACTAAAATCTGATTTTATACAAATTGTATTTTAAGATTTTTACTTGAAAAATTATCTAACTTTGTGACGCACTAACAAAGATTTTACCTAATCGAATATTGTCAATTGTAATTTTTTAAACGGGTCCTTACGACTTAAAAAATAATAGAGATCACGAACAGTGACGAAAAATTAAATGAAAATAATTCGTTTTCATTTTCAAATTCACGTAGAAGTTTAGAAATTGTGCAGCCCTGCAAAACTTTTTAACAAATGTAATAAAAAAATATTTTTTTGTTCAAAACTTGTTAAAAATAAAAAAAAAATATGCGCATTTGATAGATGCATTATTTAAATTTTTAGGGTATTACGTTCTCAGTCCTAGTCATATTACAAAAATATAATACACATAAACATACTAATACGTCGACCTAGTTTTTGATATTGAGTAAATAGCTATTGGTAATAAAAATGTTGGTTTTACAAGGAAAATTTCAATTTTTATGTTAAACAAACTGTATATATTACAATTATAATATGGTATTATAGTAATAATATGAAATAACTATATTATTATCATATCCAAATGCATTGGCCCGTATCCAACAACTAGTCTTTAAATGGTTTTAAGAAAACAACTCTACTGTGTGATGAAAACATACATTAATCATATATTTTAATTAGTTGTTCATGTCGCCTGAAATTCGTTAGTTGAAAACGTAAGGCGTTTCCGAGCATATCTAAGCGTGGTAACTGGTAAGCTTTAATTTTACGACTCATGTAACCAGTACACTTTACGTTCAACGTAGTTAGTGTATTGCTGGAGCAGACAGTGACAGAAAAAGAAAATAACGAATAATACTTTTCACTGGAATATGAGAAAATACCGCAAATGATGATTATTTAAATATCGCAAATTACTAGCTCGGCGAACGGAAAATACTAAAAAGTGGCTTTATATTATAAGATGACAATTTTTTTTTTCTAAAGTGAGCATTTAACGCGTTCAAATGTTAGGTACCTGTTTTGATGTCCCAAAACGTTATAAAATATGATTTTCGGCCAGACTATGATACTATTATTTCTAAAGAATCTTTACATCCAAAATTTAAAAATGTTCTCTCGTTATTGAATTATTACGATTATTACGTTTATTCTTTACGCAAATAATAAATATTTCAAAAACATAAATTTCATGAGATTTTAAAACAACAGCGATTAGTATTATTAATTATTATTATTATTATTATTTATTATTATTATTATTATTTATTATTATTATAATAATTATTATTATTATTATTTATTATTATTATAGTTATTATTATTATTATTTTATTACGATTAGTACTCGCGAGTATATAGGAAACCATCAACCTTATCTCCGTGAGAAAACGATTTAGCGGTGATATATCATATTATTATCGATCGTAAATCGACATCACTTACAAGGTACACCTGCTAGGTATTATATTAATACTATGTCATGATGTTCATTCGGTTAAACCAAATCCAATATAGCATTGCTGTGGTGGTCACAATCTCTTATGAATAACACCTGCGGATCGTCATGTAATTGTAACAGAGTTATTCGATAATAATATTCTAATGATGGCGCTAATCCGCTCGATTCGTTGGTTCGTCCGTCATCCCGTCGTATGACGGAATAATAATAATAATTATGGCATCGAGTTAAATTAGCAATTCTGTCTCGGGCGAGACACGTCACCGTCAGATAAGCGACAATTAATTAGACCATTTATTTGCAGGAGAAACCGTGTAATTATGTATTCATTCAAAAACGAGGGGTCCTAACAAGACTACCCGCGAGATGTGGTGGGAAGATGAGGGAGGGGAGGGCAACCGGGTAGAGACATTTTATTGGAGCTTAAAAGTTCAACTCGGCCGCCACGCCCATGGCCTGTTTGATTTATTAAGGGAAATTGCCGTATCGCCTTTACCTTTGTCATTATTATTATTACTATTATTATTATTGTTGCTATTATTATTGTGCGTGTGAATATCATAATACAAACTTTGTATACACCTATGGTTTACTGCTAAACAAACGTTTGGATTTACGGCCCGCTGAAACGACGTTTAGTGGGGTAATTGCCGAATTTAGAAGCTTTAGGTAACTATATATATGGTCTATAATACGTGTATTGTGTACGAATAAAATTAATTTGGTTGAGTTCCGATAACGAGTACAGGGTATGTCGGGACACTTGTGTTCAAAGAGTATTCCACAAATATTATGAGTTCTCATTGATTATAGCAGAGTAAACGAAAAACAAAAAAAAAGCACGCATTTAGCCTTTATTATAACCCTGTAACACAATAATGTTAAGAAAAATTCGAGCTCGGCACTATAAGTCCAAGTTTATAAATAATAGTTAAAAAAATTAGATTTTAACGACTCGTGTCATACTAAACGAACAATTTAAAATCAATTGACTGATAAAAATAATAGTATTAAAATTTAAAACAAAACAATTAAACATTAAATGGAAATATACAAATTCACTATTTTTTTTAACTAGTTAAAGCTATCTAAAAAGAAAATAATTAATTGAGCTTAATATTAAACTATAAATGGACGTGAGCAATTATCTAAGTCAAGTTACATATTTTCAAAGAAATAATAACTTATGTTATGTTAAAAGTTACTCTTTTTAATACCCATGAACCACTACATTCATATACATATTTTGTATTCTACAAATCGAAAAATACATTTTTTTTTTTTTTTTTATCAAAGTCTTAGTATAGAATAATAAATTAATAATGAACAAAATTGATTTTTATATATAAATATTTAAATTATTTTTAAACACTATTGGAACTTATAATAATTTTTGTGTCCAGTGACATAAGTAAACATAATTTCAGGAAAAATAGAAGTATCATAAGTTTCAAAAATTCATAATTAAAGGGCTCTCTGCAACAACTAGGCAAATCCATTTTTCAAAATTGTTCGGGAAGAGCAATTCAAAATTATATTTTCCATTTACTCCATGTCTTCTTTATTGATTAAATAACTAAATTTATGATTGTACCAAAGATAATAATTGCACGAAAAAGTGGTATTGATATATAAGAGTAATAAGATAAGATCCATAAGATAATATACCTTGATTTATTATTGTAAAAGTTATGTGTATCCAATAATGGCATTGTGAGATTTGAAAATTATTTTTGTTTGTGTAAGATAATATTAATATGCATTGTAAGTGACTTTTTCTGGGAATAGTAAAATAAGTAAATGCAAATCAACCGATTGAAAAATATATTATTTACATACAAAAATATTATAGATGTCAAAAACAATATCGAAAGTCAATACGAAAAAAATTATACTTTTCAAAAATATTTTTATTAAATATAATATGTAGACCACGAATGAAATGATATAATTGGTAGTTAAAGTGAGTGTGAAATTAATACCAAATTGGCTGAATAATATATATAAATTATTTCAAGAGCCCAATAAAAAAATCAAATTGAAAAAAAACAGTTATGATGAACTATGTACAACAGAAATGAATAGAGCCGAAACGAAAAAAAAACGTGGAATATACGTCAAATTAAATTCACACTTGAATTTGATCGAAAACGCACATAGAACATTATATTATTGTACATAATACAATATATATATATACTATATATCGCGAAATGATTGAACGAAAATAAATTAAAATATACATATATGTGTATGCCATATTTGATTAACGAAAATGTGGTTCTCGATGAAATATAATGTTGATGGATACAAATTAATATAGTACGTTATATTAAATAAATATTCAAATTCAAATAGTTGATTGAAATGTTATTGTAGCTTTGGATTCTAATACGTTAGTGGAAAAAAAAATTCTCCACATTGTTCATTAGGATTAAAAGTGTGCATAAAGCTTAATACCATACTATTTTAATAGTTAAAAGGAAATTTATTTTACGAATTTAATGGAGTTTTTTAATCACAGATCATTTTAGATTCTAAGTGGAGAGAAGAATGTATTGATTTCAAAAGGTTGTGTATGATTTTTTATGTCTGTCATCACGTTTTAGGGCAGTAAAAGTGCTCCGATTTTCTTCATCGGCATCTTTTCTGATAGGAAAGTGAATCTAGTTGGTACTTTGGGGGGTCAAAAGTAAAATATTTCCAATAGTTTTTAAACGCGTCGGGAAAAACAAAACAATAATTAAGAAAAAATAGGAATTTTTTTGGAATGCAAATTTTTGACAAAATAGATTTTGATTTTTGATGTTACAAAATAAATAATGATCATAAATATATGTCATTTTCACCAAATTTTTATATAAGCATTTTCTTTACACCATAAAAATTCCAATATATTTTAACATTTTTGAGTTATTTATAGCCAAAATTAACTTTTGAGTTTTTTTAATTTTTTTTTTTTATATATATATTATTGTCGTTAAAAATTTTTTCAGTCGGTCAAAACTTAAGAATTTAATATCACGAAAATTTGCAGTTTTTTTTTTTTTGATTAGCAAATTCATAAAAATTTTTCTATTTAAATTTAAGATTGAAAAATTCAACACAAGTTTCTATATACGTTTTTTACATTTCTAAAAAAAAAAAAATTTGCCGGAAAATTAAACTAATTTTTTATGAGTGTTTGAAATTAGACATTTAATATTCACCCGTAAACTACTGATTTCTCGGGGAACGATATTCTTATTTTGCTATTATTCAAAAACAAATAATCGTAGATATTTGATATTTTTATCCAATGTTAGAATAACTTTATATATACCAAAAAGTTTTAAAAATATTTTAAAACTTTTTGAGCTAATTGTAAGTCTATGAAATTTTCAATAAATATTGATAAAAAAAATTTTCGTTGTGTCAAAATGCTTGACAATTTAATATAAGGTTCCTCATACATTGTTATATTAACTATTCAAAAATATTAAAAAAAAAATTTTTTATAAGCATTTCAACTTAAAAAATAATTTTTATAGACATTTTAAGTTAAAATTTGGATATCAAAATATCGAACATTTTCAAATTATTTTCTGGTTAAAAATGTATAAAATATTTAATTCAAATATTATATCTAAGGATTAAAAATTTAAAACATGGTTTCTCGTTAGTTATTCGAAAAGCATTTCAAAAATGTTAAAGATACAAAGGCAAACTTTTATTTTATAAGCATTTAAAGTTCAAATGTTGACCAAATATCATCAAAATCTCAAATGTTTGATAAATATTTTGTAGCTAAAAAAGTTTATAAAAAAGTTTTTATAGCTAAGGATTGAAAATTTAAAACGACGTTTTTCGTAAGTAGTTAATATAGTGTAACCCAAAAATCTAAAACATATATTTACATGGTTAATTTTTTAAACATTTTCAAATTTAAACTAAATTAGATATTTAAATGAAGAATAACAATGTTAGTTATATCATTGTAATTTAAAAATATTTTTCATGAGTATTTGAAACATTTAAAGTATATTATTATACTTTATACACTCGATGATATTTTTAAATTCAATGTTTTCTCTAAAAATTAATTTAACCTACGGTAATATTAATAGTTAAATTAATTATTTTAATATCAATAATATCAAATACACTTAGTTATGTACGCTGACAGACTGCCTTCGCTCATAATCATTTTTGTAAACATTGATTTTAGATCATTGAATTCAAATTTAGCACATCCATTACAGTACCATTCGACACCCACTTTACGATATTTTTTTAAATTATCAACATAATTATAAAAAAAATTTAAAGCATTTATATATATATATATATATTATATATAAATTATTTTGATTTTAAGTCAGTAACAATTAATTATAAATAATTTTATCTGAATTATAAGCTTTCAAAATTCCAGGATCTGATATTCAACCGAACGTATTATATTTGCAATAATTTTTTCTCTAATCATATCTATCTATGGGGATTTGGCCAACATAGATGTATTTGCAAATTTAAAATTTAAATTTAAAAAAGTGTATAAGTCTGAGACGGACATTTTTAAGCATAATTTAAAAAAACATAAAATAATGAGGAAATCGTCATTTTAACTCAATAAGCTATTATAGTAAGCTAATAGGTAAATATGGCCGAAGTTCTAAATTTTGCAATAATTCAATTCAAAGATTAAACTATTACTGATAAATAACATATTAGGTTCATTCAAGATTAAAGTTATAAGAATGAAAAACGGATATTTTTCTTAGTATAATAAAAAATAATGTTCGTTTATTGAAAATTCTGTCGAAACATTTTAATAGCATTTCACTTATTATAATCAAGGCTCAAGAATTAATGCGTTCGTATATTTGTATGGTTTGAAAAGAGTGCTATGGAAGTGTATTTAAAATTTGAATATGTTTTTTTTTTTTTGCTTTTTCCAACGATTCAAAAAAAAGAAATGCTTATTTCCAATTTTTTTTACTTTTATACATAATATAAATCTTCTTTATGATGACACAGGCCACTGACTTACCACAGATTTTTTCCTTGAAATTGTTTTTGATAAAAATAAAATTTAAAATAACTTTATTAAATATTGTATTTGTTTGTCTTTGTTATCTTATCTACTTAACGGTATGCATTTGCGTCATCACTGAGTAACAAAAATATTCTGACGTTTAATATAGAATTGGGTTTTGTAGAAACAAATTAATATAATATAATGTATTCTGTTTATCACTGATTTCTCAGTTATCAATAGTATTTGTCTGCCGTGGAGTACTGGTGTGATCAATACAAACAATGTTTTGATTGAACCAAGGTCTAGTACTTTATTATGTAAAAAAAAAAAAAAAATATCTGAAAACTTTTCCTAATTTTTTCCTATTTTAAGTCATTTTTTTTTTTTATTTAAATAAATTATTTTTGCTTAATTTTATAATTTTTAAACGTTTACAATGATTTTTTTAAACGCTACAACAACCCCAAACCCTGATTATCAATAATGATAAACACTTTCCGTTCAATCATATTTTCTGCGTCATTGAGCGAAATAATTGAAATTGCGTGGTAACAATTTTTATTTGATATTATATATATATATTACTGTAGGCTTAAAAGCTTGAACCCGTAGACAACGTGTGCATATATGTGCCATCAGGAATGGTCGATTTCTATATTAAGGGTTAAGTAGTGGTGACGTGTGTGCGAAATTAGGATAATATTAGATTACCTTAACCTCGGTACCCGGCTAATGGTTTCACCGTAGTTTGCAAAGTTTTGTAAACAAACGAAATTGTAGAATAACACAATACATAATATATAGTTTTTACCCTTCGGATCGATTTCAAAATCAATAGGTATCTACGAAATGTTTGCTTTTCGGGTTCCGGAAACGTTTGAAATTTTATAATCATTTTATATAATATTATAAATTCGTGTGGTGGGAATATTAACCAAAGGTAAACTCGAAAAGTTAACCATACTACATCACCTATCTTATTTTCTTTATTTTTTGAGGATTAAAATATTTCATAATATTTTATTCTGCTAAATCCTATCAAGAATTCTATTTGATAAAATTATGCAGATTATTTAGGCATAAGTCGAGTATAAGGATGTGTGCATTTGTTTAAAAATTAATATTTCAAACCAAAAACACCCGAGATTGGACCATACACTTTTAAATAAAACTTTCATAAGGGATTTACAAGGAGTAAATGTATTCCGTTTTTCCTAAAAATAGTATGGAGAAAAGCCTTTACAGAGCATAGTGCCCTCCAGAGAAGTCTCAGGGTTCCCAACAGGCTAGTACGCTGTTGAATAAATTATAATTTTGTCCTTTAAACAAGTTAATAATAAAAATAATATATTGGGTAATAAAGTTCTGATTGCAATAAAAAGTGTCGTGAATTCTTTAGATTTTATTATTTTTTAAAAGCATGCAATACTTATACCTAGTTATATTTTAAATTTATGTTTATACATTTTTACATTTTAAACTTATAATATATTTGATAACATTTTAAATTATCGGTACTCATAATATTTATTTATTACGAAATTTAAATTTGTTCATTAATAATTGACAAATAAATTTTGTATAAGTAATAATTTTATTATTTTATTGTTGTTGTCAATATCAACTAAAATAATTATTTAAATTGATAAAAATAATTAAATGTATTTATTGCTTGCAGTTAAATTAAATTTAAATTTAAAATTTATGTCAATTTATATTTCAAAGTTTGATACTTTTAGAACTAACTACTTAAAGACTATTTTTAGTATTTTTTTTTTGTTTTAAGAAGATTATATTTTTTTAAATGGAACCCCCTCCTTTTCTATTGTAAACGATTTTTTGGAAAATTGTTCTTAAAAATATCAAAATCAATATTCAAACGGTTAGTTGTTAAGTTATTTATTTATTTTTTTTTTGTGTGTGTGTGTGCTATGGATAATAGGTCCATGATAAAATGGGTTTGAAAACGTAGACGCTATGGTGATTTAAACATTTTAGTAGAAACATTTTATTAATCTATTAACATTTATAGCTTGTAAAAATGGTCTAAAAAGTAAAAACATTAACATTTTCAAAAAAAAAAAAAAATTGATCCATTAAATAGTTTACAGAAAAAATGTTGGGTTGAATTTTGAAAACACAAGTTTGTATCACCATACTGCTCTAATACCTAGTATAATAAAACTCAAAAATTTGAAAAATAAAATGTATAGTGTTTGAGTGTATTTAAAATTTCAAAAAATCAGAATAGATATTAATTAATTATTGAAGAAAATAATGGGGGTAAGTATGTTTGGTCGATGACCATGTATATTATGATCCAATGATATAGATACTGATCACTGCACATTTTTTTTTTAATAATGTTAACAAATTCAAACATAGACACTAAAAGACTGTAATCAAACTATATTTTATCAACAACTATTATAAAATAGCAATGTTGTTAAACTAAAATATAATACAAATTGTCAACAAAATTTTAACTGCAATTATAATAAATATCTAAAATGATAACACTAATATAAAAATATTATATTGATATCAGGATCAGGTTTACTAGTGTACACTGAGATCCTCCAACAGGTATGTCAAACAATTTGTGTTTATAACACATCTATAAATAGTACGCCGACAAAATCATATTATGCCGATCCATTTATTTTCACAATGTTGACACACTGTTTACTTGTGCTAGTGGAGATATACTCGTTTTAGAGTTAATTTTATTTACCATTATACCTGATATTATGACAAAATGCAAAATTAATCATTGGGTCGTGTGACTCGTGTCGCAATCGTACGCGCAGTCATTTGTTTTTGTTTTAATATTTATTTGCCTTACGATCTACTGTGAATTCTCTACCGCCAAAACTATTTCCTCCCATTTATTCCTTTAATAATAAGCAGCTATTAGTCCTATATCCTTAGAATGCCATAGCTCGTTAACGCTGTCTGTATACATCTACTCCGTGGTCTTCTTCTAGTCGGTCTCTTGGTCATCCCTTTTTGGTAGTATCTATGTATCATTAGCACTATGACAAGTGTTTCAAAATTTCATGA
The DNA here is from genome assembly GCA_014851325.1 of Pentalonia nigronervosa. Classification (NCBI taxonomy): domain Eukaryota; kingdom Metazoa; phylum Arthropoda; class Insecta; order Hemiptera; family Aphididae; genus Pentalonia; species Pentalonia nigronervosa. The sequence goes on along the minus strand of JACXSJ010000425.1, from coordinate 10,095 downwards.
AATGTTTCATGACATTTTTATGAAATATTTCATTTATGTGAAAAACAAAAACAATAAAATTGTTTATCATAATTATCTAAAAGTTTATTTTCGTAAACATACATCAAGAGAACGTTTTCAAAAGTCGGTTTACTCTACCGATTAATAATAAATAATTAATCAATAATAACCAATAGAGATCCGATAGATAAGTGACGATAACCGATAATATAATACCATTTAAGCCAGATTCACAGCTACGTCGTGTGTCGTGTAGTGTCGATCAAACCGCATTTTGATTGGACGTTACTTTTTTAGTATCTTGTAATTACCAAATTATAATCGAATGTACTAAAATAATTGACTACAAATCAATTTTAAACCAACATCGTTACCAGTCATAACCATAGTTACCACGCCCACGCACGACACGATAAACGACGTAGCGATCATTATTCGCTTCTAATAGTCTATGTATAACCGAACACGTTTAAAAAATATATACATTTTTTCATAATTTCGTTGGCATATCTAAAAAAAAGTGAAATATTTCAAACACGGAAATATAATTATTTGTTTATTTATTTATTATAATTTTAATGCCTGACGGCACTTTTACAAAGATATAAATATATAAATACATTTTAAATATAATAACAATACTTAAGTAACATAATAGTAGTAAAATACATAAAATAAGTAATATTATGCATGAGAAATAAAAAAAAAAGAGCAAATATACACAAATAATCACAGGAACTATTACGTGAACCTATGCTAAGATTTCCTCTTTACATCGGTTACTAAGATTAGAAGCTACTAGTAGACTGAAATTTAAATTTATTAGACGCATTGCTCTTTAAATTGGGTCATTACATAAATAATTAGTTCTTCGAGTGCTACAAATTTGTTTATTTCAGTATTCAAGTTTTGATACAAGAAATTTGAAACTCTATTAAGTACGCGAGGAGCATCAATCTTACCATAATCTAGGTTAACTATAAAATTTGTGTTTGTCATTCTTCTACTAAAATCCCGATTGGTTATGTCCTAAAATGTAGAAACCAGTGTGTACTCATGTGGAAGGTGATTAATTTTTAGGACGTAACTCGATAGTGAGAAAGAAAACGATCCTTTTAGATTTTCTGGGAATCTTTTTGACTATAGGGGACCATATCACAAATCCGTGTCCAAAGATTGATCGTACCTACTAGAGAAGTATATAATAAGCGATTGGCTTGGTCGAATGCACCTAGGGTACGTAAATCTTTACAAGTAATAAATTCAATATGATTATTAAAAGATAAAGACGGCATTAAATTAAAAGTCTTATACCTGCTCTACACAAATCAAGCATTCGTTACGGATTAAATAATCAAGATTTATCATATTACGCAATCTGTAAAATTACATGACGTTTACATTTGTTCGCATTTAAAAGGAGTCCGACCGTTTCACACCATAATCGGCTAATTTTACAATGACATTTTGTAATATAACGCAGCAGTCTTCGCGGTTGTTTATTTTATGAGAAATGTTTGCATCATATGCGAATTGGAGTGTAGTTCAACATGGTGAAACGATTTGTGTTAAAGCATATTTTATACAAAATATGTTGAATAAGATCGGTGACAAATGTCCAGGTAATAATCGGTAGGCATGACCGCACATGTCGGCGTCGGTCGGTCACGGGGGTTGTGGAATTTTTAATTGGCGCCGGCTGGAAACTTTCGACCACGAGTTTTTCGTCGCCGGAAACTTTTTCTCGGTCGTACATATTTTACATCGATCGATCACAGCGGCGACGAAGGCGTTGGTGGTGCATAATAAATCGCTGTCCTAGGTAAAGTGTACATCACTGACCGACATAATAATATATTAAATATTATATGGCACGACCGTGGGCCGTCGCCGTTTTCTCAACTCTGATTCAGCCAAACCGACACGGTATATAGTTAAATTGAATTTCAAACATTTACCGCTCGGCTCTTACACGTGACGGCATGATATGACTAAGTAATAGGTACAGTTTAATCGGATAATGCTGCAACCTGTATATAAATGCACAATACATCTGGTGTCGCAAGGGTTGGAAAAAACGGTTTTTTTTTTTTAAGTAATACAAATAAAAGTTTTACTTGTTTTAAACTTTTTTTTTTTAATGTTTTAAACAATTTATAAAAAAAAAATCAATCCATTACAATGGCATAATGTTTTGCTTCAAGAGTAATAATATATATGTAATGTTCGCGCCCGGAATGATTATCCTCTAGTATAATATAATTAATGCCATTTTAATCACCTCCGTCCGCCACCAGCACACCCACCAAAAACATAGTACCGTAGATATGGGTCAGTGGCCTATATTTGTCACCGGCCGGCTGACACACGCAAACACACATACACGCACAATCTTTCTATTATAATCTGTGTTTTTTCGTGAATTATTTTTATATTGATTATGTGTGTTAATTATTTTATATTAGTTAGTACCATTACATTCACCAAAACAAAGCGATGCTTCGTCATAATTAAATTATTCTCGCGAACGCTAATCCCCGTTTTTTTACCTTTTTTTTTATATAATAGATTTTGTAGTATGCGCTAATCACCACTCTTACATTTATTTATTTGTGTAAATTGTAGTATTGAATTGTTGGCGCTAATCGCCGTACCTATTTGTATACATTTTATTGTAATTTTCGTTTTGTGTGTGTGTCGTCTTTTCTTATGTAACTACAAGACCAGCTGGCCAGTCTGCACTCTGCAAATTGTAAGTTTTTGTTTTATAATTATTGTATTTATTATACTGTAGAGCCAGAAGAGCCGTACGTATATTAGCTATACTTTATACATAAATTGTTGGGCCAAAAGGGCCGTAAGCTATTATTGACATTTTTCATTTCTGTGAATTATTTTATTGTATATTATTATTTTTTATTAAAACAGCAAAATAATTACCAAACATATTGTTACCGTTTTATTCGTAGTTTATATACATACACACCTGTGCACACCATTTACACACTAGCATTCACAGGTTTTGCTCAGCAAACCTATCTAATTCTTATTGAGTACTACACATATATACACACATACACACGCAGGTTAGTCGGTATGGTGTAGCATAGTAGGTTCGCGCGGAGTGATTAGTTAACTGGGCGTGCGTATTATTATTGTATTATGCTCCCGACCTGTACAGATAAATTATAAAAAATAATACGCAAAATGATTTTGGGGTGGGAAATGTATAATTCATGGAAAACATAACGATACAATTTGTATCAGGTCTTTTTAAACGTTTATATGTAAAATGTATTAATCATAACCACTTGTTTAAAACATTTTAAACACATTTCAACCCTGGGTGTTGCCCATATTGTGTATAGCATATTGCAGGCAACTCTAAACTATATTATTGTTGATGCGCCTTACATTGTATACTGAATTAGGTATTTTTATTTATTTCAATACAATTTGAATAGATCTATTCTTTGGTAAGCAATACGAGCACCTAGTGATTTGAAACTTTTTTTTATCGTTTAGACAAACGGTTATCAATAATTTAAATTTGCACAAAAATATCGATTAGAAAAAGACATTTTTTTTTAAAAAAAAATGTTGTAATTATTTTTTATTTATCGCCGGACATCCAGATAATATATAAACAATAATATTATGAACAACGTTCTATTTTGCTGGACACTAATATAGAATCGAACTACTATATAGTTAAATGACGTTCGATCTTAATGTAATGACAAATTTGTGGTAGGTAACTCCATAGAATTTACATACATATTTAGAAGGTCGTTTTAAAATACATCAAATGAATATAAAGGTATTTATGTATTTACACTTTACGCGAAGAAGGGCGTAACTCAATTTTCACAATTTTTCTGTAAAACTATTTCGAAGTTTTCAGAATTAAATTCCTATTTTGATGTTCATTTATTTAATTCTTTTTTTTTTAGTTTATTAACGTTTTAAAAGCATGTTAGACAGTTTTTTTTTCTAAATATTTTCTTTTGTTGAACTAAGTCCTTGAGTTACGTCCTTTTATTTTAGAGACTATGGAAACGTAACTCATGTTAAGTCTTTTTTTGTGTAAAATATATCGTTTTGATGAGAACATAATTCATATTATGACTGTTTTAAACAGTAATTTATTGAAAAATAGACGTAACTAAAGATACGTCCTTGTTCGCAAATAATAGCAATTTATATTTTATTAGCTGTCCCTCCCGGCGTTGCCCGAGCCAAAGATTAAGTTAAGATTAACCTTAAGTAATTTACATGTAATTAAGCTAACTAAGTAGGCAATCCCACTGCGATGGATCGCGGAAAATATGCGAGCAGTATATTATGAGGTAAGCGATACACTTGCGGTGAATTGAGGATCCATCGAGATGCGAAAGTAACGTGAAATCAGAATATTAGGCATATGAAAAACATGGCAACTGTGATCTATGCTAAAAATTTGTTTTTTTTTTTTACAAATTTATTTGTAAAAATATGTATATGCCATATTTTTACTAATTATAATATCTATAAAATATGTAACCATTGACAACCCTATAAATAAACAGAGATTATACATATTATATATCCCATCAAAAATAGCACTTTCAGTTTTCCCAGGATTTTTAGCGTAAAATATGTACGTAGGATAGAATGTTATATGCCAGAAGTCTTCGCGGGATTAATCAGATGGATAGTGTAGGAGTGCATTAAGGACATACAGACAAACATTCATTTTTATATATAAATGATTTAATTTTAAACAATGGCAATCTTTCTTTTATCTGTAAAAAATGAACAATGTATACTAAACTCCCGTATAATTTATTATTTCGTGTCCGTAAACTCGACGATTTGACGCATGCATTTACCACATCTGCCCGATTAACCAATAGCAATTATATTTTATATAAAAAATAAAATACTAATTTCTATAATTTATTTCTATTATTACTATTATAATCTGTAAGTTGTAACCAATGGCAACCATTAATAAACAAAAATAATTTTCGATTTCCATCGTGAATCTCAAAATCCTTGTGTGAGAACCTCTTTAAAATGCGAATTTTAAAAAATCTAATCTTAGTGCACAGTAAAATTATAATATTATTCTACCATCAACATTTTGAATCGATAGCTCTAATAGGTTTGGCTCTCCATTGATTACGAATAAGTTACTCAAGACAATCTCGTTTACATATATATATATATATATATATATATATATATATATATATTCGATTTATAATCTCTTTAGTAGAGTTGAGTTAATACCGATTTCGTAATGAATGGAAACAAAAAACTGCTATCAGATAATAAAATAACCAAAAAATGAAAAAATGTCTTTTTTAACAGGACGTGTCGATTATATAAAAATGTCACACGGAATTGTTGCGTCTGATTTTGAGTTTTTATTACGTGTGCAACTGGACGGAAAATAGTGTGACAAACATCTTTACTGTGTTTTATCGACGATATTGTGTTCTCATGACAACGATAAAAACTTTAACCGTATACTTTATTTGATAGCGGTGTTGTACGATTGGAGAACGTTTTACCTTTTTGATAACACGATTGAGAACGATTGTCGGCAGATCAAAGAAGCAATATTTTGTACCTTATAATCAAACGATTGAGAATGATTTTTCGAGCGACGTTGCCGTTTATCTTAATGTTTAGTAATAAAGATAATAAATACGATATCGCGGTTTACGTATCTGCAAATATTCCAAAATTATTGCCAAATTCAGTTGTTTGGTGAACAGTGTAGTAACAACGTAATATAGTGTGTAATACAGTATAATATTAAATATGACGGAAAACTTTAAAATTATAACGTCTAAACGCGGTATGTATTAAATAATGATAAATATTCATTTGTAAGACAACGCAAAGACGGATTAATGAAATGGAAATGTTCCAATTGTAGTGTTAGTTTATTAACGAAAATGGATAAAATTTTTCATCCATCAAATGGTGAACATGTGAATCATGTAAATAATAATAATCAAGAAATTGAAAGACAGATTTTAAGAAAAAATTCTAAGCGAAAAGCTGAGATAATAAATCTACAAGACCTTTAAAAATAATTAGAACTGAGTTACTAAATAGTGACTTACCAAATATTACGCACAATAATATTACATCAGTACGAAAGGCAATTTAAGACAAAAAGAGAAAACAATACCCTACTTCTTTAAATGAAGCTATATCCCAATTGAAAAATATGCAAAATAACAATTTATTTAAAAGTGATCAGTTTGTTTTTGTTCCTGAAACCAATGACTTCGTTTGTATAACAACAAGCCAACATTTAAATTTTATGTCGAAACAAATTGAATTTTTCGGAAGTGGTACTTATGATTTAACACCAAAATATTTTTTACAGTTATATACATTACACGCATAAATAAACGGTTTTTATGTGCCCATTGCATATTTTTTTTTTTACCAAATAAAACAAAACAAATTTACAATAAAATCTAAAAGTATCTCTTGCATATATGTCCAGCTCTTAACGTTTAAAAACTGTATTGGGACTTCGAAATCGATGTTCACGATGCAGTCAATGAAGTATTTCCAAATGTCATTATTAAAACTTGCCGTTTTCATATAGCCCAACCTTGGTGGCGAAAAGTAAGAAATACGAATAATTTTGGATTTCCAGTCCTTTATTTTTTACTCTGATTAATAACATATAATATATTTTATTTTATCTATATGACAGATATACGGAGAATCAAAATCGAGAAGTACATATAAAGACAACAATGATGAATTATGTCAAAGGCTTAAATTATTTTTTTGATTTGCCTTTTCTTCTTCCCACTGATATTGATAATGTATTTATATAACTTATGACAATATGTCCAGACTTGGAAGTTGGGAGTTTGTTTTCGGATTACGTGCTAACCACATACATAAAACGTGGTTTGCTATTTCCACCTATTCTTAGGGCACAAGTACCATAATTAAATCCAAGATACATAATATACTATAACTTAGTAACTTACTATTTTGTTAATAAATACTATAGTACCTATAACCATATTTATCTGCTTTTATTTTGTCTGCATGTTTATAGTAATTTATTATTTTATTTTTAAGAACCATTAATGGAGCAGAAAGTTTCCACAAAACTTACATGAGAAATTTTATAGTACGCTTCCTCCTACACATGTAATAATTTCTGTTTGAAAGGAACCCCAAACACAAACCGTGGCAATAATGAAATCAATTGAAAACAATATTATTAAAACCATGGCCAACAAAGATTATGATCGTATTATTTCGACAATTAATTCTTATAAAGAGTTTGAACAAACTAAAGACATCATGAGGTATCTAAAATTAACTGAAAATAAATACTTTGGAAAAAAAAAAACATTTAAATTGTATATAAACTGGCAAATAAATATAAATATTGTGTATTTTTAATTATTAAACTCACAAATAAATGATATCTGTATATTTTATTTTTATTTTATATTTTTAATTAATGAGGCAATTTCGCATAAATGTTGGTAAGTAAAAAATTCTTAATCCTGTCATTAATTAAGGTACGGCCGACAAGGACCATTCTCAATCATGTTCTACCCATTTCATAGGTATACAAAGAAATAAGATCGTTACCGTCCGGATAAGTTACTAAATAGATTTGAAACCGATAGGTATACTATTATATAGGTACGCTTGGAATTATTGAAAAGTAACTGACGTTTGACGATTACACACCTACCCTATAACAAGTCTGTCCCACTTGATTGATTGGTTATTAAATAATTACATCGGCGTATCAATATCGGTATCAAGTTAACGTCGTGGGTACCGGAGATAAATCGAATATCTCCGAGCGAGCCATTGCGCTATGCCGTTCGGCAGACTTGAGGAATTTTTTTTTAATTATTATTGTTATTACTTTTTTTTTACTCAAATGGTCATATTAATTTTTTTTTTTACATTCTGGTTACTAAATATTAACAAATTAATTATTTTTGACATAAGAGATTACAGGAAATAAAACACTACAGTACGTACTGTTATAGTTATTATTATAAGTTTGGGACAAAGTTAAATTTCTCTTACAGACTTTCAAATAGAATTTCATATATTGGTATACCATCAATAGATAGTGTACTACTATAGATAACTTACAACATTTTCAAATTTGTTTTATTTTATTAATTTATTTGTATTGATTTACTATAATTTACTAGCTGTCCCGCCCAGCGTTGTCTCAACCAATTATTAAGTTAAGATTAATCTGGAGTGATTTACATGCATTCAAACCACCTAGGTAGGCAATCTACTGCATTAGATCACGGACAATATATGAGCAGTAAATTATCAGGTAAGCAATCCACCTGCAGTGGATTTCGGACCCCATGAAGTGCATGAGTGAGTGAAATCAGAATTAGGTATAAAAAGCATTGCGATGGTTGCCCGTGCCGAAGATTTGTTTTTTTCCATAAATTTTCTTACAAAAAAATGTATATGATAATGTATTCTTACTAATTATAATAGTTATAAATATGTAACCATTGACAACCTTATAAATAAACAGAGATTGGTGATGTAGCAACCATTTATAAACAAATATTTCCATCGTAAATCTCAAAATCCCTGTTTGAGCACTTCCCGGGATTAAGTTTTTCCGAAATTTTCTTTCGTAAAAACCATCTCCTGGAAATTACGAACAATTGAAAAAAAAATTGAGCGAAATCGGCCCAGCTGTTCTCAATTGATAAATTGTTATACATTTTTGGCTCCATTTATATATATTTTAATTAATTACGTTTTTATAACTCATAGTATATAATACAGCATTTTACAATACATACAAAGTGTTGAATGGAAAAATCATTTGGTGGTGTGTATAACATAATAAAATATAGTTATCCTCTACATTTTTTTTATATTGTACACCCTACAAAATGATTTCATGAAATACATTTCTCTAATTATAGTGATAATATAGAAAATTGCATACTTTGTTAAAATTTATTTTTAAAAATCTATCTCCATAAACAATTTTTATTTCAATTGTTGATTATTTGATTATTTTTTTTTAAAAAACTTATAGATTTTTTGTGAAAAATTAAAAGCTCCTGATTATATTATTATTTTAAAATGTATAATATTAAATAAAATAAAAATAATTATAACTATAATATTATAGTATAATACGTATACCTTCAATATTATCGTACAATCTATTGGCCACTATTTATCGACATGTATCCGTATATTATTTTAATACATTTAATTTAAACATAATAACAATAATAATATATTATATTAAACTATTTCACGATAATAGAATAGTTTGCATATCACTAATATTTTTAAACTAGCTACTGGAGTTTATTTCTTTGTCATTATGTTTGACTTGATTTATTTTCGTGTAATTTCTAAAAACTTCACGAGTTGTAGATGATTTATTGCGTCATGCAATTTTTCGCTTTAACAAAGAACTTTTATTTTTACACAAAACGAATAAGTACAGTGTATTTTAATAGTGAGAGATGCATTATGTTTTTCATTTAAAATCAAACACATATTGATATTACAATCTGTTCTTAGTTTCGCTTTAGAACTTATACGTATAGGTACCTACATAATAATGTTTTATAACCAATGCTGCTGAATATGTATATTTTGGCTTAGACATTATTATCATCACCGGCAAACACTTACACTGCTATCTCATATAATTTAAAATGACGCATGTTCTATTGGCTTAAATTTGATTGAATTTCGTAAATATTTCGCTTAAGTGAGATTATTTTGATAAAATGTTTTATAAAATTGAGCCGATACCAAAACTATCAATCGTTTGTTTTGAAATCAGATAAATAATTAAATGTGGAAATAATTCGTTCGTAGGACATATTATTGGGCGTCGTTCATAACCGCACACTTTCAAAAACAGGTCGTCGTTCAAAACCGCACACTTTCTTATCTTAATAAGTATATGTCCGCCAAATTAAACCGTTCATACCGCACACATTGATATATATATATATATATATATCAATAACGTATAAATTTATCTAAAATAAAATTATCGTTTAGTACCGCACACCAGTTAATCAT